>VBSM01003152.1:91611-114635 GCA_008086735.1 Cheirogaleus medius
GTCCCAAGCCCGCCGTGCGCTCCTTCGTCCCCCAGGTGGTCGCGTTCTGCGACGTGGACCAGAACAAGATCCAGAAGGGCTTCTACTGCTACGAGGACTCCCAGGTGTGTGGGGGCCGCATCACCACCCTCGGGTTGCCGCCTGCCCTGGGCCAAGCGGGGCGCCCAGAAGAGCGTACCCCAGGCAGATGCGGCCTCGGGCTCCCCCAGGGCCCAGGAGCCCGTCCCTGGGGACCCACGCGTGCCTCGGGTGAGGTGGCCCGCCTGCGGGTCCTGCAGGCGGCTGGGACAGCCGGGAGTGAGGTGGAGATCTGGGTACTGGGGACAGATGCTGACCGCCCGGACAGCCCTCACCCCGCGGCCCTGGGGCCCGCAGGTGTCATCGTCTCTCCGCGGTGCTGACACTGTCTCTTCCTGTCCCCAGGAGCGGCCCAAGCCCCGTGTGCCCATCCTGCACTTCCGAGCGGCACGGCCGCCCTTCGTCATCTGCGTGAAGCTGGTGAGTGTCGCAGCCGTGGGGGCGGGTCTCGGGCTCTGCTCCATGGTCCTGCGTGACGACGTGGGGCTGGGACGCAGCCCAGTCAGGCGACCAAGGGCTTGGGGACACGCGGCCACAGCCACCGCACCTGCTCGAGGCCGGCTCTCGTCCCACACCCGCTACCTAACCCTAACCCCACCTGGGCGCCCGTCTGTCCCTTAAACGCGCAAAACCAGCATCACAGGAGACCCTCGAAGCACCGGCGAGTCCGTCTGGGTCCCGGTCAGCGGCCGGATGTGCAGACACCGCTTAGGCCGCGTGGCCAAGGCAACGACAACCACTGGGGCCACCGAGGGCCCCCCCCTGTCCCGCACAGCTGCTGCCCCACGGGGACTGCCCTGCTGGAAGCTGGGGTGCCGACCCTGCCGTGGCGTCTACACAGCCTGTCGGCGAACCACGGGCAGCGGGCTTCTGGTTATTTCCAGCCTTCTCCACCATCACACTGCACTGTCCCCAAGGGTCAGACCGTTCCCGCCACCCCCGCAGGGCTGGGTCAGCTTCCTGCTGGGGTGATGTGCTCGAGGGGGGTGATGTGCTCGCAGGGGGGTGATTTGCTCACAGGGGACCAAGCCGCATCCTTTTGGTCGTTGTCCACGTCTGTCAGATTTTTGGGAGTTCTCGTCTATTCGGGACACTAGTCCATGGTCACTTAAGTATGTGGCAGATATTTCCTCCCAGTTGGCTTTCTCGGTCCTGCTCAGAACTTACTTTCGGTGTGGTGGCATCTGTCCACGCTGGTCCTGTGTAGGGAGTTCTTCCCGGTACGGGAGAGGCGTGGGCTCTTACATGGAATTAGACGTGTACTAACGTGAAGTGCCCCTCACCTGCATGTTGGGGCAGTGAAGGCCACTTCCTCTGTCCCTGTCCTGCCCCAGGTCACTGCCCATGTGGCGTGGCCTAGACAGCGTCCCTGCCTGCTGGGCCTCAGTCCTCGTCGTGGTGAGGTCTGCCTGTGGGTTCCCTGGATTTCCCGATGGCATCAGGGTGCGGGCTGGGCCTGCAGACGGTCCCCACGTCTCAGCTCGCTTGTCCTGGGCACCGCAGGGGCTGCTGCCTGGCACGTGGCATCTTTCTGGGAGCCATGCCTTTCATTCAGTGCTGGCCACGGGACTGAAACTGACTTGTGTCGTCCTAACCGCCAGCGGCAGCTGACGCGTGGGTCTGGAGGCGAGTCCTCCTCTCTGCAGTGACGCCATCGCCTCTCTTCACCCGTCCCCACCTCAGGGCTCTGCCCTTGGGGGGTGGGCGGCCTGGGCTGGGCTCGTTTCTAAAGAACCTCCCCTTTCACGTGGGGAGAGTTCTTTGCTTGCTCTTATACAGGCCTTTTAGCAAGAGAAGGAACCACCCTTTCATTCCTGGTCTAAGAGTTCCTTTTTGTAATGGGAAATTCCAAACATCTACAAAGTAAATGGAAAGCACAGCCAGCCCTGAGCCCAGACCGGCTCCAGCGATGCCCAGTGCTGACCACAGAGGACCTGGGTCTGTGACCTGCCGGTGTTCTGTTCCCAGGGTTTGGGGTGGCAGATGCAGCTGGACCTGCCCTGCAGTATGCGGGTGGGTGTGCCAGGCCTGAGCTGTGCGGCCGGGGTCGTGGATGGACACACACAGGTGGACACGGGTTGCTGCTTCCAGCAGCTTCCAACCTGTGAGGGCTGGACCCACGTCCGGCCAGGGCTAGGCATGGATTCCCGGCCCACAGGAGCCGAAAGAGATCAGTGTGTTGATCAAGGCTGCTTAGTGTGTGGTGATTTGTTACACAGCAACAGGTAGCTAACTAGTACGGGTCCAAGCTGGCAGTCACACGCCCAGGCAGTGTGGGCCGGGCACACTCAGTTCCCACCACTCTTGGGGAAACGCCCACTGCGGTTCTATTTATTTATTTATTTATTTTTTGAGACAGAGTCTCACTCTGTTGCCCGGGCTAGAGTGCCGTGGCATCAGCCTAGCTCACAGCAACCTCAAACTCCTGGGCTCAAGCGATCCTCCTGCCTCAACCTCCCAAGTAGCTGGGACTACAGGCATGTGCCATAATGCCCGGCTAATTTTTTCTATGTATTTTTAGTTGTCCAGCTAATTTCTTTCTATTTTTTTTAGTAGGGACGGGGTCTTGCTCTTGCTGAGGCTGGTCTTGAACTCCTGAGCTCAAGCAATCCTTCTGTTTCAGCCTCCTGAGTAGCTGGGACTACAGGCATGCGCCACCATGCCCAGCTAATTTTTTCTATGTATTTTTAGTTGTCCAGCTAATTTCTTATTTTTTTAGTAGGGACAGGGTCTCACTCTCGCTCAGGCTGGTCTTGAACTCCTGACCTTGAGTGATCCTCCTACCTGGGCCTCCCAAAATGCTAGAATTACAAGCGTGAGCCACCACATCCAGCCAAAATATGGAACGCTTCACCAATTTGCATGTCATCCTTGCACAGGGGCCATGCTAATCTCTGTATCATTCCAATTTTAGTATATGTGCTGCTGAAGCGAGCACCCACTGTGGTTTTAAGACTTGTCTGATCGCTGAGGCTGAGCACCTCCCCGCCTCTGTTGGACGCTCAGATTCACTCTTGTGATGTCTCCAGTCAGACTCTTCCCCGTTTGTCTGCTGGGCTGGGTGCCTTCTCCACGTAACTCGAGCTCTCTGTACCTGGGGTTCTAGGCCTTGCTGGATTCTGTTCTGTGAATGTCTTCCCTGCGTTGTGGCTGGACTCTTTATTCTCTTAATGGAAATGTCAATTTAGAGAAGCATCTGGTTTTAATGGAGTCTCTTTTAAAGGAGGCGTAAATGCTCCCTGGGCCAGACTCTGGGCTGGCGTGGTTCCTTTGCAGACTCTGGAAGCAGAGCTAAGGAAGAAGGCAGAAGGCAGAGCGTGGGGGTGGGCGTTTTCTGGGTAGCCGAGTAGTCGTGGGCTCCGGCATTAGGGGAGCAGAGCCGGGCCTCAGGACAGATGATGCTGACGGGAGCAGATGGTCCCTCCCACATCTTGCCAGAGGCCTGAGACTTGGGTGCTGGGCTAAGCTGGGCCGTGTCTATAGGAGCTGGCCGCAGACCCTGGGGTGAGGGGTGGGCCTGAGGGCCGACCACCTGCCCTCGCCTTGCAGGTGTCTCCCAAAACCTCCTGCAGGGATGGGAGCGAGCAAAGCCACGGGGTCAAGCTGGGTCGGCTTGGCTCTAATATCCAGGCTCTGTCTGCAGGGCCTCCTCCCCGCTCCGGCTCCTGTGCAGGGCTGGGGTGCCCTGGTCGAATTTGTTCCATTCCAGGTCCCTCTGGTGGGGCGTTTGCTGCCTTCTGCCATGAGGGCCGTGAGGGCAGGGGCGCCTCAAGAGGACCCCCCCAAATGGCGACCAACAGGACTTGGGAAGAAAGTAACCCTGCTGCAGCCCCCTGGCCCCGCCCCTTGTCATTCTCTTAGTGGAATATGTCGACCTGTAGAAGCATCTGGTTTTAACGGCAGAAGTTCACAGACCAAGGAGGGCCCGACTGAGCCCGGCCTGTTGCTCCCCCAACAGGACCTCACCGGGGGTGCCTTTGAGGACAACCTGAGGTCGCTGGGCCTGCAGGAGGGCCGGGACTTCCTCCTCTTCAGCTGACGGACGGCAGCAGCCATCCAGGTGGGTCTTCACTGAAGCACCGTTTGGGTTTGTTGGATCTTTTTTTAACCACTTTGGTACGGCGCTCACCAGCCGCGAAGCCTTGCCCACAGCCAGCACTCATAGTCCGCACGGTAGTTTGTGCTGTGCATTGACGACGAATCCGTTTTGCTCTTGTGTGATGAGGAAAGCTTTAAAGCACTGAAAGCTTGTTTTACTTTATAGGCAGCTTTAGGAAAATAACTATAATAACTCCTACTAAGGACTTGTTAAAAGGTCACAGATTCGTAGTAACTTATTAGCTCGACGTACACACTGCAACTGCACAGATAAAAGCAAAAGCTTTTGGCTGTCATCTAAAGTCAACGCTTGGCTGTGCACCTTCATATCACGGCTGCTGGCTAAAGTCGACACTCGTGTTCATCTGTGGCTGTCGACTCTAGTCGACGCTGGTACTGAAGTGGTTAATGATGATATAGTAATCTCTATCTCCAATTCACGATTTGCCTTAACTCTATTTTTAAAAATACTAATATAGGTACCTCCTATATTAATGACCTTGGGCCAGCTTTCTTGACCTTGTGTGTGCTTTTGTTTTAGGTATGTCACTTGTAAATGCACACAGCTATATTTTTATCTGTCCTTTAACTGGAGAATTGTCATGTAGTAGAGAATTTAATCCATTTACGTTTATTGTGTGTGCTAATATTTCTAATATTTTTGCATCTTGTCCTTTTTTCCTTGTTACTCTTGCATTTTTAATAGTATTTTTTTTACTTGTTCCATTTTTCTCCCCTACTAGTGAAGTTATATTCCCCATATATTAACACTTTTTGTGGTGACCCAAATAATTCAACATGCATACTTAGCCAAGCTAAGGGAATTTTATTTGTACTCTATTCTAGAACATACAGACTTGAGATGCTTTAGATCCCATCATCACCAGCTCTGCCCTAATCAATAATGCTACTATTGTCCATCCTGAGCAATTCTAAGCTTAAGATCCACATATGAGCCGTCACTCATTTTCCTTATATTGTCACAGTTTACTGCTTTTTCTGTTCAGCATTTTCCTTCTGCCTTTAGATCCTAAAGCAGTGGTTCTCAGTTTGCCCCCAGGAGACATCTGGCAATGTCTAGAGACATTTGTCACCGCTGGGCAGGGGGTGGCTATTGGCACCTGGGGTTTGCTGAACACCCTGCAATGCACAGGACAAGGAAGTGATTTGGCCCCAGATATCAACACACATTAGAAAGGCTTATTTTTATTTGAATGACTTCATTTTGTTCTTTCCCGAATGATATTTATACTGTGTAAACTTACAAGCACCTAGTACATAGCATGAAGTTTGACAAAACTAAAAAGAAAAATTGAGACCTCCACGTCATGACTTAGTGCGAACAGGCAGTTCAAGCAGGTTGACAGTCATTTCTCTCGGCACGATGGAGATCTCACTAACAGTTCCGCAGTTTCACCGTGACGTGCTGGAGTGTGAGCTCGCGCCGTCCTGTTTGGGAGTGTCTTGTGTCAGCAAGCGTGGGACATCTGCACCCACGTGTGAGAAGCTCAGTCACGGTTCTCATCTACGATGATGTCAAGGCCACAAGGACAGGGCCAGATTGGTCTGTCCAACAGCCTGCCCTTCGTGGGACGTGTGACATTATGTCCACAAGGGCTGGAGTCCTAGCTTGGGCCGGATGGCACCACACACGCCAGCCTTGTTCGTCCTGCGATGGGACCTTCGCACCAGGTTTCCCATGTTGCCAGCACGTCCAGGTCCTCCTCCCTCGGGAACAGGACGTCGGTGGCTTCAGGAGTTGGTCAGCTGCAGGAGAGACAGACAAGGTCAGGCTGATCTATAGTCCGAGGCGAGGCTGCGCCTGGGCCTGCGCCAGTAGCTGGCAGCCCACAGGTGCCCACGGCTGATGTGACCTTGGCCCCCAAAGGGCACTGCCAGGCGCCAATACCGCATCTGGGCGGGGGGAGGTTCATGATGCTGTTCTCTTTAACTGCATTCATGCATGTTTGAAATATTTCCTACTAAAAATGTAAAAAGCACATTTAATTCAGAAGCCTGGCGTTGAGTTCAGCCTTCACACCCAAGGAACCTGGAAAGACCACGTCACGCTGTCCTCACCCCTCGAGGTGGCACTTGGGGGCGTCCAGCCCTAGGAGGGCAGGCAGGAAAGAAGGGAGGAAAAGACAAAAACCTCCTCAGAACTGCTACGGAAGCCCAAGTGCCCGAAAGAAAACGCAGCACGAGTGGGGGTGGAGGGGGGTGAAAGGAACGCAGCCTGCAGGGCTGAAATGACCCTAATGAAGACAAGAAATGAGAAAAGGAACATTGAACAGGAGGGTCAAACAGAAAACAAGATGACGTGAGCCGAGTCGGGAATTACACATTAATTAATCCAGAGGCCAGAGGACTCAGTATCGTCGTGCAAATCAGTAAAGTTGATTCTGAAAGTTTACAGGAGCCCAACGGGCCGAGAACTCAAGACGATCTTGAAAGCAAAACGGGAGGGGACAGCCAGATGCCATGTGCTTCACAAAGGCCACACCTGTCTCTGCTAGACCAACACACGCTGCTCAGGGATGGACAGACCGGTCTTCAGAAGAGCCCAAAGCCAGCCACGTGCGTTCCCGCCCCTCAGATACAGAAATCAATTCCAGGTGGACCGTGAATTTCAGTGTAAAAGGTAAAACAGTTTTCAGAAAAAACTGGAGACTCAACATAACCTCAAAGTAGGCAAAGGTACCTTAATAAACAGGAGTCATAAAACTAAAAAGGGAAAAATAGTAAGTTGAAATGTATTAAATCCAAGGATGAAAGGTTCTCCTAGAGTAGATGTTTGTAGTCTGCAAACTACATGAAGAACCCTGGCAGACAGACAGAGCCTGCAGAAACGGGAACACCCGAACAGGCACTGAGCAGAGCGTGGCCACCCTGCCGGTCCTGGATCCCCCGGGGCCCCAGAAGCCTGTGTTGCTGTGTGGACACACTGAGCTGGGCATGTTTTTCTTTTGTAATAAAGTTATTTTTTTAAAGGGGATTAAGTTGTGGGGGGAACCCCCACGCCCTAATTCTCCCCCTCAACCCCAAGAAAGGGGCTGCAGTGTGACTGAGGGACCCGGAACATTCTAGATGACAGGGCAGCGCGGGTGCCTGTAGTGTGGTGGGAGTGATGCAGGGTTACCTTGGGCACCAGCTGGGGGCGGGGCACGCCCAGAAGGTCACACAGGCGATTCCGCTGCGCTCTCACCTCTGGGAGTTTCGCGTCCCTGCGGAGAGGAGGAAGCCGTGAGTGACACTAACCTTAAAAGTCTCAATACACTCTGGGAGGCCGAGGTGGGAGGATCGCTCAAGGTCAGGAGTTCAAAACCAGCCTGAGCAAGAGCAAGACCCCATCTCAAATAGAAAGAAATTAACTGGACAACTAAAAATATATAGGAAAAATTAGCTGGGTGTGGTGGTGCATGCCTGTAGTCCCAGCTACTCAGAGGCTGAGGCAGAAGGATGGCTTCAGCTCAGGAGTTCAAGACCAGCCTGAGCAAGAGTGAGACCCCGTCTCTACTAGAAAAACAGAAAGAAATTAGCTGGACAACTAAAAATACATAGAAAAAATAAGCCGGGCATTATGGCACATGCCTGTAGTCCCAGCTACTCAGGAAGCTAAGGCAGGAGGATCGCTTGAGCCCAGGAGTCTGAGGTTGCTGTGAGCTAGGCTGACGCCACGGCACTCTAGCCCGGGCAACACAGTGAGACTCTGTCTCCAAAAAAAAAAAAGTCTTGGTAAATCTTGTCTCACCTGCAGAGACTCCACATCACCGTGAAAGAGGTGGAAATTACAGAGAGACACCTCCCGCCCCAGAGATCTACACCCAAGCAGGACAGACACGTCCACACAGCAGCTTCTCCGGGAGGCCGTCCCTGCCTTGGCGCCTGTGGGGGGCGGGTCCCTGCAGAGTCAGCCGGCCCAGCGCAGCGCAGCAGGACACGCGAGAGGAAGGCGGCTGCAGAATGTTTACAGTTTCATTTGAACTGAGCTATTTGTTACTGTGATTAAAAATAAACACCTAGTAATGCTGTGGAGAAATGTTGGGTGCTTTTCCTTTGTAATGCAGGTAAGTTCTAAGGATTTTTTAAAAGGGGATTAGTTATGGGGGGACCCTTCATGTCCTAATTCCCCCCTCAACACTGAGAGGGCAGCGGTGCCTGGGATTCGGGACACTCCACTGTCCTGAAGCTGATGGTTTTGGGATCTAATCTAGAGCGTTCCTTAGTGGTTGTTAAAAGTTGGAAATACGATAGAAAGACGCGTCTGCAGTGGAGCCGTCTCTGGGACGCAGGGCAGGCCCTGTTGCCCTGGAGATGGCTGCTCCTGCAGAGGAGCTTCGGGAGGAAGAGGTTGGCGCCTCCCGAGACTAGAAAACCTGGACGAAGCCCTAAGGCCGCCTCTGTCCCAGCCGTGGGCTTGAGACACATGAGAACACATCACATGCGTCCTCACCTGCTCAGCAGGACACACGGACCCGGCAGAGCTAGTGCCAGCACTCTGGGGTCGGCGCGGAGCCCTCGCTGCGGCACTCCAAGGCCCTGGCTGTGCTGTCTGGACACCGGCACGGCCTCGAAAACCCGTGACAGGACTGCTCCCCTTACGGCAGAGTGCGTGTGTTCACGTGAGTGTGCTCAGGTGTGCGTGAGTGCTAGTGAGCGTGTGCATATGGTGTGTGCACATGTGCGTGTGTATACGTGAGCGTGTGCACAGCGCCATTACGGCTACGGCCTGGGGCTGCTTCCGGGACCACGTGGCCGGCCCAGGCACCTCCTGGCCCTGCGCTCGCACAGCCTCTCAACTCCCCGTCCACACCCTCGGGCTGCTGCTGGACCTACCAGGGAATAGCGCCCCAGGCTGCAGGAGGCTGTGCCCCCGGAGGATGCAGCTCTGGGGACGCCCAGAGCCAGGGGCCCTGGGGAGGGCGTGGCCGCCAGGGCAGGGGAGAGAGGAAACCTTTCTTCCATTTCCTTCTGCGCCTCTTCATTTCTGAAGCGCATCCTCCTCTGGCTTATCTCAAGAAAACAACATAGGCCGAGGGCGTCCCTGAGGGGGTGTGGAAGCAGCCCTGGCGGCGCAGGTGGCGCTGTGTCTTGCACCCCCAGTGGTATTCGGGGAAGAAGCTGTCATTCCCCAGGGTGACCTCAACGCGAATAAAACGGCAAAAGCAGCCGCATCAGCTGCCAGCAGTGCCTGGGAGGGCCACGTGGCGAGTGGAGAGCAGCCCGCAGGGAAACACGTGTCTGAGCCCAGGACACCCCTTCACTTACAACAGATTATATGTGAGATGAAAACGATTTCACTGTGAAAACTATCCCTCTGGACACAGCCCGCCCCTGCCTGACCTGGCCGCCCCCGTGTGTGGCGTGACCTGCGCTCACACGACCGGCCATGACACCAGGACTGAGGCTATTGGGCTGGGCTGGGAATTTCTCCCTCCAGGGGGTTTCAGGGGACAGGTAGACGTGGGGACAGGCGGCCCGGCTGGGTGGCCTCACTCACCACGCCGTGTCACTGAGCACAGCCAGGACCTCGTCCAGGGCGTCGGCGCCCACGACATCGCTGTAGGTGAGCACCATCTCGTACGCTCGGCTTGCTGTGGTCTTCCGGATCTGGGACGGGGACACAGAGCGTTGGCAGGAGGGAGACACCACTGCCCAGCCCACAGGGACACAGGACCTGCCGGGGGAGGGGCTGATCTCACACTGGAACTGAACTCCCCTCTGCAGCCACAGGGCAGGGGCTGCGGCTCCTCACAGTCGGGGTCGACCGTCCTCACGCTCCCTAAAACCTGCCCCTCATGGGAGAAGCAGTTTCAGCCTCGCCTACTTTCGTCTCTGGCTGTGCCCTGTGCTGACGTTCCGCTGAGTGGGTGGTCTCAGACCCCCAAGCCCACCCAAGTCCCCGAGTCACGGGACAGGCCCGAGAACCTGCACCACTGACGGCCAGAGATACGAGGAGGGTCTGTCCCCCACTTTGAGAACCACGGTATTACATGAGAGTTACTTTCACTTTCTAAGAACATGTCACCTTTAGATCATTTAAAGAGATTTTCTTCAGCCAGAGGAGAAAAGAACTCCCAGCAGCCTAACCCTGTGGAGGTGAAGTAGGGGTGAAGTGGGGGGCGTGGTATGGGCTGAACCCCTGTAGCCTGGGACCTCCTGGGAGCCTGAGCCCACCGGACATGCAGCCACAAGTTTATGTTCATCTCAATAAAGTCGAAAGCCTTGCTCTACCTCGGTGTGCAGACCTGACTTGAAACTGTACCAACGTAACAGCGCTTCAGGACGGGACTCACCAGGGGGAGGGGGGCTCACCAGGAAGGGGCTCACGGGGGGAGGGGGGCTCACCAGGAGGGGGCTCATGGGGGGAGGGGGGCTCACCAGGAGGGGGCTCATGGGGGGAGGGGGCTCACAGGGGGAGGGGGGCTCACCAGGGGGAAGGGGTGGCAGAGCAGCAGGCACAGCTGCAGGAGCGCCTGCCTCCGCACGTCGCCACAGAACTGCACCATCCCGCAGAACCTGCGGAGACAGCACGCCCGCCCGCGTGAGCTGCGCCATGCCCTCCGTCCCAGACTTCAGTGGGGTCTGGAAGCCAAGGCGCCCCCGCGGGGGGCCCAGGAGCCAGGAGGGTCTGGCGCACTCTGGCTGAGCGTCCACCGAGCCCTGTGGGTCGGGGCGTCGGTAACACCAGGCCCCCCTGGGAAGGTGGCAGGGTGGGGCGCCTCAGTCTCCACTGAGATTGCTCCCAGGGGACTTGGGAACACGTGGTTTTAGGCAGCTCTGTGACAAAACCACCCTGTCCTGCCTACCGGGAACGCCAAGCACTCACACTGCGATACTGGACTGGAGCTTCTGGACGTCTTTGGATCTCTTAATTTCTTCCTTGCAAAGTGCAAGCAGCTTCACACAGAAGGGGTGGCTGGAAGGGGAACACACCGTCTAGAAATGAGCTTCAGGGGGACCCACGGGCCACACGTGATGCACGCCGTGGGGTTGACAGCTGCGGCCACCAAGTGACCGGAGGGCCAGCCCCTCGGCCACACCCAGCCAGGTTATGGGAACCGGGTCTCTCCCCCAGCGAGTGCAGCTGAGAGGAGACGCCCCTTCTTGTGTATCCGGCACCCACGTCTTCCTCAACGTGCATAGGCTGACCCTGGGTGCGGTTACAGCGTGATCACACGGGCCTGAGTGCTGTGTGACATCAAGGGACACACACCCCAGCCCAGGCCAGTGCCTCCTGGGCCAAAGGGGCGGCCCGTGTCCACCAGGTCCGTCCATCCGCCCACACCTGGTGGCCCTCGCACGGGGCTCTGCAGTCTCGGGTGGGTCTGCAGCACAGCGCTCAGTCTGCAGACGGTCCTGGGAACACACTGTGCCCTGGGGGCGGGGGGCAGCAGGAGACCCAGCCCCAGCCCTGATCCCACTGTCCCGACCCCACCCAAGTCCTCGCTGTCCCTGAAAGGTGTCCACTGCATCTCCGGTCCCCACCCCCACCCCCAGGCTCCATCCAGCCTCTCCCCAGGTCACTGAAATGCTTGTTGGGAACCAAGTGACCATCATGGGCTGAAGCCCACGTCACTGTCCTGCGGGCCTTGCTGCTTCCATGTCCCTTCTAGGTCGACACCCAAGTCCCTGGCCACCTTGTCCACACCCTGGTGACTGCCGGGGCTCACACCCCACACGCTCTGCGAGGGCTGTTGCCCGAGCTCCAGCCCCGCGACCTCCCCACCCCCGGCCTGGGCAGGCTCTAGCGAGCATCTCCAGCTGGACGTGCTGAGGCCCTTGGTCCGCGTCTCCCCGTCTAGCTGTCCCAGAGCAGCCGCAGCCACCCGGGCCCCCTGCTCTCTCGCCCCCTACGTCCACCGCACACACCCACGGCACCCAAACCCAGCCCTGTCCCCCGCTGCTCTGCCACCACCCAGCCAGGCCGCCGCCATCTCCCACCTGGATTCCCCAGACCCCAGAGCCTGTTCTCAGCGCGGCAGAGCTGGGTGGGACACCTGCGTCCCCACTGCTGCCGCCCTCCTGGGCAGCGAGCCTAGCCCTGCGGCTGCTCTGGAACTGGGGCGGTTGCAGACTCTGCAGAGGCCTGACAGGGTGTCTTGAGCCCCATGGCAACAGGGCTAAGGACGGCGGCTCGGTGCCGGCAGAGACGCAGATCAGACACCCTCTGCGTGAGCCGGGAGAAGGCGCACGCCTGCCTCCCCTGGGGCCGCTGCCCTGCTCCGCCATGCGGACGGGCTAGGTGACAGCAGTCCCCAAACTTTGTGGCACCAGGGACCAGTTTCTTGAGAGACTACTTGTCCATGGACCGGGTGGTGGTGGAGGGGATGGTTTGGGACGATTCAAGCCCATCATGTTTACTGTGCAGTCAGACCTCTCTGCTCAGGACAATCGGTGTCTGCAGCCGCTCCCCAGCGCTGGCATCACCGCCCCAGCTCCACCTCGGATCATCAGGCATTAGGTTCTCATAAGGAGCCGCAACCTGGATCCCTCGCATGCAGTTTACAGTAGGGTTGTGCTCCTGTGAGGATCTAATGCCGCTGCTCTGGCGGGAGGTGGAGCTTACGCAGTGATGCGAGTGACGGGGAGCGGCTGTCAGCACAGATGAAGCTTCACTCACCTGCCCTTCACCTCCTGCTGCACGGCTGGTGCCAAACAGGCCACGGACAGCACCGGTCCCCACAGCCCAGGGGTTGGGGACCGCAGGTCTAGAAGACCCTCGTGGCTGCTGGAGGGTCAAGGAGACCCCAGGTGCTGGAGGAGGCAAACCAAAGTCCTGCCCGCCAAGGACACCCTCTCCCCAGGCTTCAGCTCGCGCTGACGTGGATTCTCCCTGTGCAGAGTCCAGACAGTGAGCGCAGCAGAGGGGAAAACACAGAACCCCCCGACTCCAGATCAGACGCATCCAGAGAAACCAGGACGACTAGGTTCAGAAGGTGAAGCCGGACACGCAAAGGTTGGCAGGGGCCGTGACGCAGCAAACAGGATGTGGCAGAGTCGGAAACAAACCACTCAAAAAACCCACATCTGAGAAGATGCGAAAACCCAAAAGTAAGAACTCCACAAACAGACATAACCGCAGTTCAGAGACGTCTCGCAAAGAGGCCGCGTGTGCAGCACGCAGACAGGGCCGCCGAGGGTGACGACAGGACAACGGAGAGAGAAGATTGCACCGGGGGGTGGGGGGGCAGCACAGCGGGCTTGCGGGGGCGACTCGGAAGCAACACAAGTCAGAGCACGTGGGCAGCATTTTCAAAGTGCTGAAGCAAAACAGCCGCCCAGCGTCTGCGCCCTCTGGAGTGACCTGCGAGTGAAGCCAGAGCGGGCTTCCCGGGCCGGGCCACGAGGGCTCGCTGAGTGCCGGGCGGCACCCGAGTGCAAGGACTCCGCCAGGCTGGGACGGCCCCACGCGGAGACAACGGGAAAAGCCGGCGCTGCCCCAGCAGCACCGCACAGAGGCCTCGGGAGGAGAAAGTGAGCCCTAGACGGACGCTGCTCCAGGTCCGCCTGACAGCACAGGAGCGAGCGTGCCGGCCACGGCAAGACACTCACTGACACCCACCCGGGTCACGGTAGGGTCAGAGCTCATGCAAGGGGAGGCGGGAACCAGCCTCCCGCGTCCTGGCCCCCGCCCAGCCCTGCAACCTCCCTGCGCACTTTTCCACCCAGCCCTGCCAGGCCCTTCGCTGCCCTGAGCCCACGGGGGAGACCTGCAGTCTCCCGCCCGCCTGGCCGCAGGGGTCCCCGCGGGCCTGGGTGGGCTGACAGTCGGCTGCTAACAGGCCCTGGCGCTCTGGAGATCTCCTGGGACTCCGATCTCTGGGTTGGATGACTTTTCTTTAAAACGTGAGCTGCTTGGGCTTCACTAGAAACGCAGTGAATGAGCAAATCCTTACTCCTCCTCCGCGGTGAAGGCCTCAAAGCAGCCGTTGGCGAGCATCTGGTCCAGCGTCCTCAGCAGCGGCACAGACACCCTGGGGGAGTAGCGAGAGACGATGAAGGGGCCACTCGAGGGGCGGCGCCCCTCCCACCGGTGCCCCTCCCGCCATGCCGGCTCTGCCAGCAATCCCAGCCAACCCTGGCACAGCACCACAGAGCTGACAGCCCCATTTTATAATTTATATGGAAATGCACCGGATCAAGAAAAGACAGAACGACTATGGAAAGAACGAACAAAGCTGGAGGCCGACACCACCTGGTTTCAAACATCATGTCAAAGCTACCATGATCAAAACAGTGCGGTCCAGTGCAAAGATAAGTAAATACATCAAGAAAAGAATCTAAAATAAAGCTATGTAGCTATGATTTTTCTTTTTTCTTTTTATTAAGACAGAGTCTTGCTCTGTCCCCAGGCTGCAGTGCTGTGGCATCATCGTAGCTCACTGCAGCCTCCAACTCCTGAGCTCCAGCGATCCTCCCACCTCAGCCTCCCGAGTAGCTAGGACCACAGGCGTGCCACCAGGCCCAGCTTTTTAAAATAAAGGCACAAAAGCGACACAGTGGAGACAGGAGGGTCTTTCCAACAAACGGTGCTGGAACAATGGACCTGCCAGTCCCCACGCTGTGCCCCGCACAAAATCTAACTCAAAGTGGACTTTAGGTCTGAATATTAAACCTAAAACTATAAAGCTCCTAGAAGAAAACAAAGTCTCTGTGGCCTTATACCAGGCAGAGGTTTCCAGAGCTCCTCAGAAGTGTGAGCACTCGCTCTACGACAGGAACTGTCAGGAAGGGAAAAGCCACAAGCAGAAAGGAGGTCTGCTGGGTGCGTCTCCACAGAGTGTGCTACGCACGCAAAGAATCATCAAACTCAACACAAAGGGACAGGGCATGCTCTGTTCTACCTGGTTTATAGCCGGTACCTGGCCCTGGCCCTGCCCGAGGCACAGGGCCCGGGGCTCAGAGACCCAGGCCAGCCGCTGACGGTGTGGGGCCGTCCCACTCTCCCTCACGATCCCGGTGAGCAGAGCTGAGCCCCACAGAGCGGGGATCCGCAGCCACAGGTACAGGTGCTCTACGCCTCGCCTCCGGGGCCAAGCTGCGCTCACCTGTCATTCAGAAGGTTGTCCTCGAAGACCTGCAGAAGGGTCCCACCGAAGCTTCCCAGGGCCTGGGGGTCCCTCTGAATGCCCTTCATGTACGCAAAGAGGCTCTGCGTGGAATGCCGGACCTGCGGAGTGGAGACGCCGTCAGCGAGGCAGCGAGGCCAACCCTCACCGCACCCCGCTGGCTGCCGTTGCTCAGCTCAGACAGCTGCTGCAGAGCGGGGATGACCTTGAACTGCAGGCGCGCAGGATCTTGCAAATGCTCTGCTGGCGCCAGCTTCCCTGGGGACGGCACAACCTAAACTCTTACACTGTCATAGACTCGCCAGACGCAGCAGCCGTGGCCCAGGGTGACGCGGCGTGGAGAGACCTCCCCACAGACATGGGGGCTGCGCCTGGCGTCCCGCAGGCTGAGGCGCATCTAGAACCCGAAGGAGCCGGGGCAGCCGTGTGCGGGTCAGACACAGGCCCCGGAGGACTGAACCCCGAGGGGACAGATGGGGGCACCCCGGGAGCACCCGGCCCCAACAGAACACAACTACTGCTCCAAGCAGACAGAAACCAAGAGCGTGCAGGCCGACTCAGCGCAGCTGTGACTCTGAGGAGCAGGCGGGAGGAGCAGGGAGGGTCGTGGGGACCGGCCCAGCGTCGGCCCAGGAAGCCCCATGACGTGGCCACTGAGCGCCAGGCCGTCTCGGGGGCTGGCCTGGAGCAGCGTGGCCAGGTCACAGGAGCATGGCACGGACCACCGCAAGGCACCAGCCCTGTCCCCGAAGGCGGTAACACACACGACAACACACAAAGGGCACCAGGAGCAGTGGGGGGCAGGGAGGGCCGCGGAACGCCAGCGTTTGGGCACATGGACCCCGCGCGGCACAGGGACCTCTGGTCCCAACTCGGGCGCATTTCAGACACTGAGGAAATTCGCATATGATTCGAGTGCTGTGGTCAAGACACACAGGAGTACCTATGGGGCGAATCATACGATTTCTGGAGTTAGCTTTAGAATAGTCCCTCCCCGAAACCTAGCCATGTGGGTGTCGTGTGCTGAGACGGCTAAGCAGCGACGCCCCCTGCTGGGCACAGGCAGCTCATCGCCACGCGCGCTGTGTCCCCGTGCAAGGGTCAAACTTTCCACAGAAAAAGTCTAAGAAAGATTAGCTGCTCCCTGTACAGTAGGAATGATCAGGTGTGACAAAGAAATTTAAATGTTTTTAACAAACAAACACAGCTCGAGCTCGCGTGTTGTGAGACAAAACCCCAGAAAGGCGCCGCCACGCCAGGCAGAGCTGCAAACACTGGGGGCCCACGAGCGAATTCCACCTTCGTCAGACCCGACCGTGCCACAGGCCACTGGGCCTCCCGGGTCACAGGGGCAGCTGGACCCTCGACCCCAAACCGAACGTTCTCCAAAGGGGTGGGGGTGCTCAGCCCCACGAGCCTCCTAGGGGACGTGCGGCCGCGCAGAGGCCTCCTCACCGTGGACTCCGTCAAGCCACCCACGGACACGACCAGCCCCAGCAGGACGTGGTAGCGGTAGGTGGGCAGCCCCAGGAGCTGGGTGACGCGGGGGAAGGCCTGGGACGGTGCGTTCCAGTTCACGGAGGCCACGTCACACCTGCGAGAGAGGAAGTCGAGTAAGGCCGGGCTCCCGCGCTTTCCCCGAGGCCGGAGGGGCCGGGCACGGGGGAGGCTGGCGTGGGACATACCTGGGGAAGAGCTTCTCCAGCTCCGCCCGGTGGGGCACGTGGGGGGTGGGAGGGTCGCAGTGCAGGAGCGCCAGGAACACGCCAGCCGCGTGAGCACGGAACCGGTCGATCTTCTCGCTGGCCTGCTGGGCCACGAGGCACATGACCTGCTCACAGCTGCAAACCGGGGCGTGGTCTGAGCTGATGGAGCGGCCCACACCACGAGGGCGCACGGGCTCCTCAGCAATGTCAGCCTGGCGCCGCCAAGACCGCACAGGCGGACACAGGAGGACAACACCCCGTGTGCGTCCCAGAAGCCGAGAGCAGGCACACGACGGGCTCGCGTTAAACATGCTGACAGGGTCTGGGGCAGAGGCAGGGACGGCGGATGGGGTTCGGGGTGGGGAGCAGGGTGGGGCTGGGGAGAGGACAGTGTGGGCAGAGGAGGGGTAGCGTGGCGTGGGGGGAGGGAGCACTGAGGAGATGAGGCCGGAATCCCCACAGAACGAGGGTCCCCGGACAGCAGGGCCAGGGAGACCCCCGGCAAGGATGGCACCCAGTGGCGACCCCGGGGCCAGGGAACCAACCGCGAGACGGCCCAGCCTCAGCCCGGCAGGAGCACGGGCCTCATGCCCAGCCATGCCGGTGGGCAAAGGGGCCTAAGGGCCCGTCTGGGGAAGGGCGCAACCGCAAGCACCCGCCCGCCTCCCTCACCGCACTGACACTCACATGTGGGCCTCGATGAGCTCGGGCCAGCTGCGCCCCAGCAGCAGTGTCAGGTCCATCAGACCCGTCATGGCAGCCTCCCGGACCCTGAGGGACGGAGAGACGGGGGAGATGGGGATTGCGCCAGCCATGGCGGCCAGGCCACAGGAGCGCAGTGCCTCGACTGACCCACACAGAGCCCCAGGGGCCGTCCTCGGCCAGGGGGAAAAGGCGCGAGGACCTCCCAAGGTCCCAGCTGCGCTGTGAGGGCGCAGGCGCGGAGGCCCCGGCCGCACACGGGCTGGGTGCCAAGCGCCCTGAACACAGGGCGAGATTTAGAGATTATTTAAATCCTGCTTCAGCAGAAACACGAAGGAATGTGTTCTCCCGTGTGTCCCGCTGAACGGGGAGGATCGTGTTCAGTATGTGAAGACGGGTTGGATGAGCCCCAACAAAGGCCCGACACAAACGTGCACAGAACAGCACAGGCAGTTTTCCCACAAACCCTGAGACGCAAAACACACTCTACAGAGATCACTCCCTACAGGACCACTCAGGGCTTTCTGGTTTTCCTGCGTAAACCAGAAGCGCACGGAACGGCGGCGTCCCTGCTCACCAGGCCCCCACGTCCCCGCGGCTGTCCGTGGTGTAGTCGCTCATGCAGCCCAGCAGCGCCCCATAGACCTGGGACACGTTCTCCACGCACATGGCTTCGTCCGGAACGCCCGCCTTCACGCCAACGGTCTGGCAGATCCTTGGGTTCAAACATGTGAGGTGAGTAACGAGCCCTGCACACAACGGCCCACCGCGCAGTCCTGAGAGGACACACACAGAGCAGACGGGGACCCCCGGACTAGACGTGGGAATCTAGAGTTCCTTCCACACGTACACAACATCGACGGTGCTTCTCTGAAACCGAGCTCTGCCACCTCCGTGTTAAAAGGGGAACAGGGAGCCCGTTTGTGGCTAGTCCCTCCTGTCCTCCCCCGACGAGGGGCCGGTGCAAGGCAGAGGGTGTACGTGACCCCGGCGCTCAGAGCCCGCCCACACGCAGGCTGACGGGGCCGTCCCCACCCTGCCAGCCTCACAGGGCCCAGTGTTCACAGAGCAAAGTCACCACACCACGGGCTCAATACGCGTTACAGTCCCGACAGCAGGGGACGGTTAAAGAGTCTCCGTGGGCTGGAGATGACGCTCCTCTGGAAGGAGAATTAACTAGGAAATGAAAAATAATGAGCCTGCCTCCAAGCAGAGCCGTCACCCGCCTGTGACCAGCTTCCTGGTAATGCCCGAGAACCTCCCGTCCACGCGCGGTCACTGGCACTTTAGTCTCAACTCTAGGGAGGAGCTGCTGCGACTCACCTCGCAATGGCCTTCAAGGCATCTCTCCTGGACTCGGCAAAGCCCACGTCCTCGGGGGAGGTGTGGGTAACGGCTCTCAGACCTGCTAGAACCTGAAAAGCAGTAAAGGTTCAGCAGCAGAATATCACAACCGTAAGATAAACGCGCTTTTCACGCCGCAGACCAGAGAACGGGGCCCTCGGGAGGGGCAGCACCCAGGCAGCTCACCGGTGCCACCATCCGTGGAGGCTACATACCCTGCGTGGCCAGGAAGGACACACGGGGAGGGACCCACAGCCCCCTCCACGGTGGGCCTGACCCCGGTGAGCACTGGGTCCTGCCTCAGCCGGACAAACACAACCGAAGCTTCCTGTCACTGCAGTGACAGCTCGCTCTCAGGAACTGCGTCACCGCGACCCACGTTGCACCTGGACAGACCCGGGGTGCGGGATTCGGCAGCGTGGCAGCTGCAGGCATCCACCCATCCCGCTGGTGGCGACACCTCGGTGCCCCTGCTCCCTTCTTAGCCGGTTTTCAGGAATCCTTCCCCACCACACACGCCACGAGGATTCCTTCAGCCCTCGCCCCTGCCCACCTGCTGGAGTCTGCCCTTCAGTAGGAAGCCAGGGAGGGCGCCCAGCGCCGAAGAGAAGCCGCAGCGCGTCATCTCCTCGGGGCTCCGCAGCTCGGCGAGGTACTGGCTGATCAGCCACTCTGCAAGGAGAAGCGGGCGTGAGAGTGAGGCCCCACCGCCCGCCACGCACGGCACTCATGCCAACCGTGTCAAACACGGGAGGAGGAGCCACTTCTACAGCAGACACGGTCCCCAAGTGGTATGTGTCAAAACAAGTATAAGAAAACAATTTTTATAAGGTGGTTTTAAGGTTTCCATAAGCAATTTTAACCACATGGTTTCGCTCTTGGGAAAATAAATTCGGGAGGGTGATGAGATGGTAGATACATTCGTAATTCTCATTTTTATTTAGGAAGAACATAAATGCTCATGATGGAAACAATGTCTTCCTCAGAAATGAGTATTTCGTCAGGGACTGGGAGCAGACCGGGCTTTCTGCCAGACACTCGGGGCTGGGGAGGCTGGGCGTGAGCGCACTGGGCAGCGGAGAGCAGGTGCCGCAGACACAGCAGCTTCCTGCGGACAGGCGAGGGCAGCGCCGGGGACAGCGACGGGAGCAGTGGGGACGGGGGCATGGAAGGCTCAGGGCAGGGTCAGTGAAGAGTCCCTGGAAGGCCGTGGACAGAGGCCTGCCATGTACACACGGCTGCAGAGGCCGCAGAGCCAGACACCGTCCTAGCCCAGGTCCCCGTCACCACCGTCTCCACTGCAGCAGAGCAGACGCCGTGGCAGGTGCTCGTGGGAACCCAGCAATGTGCTCCTAACACTCGTGCGTCAGGACAGGAAAACACGACACCCACATCTCTACAGTCAGAGGCTGACTTCAGAATCTCGTTTCTGTTCATGTCCGAGTAACACGACATGGAACTCTTTTCTCAGGCAAAAAGCAAAACACCTTATTGTTCCAAAGAGGTTAAACAGAACATAATGCTACTGTCTGTCTACACAGAATTGTCTGTGGTGAAGGGATATAGACAGCGCTGACTTAGAAAGTCTGCCAGATAATCCAAGCGCAGGGCACTTCCTTAACTTTTTAACATCACAGGAAGTAGATGAGACTGTCACACGATTTTATATATTTATAATAATTTAAAACAGCATTTCATGTACTTTTGATGGATTATAACGCATGTCCTAAAATAGGACATAGAGGAATGCTACTGGCCAACAAAATACGTGACTGTGTCTGTTTAGCATAGAACTCAGCGCTCAACAGTAACAGCACACCCCGCAGCACAAGCTGCGCCACATCCCGCGCCAGAACCAGCCCCACACCGGCACGGACCCGGGTGGCTCGGGATGTGCACGGAGGCAGCACCGTCCACAGCTGCGCGGCTCGAGCTCCGCCTGGTGCCGTTCGTAAGGGGAAAGAAGAGTGACACGTGTGAGCGAGGAGGACGCGCGCCAGGGAGGTGCTAGCAGTGCACACGTGAGCTCTGACAGCGAACGTGGCCCTGCCCCGTGGGAATCGATGCAGCCGTCACATGCGTGGGCCCAGGGCACACAGGACTGGGGGACACATGGGACTGGGGGACACACACGGGGAAGTGGCGTTGCGAGGGTGAAAACGAAGGCTCCAGGAGCAAAGACACACAGGAAACACGGCGAGTGAACAGAACAGGTGGGAGCAGAGAGGCGCACGGGAGACGGGAAGGGCTCAGGCTCTGACAGACGCAGCCGGAATCCCCAAGGAACACAACTGGAAAAAGCTTACTCAAAATTGTAATTTAAGAAAACAGAGCTGAGCCGGGCATGGTGGCTCAAGCCTGTCATCCCAGCTACTTGGGAGGCTGAGGCAGGAGTGTGGCCTGGGCCCAGGAGTTGGAGGCTGCAGTGAGCTATGATGACACCACTGCACTCCAGCCTGGGCCACAGAACAAGACCCTGTCTCAAAAAGAAGAAAGGAAAGAAAGGAAAGGAAGGAAGCAGCTGGAACAAGTGAGAGCCGACTCTGCGCGGGGACAGGCAGCACCACACCCCAGGACCAGCTGTGGGGTGGAGTCCCCGCCAAGACGTCCCGGAGAAGCTGCCTGTTCAGAGATGAAGGAAACCCTTGGGCAGCTGGGACGACTGAGGGACTTACAAACACAGCGTCAGAATGAACCTGTCCGCTCCGCGAGGAAGTCCACGAGTGTTCCCGCACCCCCGGGGTCCCCTCTGCCTCCACCACCGGCTGCAGCTTCCTGCGGGGCCCGCGCCACTCACCCTGAACCGCGGGATCCGCCTCCCCCGGCTCCTTCGCGTAGTACTCGCTGCAGAGCGCGGCCAGGGCGGAGACAGCCGCGTCCTGAAACAAAGGCAGGGCTGTGAGTGCGCAAAGGCTCTGCTCGGCTCAACCATGGATCATTCTCAAGGCTAGGACAGTGATTAGGGTTAAAACAAAAACCCAAACTGTGCCATCCCTTTGCGGTGTGTCCACTCTCGGCGTGTCAGGTGTGCTCGCCACATCAGTGACTCTCTGCGACTGTCACAGCAAACTGAACAGAGACTGACTGTCTCCTCCACACCCGGAGGGCGGGTGGCCGGGACACACTGGCGCCTGCGCGTGGGCCCAGCATGGCGGTGCTTGGGCAGAGAGTCTGGGGCGGTTTTCTCATCTGCACCTGAGCATCACACATGCAGTTTCCACACCTCAAATCTCACAACAGGCTGCAGAATTCGGCTGCGCAAATACTTAATGTCAACGTGTAGGAAAAAGTTAATGAAATCAGAAACAGTAACAAAAAATTAAACGTTCGAATTGCCAATAGCTCCATCAGGTTTCCTGACTACAAATCGCATAAACAACATCATCCAGAATTCCAAACAGAATCATGTCATCGCCAGTCACGCCAGTGCTTGAGAGGAGCCCCCAGCGCACGGCTGGCTGACGCAGACGCTGAATGAACAACTGAGGTCGCTGTTCTGCAGTGCAGCACAGGGAACAATCTTATCACCGCACCTTGAGCTGCTGTCTGGCATGACTGGAAATGAGGTGGAGGCTTCTCAAAGTGTCGTCTATCAGCCACTGCCAACCACCTGTCAAAGAAACAGAGAGTTAATTTACCCATTTAAGAATATTTAGTTGAAATTAAAGCACCACCACATCTTCCACTAACTCTCAAAGTCAAAGCAGACGGTCACCTCAGAGAGGAGTCCGGAGGGAGCCGACTGCACACTCTCCAGGCTGCGTGAACCCTGAGGCCCCTCGGCGTGAGGGAAAAGGCCTCTGGCTCTGAATTGCTAAACCCTCACTCTGGGAGACACCTGCGTTCTGTAAACCTGATGACTTAAGCATCACATATTAGGAGATTTTTGTTGGTTTCATGACACTCGCGAGCATCCAGTGTTCTTTTCCAGTCTCTCCCCCGCTGGCTCCCAGCAGCACAAACTCAGACATTCAACTCGGTCAGACCGAACACCAGGTAACAGATGCTAAGTCTGTTCCATTAA
>VBSM01003152.1:114735-127309 GCA_008086735.1 Cheirogaleus medius
ATCACATACTCTGACCTCAGCGTTTCAGGTCCTGCGCTGCCAGCAGCCCGCCCCACCCCACCCCACCCCGGCCGGGCCGTCTGTCCAGTGCAGGGACAGGCCCAGGGCACCCCACCCCCACCCAGGCTGGGACCAATGGCGCCTTGCCGGGCTATTCTAGGCGCCTGGGGGTCTGGAGGAGCCATTGGGTGGACGCAGGGCGTACGGGGTCTGCCATGGTCACTTCCCGGGCCACAGAAAGCGGACCCGACATGGACGTGGAGCCGGCCATGCTACCGCCATCCCTGCTGCCGGCCTTGCGCCCCACGCTTGCCACCTCCCTGAGCCTCGTCCGCAGGCCCTGGCTTCCAGGGCCATCCCTCCCAGCTCACGGGGGGCACCGCTGGGTTCAGCGGTTGCGTGACCTGCTGCTCAGTCCTCTCCCCTGCACTCTGCACAGGTGTCCTGTGACGCCTCCGGGCATGGCCCATCTGTCTGTCCTGCAACAGTGAGCGCCAGCCGGCTCCCACGGCACAGCGAAGGTGCACACGGAGCGGCCCGCCTGCCTGTGCTGGCGCGCCTCCCACGTTGGCTCCGGGAGTCCACCCTTCCCGCCCTGGGGGGCAGGGTGGGGGTGGGGGGGCCTTGCCACATGGCCTGACGCCGACACTGGGCAGTGTGGTGACCCCACACGGGAGCCAGGCAGCCACTGGCCACACCCTCACCACCCTACCCTGCACGGCCTGTGCCTGGTCCCGCCCACACAGACCCTAAGCGTCCATCCCACTGCGCGAGGACGCCCAGGCCTCACAGGCCTCGTCCTCGGGACACAGAACCTAGGTCCCTGTGTCTCCAGCCTCCCTGCCCCACAGCAGGCCGTGACCAGAGTTCCTCCGCGCCCGGCCTGCACACCAGCCCTGAGGGCAGCACGGACAGCGCTAACCGCACCCGGCATGCCTCAGTCTGCCGCCACCCCCAGCCAGAGAGGGGCTCTCCGTGCACCCACGCAGCCAGGACCGACCGCGGCACCAGAAATGCAGACAAGCTCCTGGGTTTTCCAGGGTTAGCTGAACAGGCTTCAGGAAATCTCAGTATCTGTTAGGTTGGTGCCATCTGAGTTCCCTGCAGACATTCAAATACAATCTGAAAAATCACTCTGTGTTCTGCAGCTACGTTCGCCTTCAGCACTGTGCTGAAGAGGAAGGAGAGCTCGTTCAGCATCCCCAGCGCCGTCCCCGTGAGAGAGCAGCACGCACACCACGGCCAGGCCCCGGGAGCAGAAACGCCCACAGAAGATGGTCTAGCCTGAGCCGAGGTGGCGGTGAAGGAACCACGCAAGGCCTGGAGGGCGTCTCTCAGACCTACCTGCTTGTCTCATGAGTTCTCCGCCAAGACCCCTGAAAGAGTAACGGAAACGTTCAGAATTAAAATCGCTTAACATGCAAAGCAACATGAAATATCCTCACATGGTAACAGAGGTAACTTCAGGCTCCAAAAACTATTAAAATGTTTATTAGCTAAATTTTTTACTAAAAGCATAAACTACCTTAAAATAAATGGAAAACCGGGACATAACCATCTTCTGGAGGCCTCTCATCCCCCTGGGTTGCCCGTGTCGAAATGCTACTACCAAGGGGCCAATTCCAAACCTCGTCCGCTCTCGCTCGCAAACACGCGGGGAGGCATCGCCACCGCCCAAGGGGCAGCCCCGCGGCTCCCTCGCGCCCGTCGCCGCCTCTGGACGCCTAGGTGACATCTAACGCTGACGGCGGGACACTGCTGGGTGCGGACACAGGACACGCTCATCACAGATAAAACTAATTTACGAGACTTGGCTTCTAGCCCAGAGTGACAGGATCTGGGCTTGTCCTCCTGCCCTACACGACTAGGAGACGCGGTTCAGACCCTGTGAGATGGCACAGGGCGCGGAGCGAGGGGAGCTCCAACACCCCATGGAGCTAGGAGGAGCCCCCAGGCTCCTCCTGGTGGTGTGGGCCAGGCCACGTGGAGCCAGGCGCCTGCCAAGGGGAGGAGCTGGGGGCGGAAGCGCCAGGACGAGGCACTGGAACTGGGCGCAGGAGCAGAGGGCGCGGGGCAGCCATGACGGCCCGGCCCCATCTGGAAGAGCTGACGGCTGCAAGGCAGGCTCCGCCCCTCCCGGGTGGAAGAGAACCACATAGGGTTCCCCACCCTGCAGAGGTTACACTAAAGTCACCAGAGAGAAGAAAAGGCACGCTACAGGGAGAAGAAAGACCCCGCGTCTGACGGAGAGCTCGCATCTCAGACACTGCAGACCCCGGGGGCTCCGTGAGGACACAGACAACAAAACAACTTCATGAGCAGAAGCTCTGGACAGTCACTCCCCACAGAGGTGCCCGTCAGCACACAGGGCGTCCAGCACTGTGAGTCACTGCGGACATGCAAACCACAGCCCCGTCCAGACGCCCCAACACCGGCAGGAGGCCCAGTGCCAATCGGGCTTCAGCAGCAGGGTCCAGGGGAGGCCGTCGGAGTCACGGAAACATGAGCCTACCACGGGACCCCACGGCAACGCCCCTGGTCTCCACCTGGGAAAGAGGACACGCGTGTGCACCGAGGCCTGTACTTCTGCACCCGCAGCTTCGCTGCTCCAAACAGCCAAGGCTGGAGACTCGCACGCCCGTGAGCCCATGAGGGGACATGCCACGGAACACGTCTCCGCAACGAGCATCAACATGTTAACACATGTAATGTCAATGCCTCTCAGAAACACGCTTGGTGAAAAAAACCAGACCCAAAAGGCTGCATGTTGTGCGGTTCCATCCACACGGATCCCAGCACAGCTGGCAAGGCCACAGGCCGGGCGGCTCTGGGCAACCACAGTTCTGTGTCTGTGCCAGGGCCACAGCTGCCTGCAGCCCCCAGACAGAAACCCACCGTCTCAAATGAGGAGACGGTACGTGTCGAGTAACCTCCGCAAACACCAGCTGGGCCGAGCTGAGGGGCCGACCCGAGTGGAACACAGCACGCGAGGCCAAGCACGAGCTCACGAGCCGCACAGCACCTTTCACCAGACACAGCACAGAGCGGGGGCTCGAGAGGCTTACTCACCTGTACAGCTGACGCTCGCAGAGCTGAAAATAAAGAAGTGGAAGTTATTATTCATGATTTCAATTTTTAAATAACACAGTATGCACACAATAGCAGTAAGTATCAAAATAAGACAAAGAGGAAACGGCAGAGCCAGCACCTCAGGAGGCCGCGTCACCACCACCACGCCCTCAGTGCCCTCACAAAGGCCCCACCACAGCCCAGGAGGTCCCTTGGGAGGGAAGATCGAGGCACCAGGAAAGGAAGGAGGGTGGACGGAGGGACGGCACCAGCACCAGCCGTGTCCTGGCCCCGAGGTCCAACACGGAGCCTCCCCAAGACAGCCTCGTGGGTGGAAAACTCAGTGTGGCAAGCAGCATTCTGATGTGCTTTTTCTTTAAAAGAACTTAAAAGCACTTCACGACATCTCATTACAACTAAAATTTACTAAATGTTCACACTTGGCCAAAAATTCTATCAAACTCTTTAAACATACCCTTTAATTCTCACAGAAACTCAAGGAAGTAGGTTCTGTTACTGCCTTTTTTTTTTTTTTTTTTTTACAAGGAAAGGACTTGCAGGCTTCCCTCGGCCACGGCCCTGCAGCCTCTGGCCGACAAGAGTCGCAGGTGCCAGGCCCTGCTTTGTGAAAGCATAAGCAAACAAACTGAGTGGCTTTGCCACAACCAAAAGCAGGTCAATAGCACAAATGAGATAAGGACCCGGGACCAAAGTGGTATGTTACGATATAAAGAGGGACATCCCAAAGAATATAAATGGCAAAACTATTTAATTCCTTACAAATGATTCTGATATCGTAGAATACTGAGATCCACAGTTGATACTTTTCCTCTTCTGGGTCACAGAAGCCTTTGAGAGCCTCTTAAAACCCAGAGAAACGCACACACCTTCTCCCAGAGAAATGGGGACACAACATTTCGGACTTAGTTTCAGACTGCGAGACCTCTGGCTCCCAGCAGGGCACAACTGGAAGCCAACAGCCTCGGGGCTGGTTCCAAGTGCCCCCCTCCCGCCCCCATAACCACGTGCAGTGTCCGAGGCAACCAGCGCTCTGTGCAAGGAGCGCAGTCAACTCCCCCAGGGGACGGTGACCTGGCCTTCACGGAAACCGCCCGACTGCACCAGCTCAACCAGCGTGCCCCTGAGCCAGGACGTCTCGTCTAAGAAAGTCTGCGCTCACCGCCCTGCCCAGAGAAGCCCCACGGTGCCCAGCAGGACCTGTCCCCAGAGCCATCACAGGAGGGTCACCCCACTGCACCCAGGACTTCAGATGAGCTGGAGGAGGGTGGAGCGACCCTGACTCCGAGGGGGGCAGGCTCGGGGCTGCACACGCACCTGCTGGTGGATCTGCCTCAGGCCCTGCACGGTCTCCTCGTCCAGGTAGTCCGAGATGGGCCTGCGGAGTCCAAACACAGCCGCTGAGGTCATGCAGGCCAGACCCCACCCCAGCGCACGCTAAGGAACACGCGGCTCAGAAAGGTGGCGTCTCCCGCAGGGCCCCACAGCCCAGAGAGCCCTGCGGGGCGTGTCCCGTCCCTGTGCTGGGCCAGGCAGGTGGATGTAAGGACACCTACTCACAGTGGTGGCCACTGCAGAAAGACACAAGTCCCTGGGACGCCTGAGACAAAAGCCACCTGGTGGGGCCCTGGGCCGTCCTCGGAGGGGCCGCTGGCAAGTGGGGCCCTCGGCTGGCACCAAGGAAAGTGGGTTTCGGCAGGGTTCCCACCAAGCCCTGACTGATGGGGGTGCCTCACTGGGCTTGGACTGTCTGCACAAACTGTGTGGTCCACCAAACACCTGCTTTCCCTCCGGGATCTGGAATTCTGCTTCACGCCAGACAGAGGTGTCCATGGGACCAGACCCCAGTAAAAGCCCTGGGCACTGGGTCCCACATGTGCTTCCCTAGCAGACACTTCACGTGTGCCGTCACAGCTCCTAGCTGGTGAGTCACACCCACTCTGGGAGGCTCCCCTGGGAGAAGCCTCCGGACACTTGGGCCCAGTTCCCGAAACTTCGCCCCATGTGCAAAGTTTCCTGCCACCAAGGCAAGCCGCCAATGAAGCTTTCAGCTCCGCCCACAGGTCCCGCAGCACCCCGGCGAGGATGTCCTTGGGCAGGTCTGCAGCTGAGGCTGGGCTCTGGGCTGGGGCGGTGCGGCCAAACCTCACACGGCTCGTGGGGGAGAGGTGGGGTCACACCCACCCACCATCACTGTGTTCCCCAAGGAACCTCTGGGACCCACGGGAAGTGACATAAATGCAGTTTTTCCCAAACGGGAGTCCAAGGACCGGGTTGCAGATGTCACAGCTACCTGTGAGCTTCTGCTTTTGAGGGAGAGTCAGTGGCAAAGTCAGAAAATGGAGCAGCGTCTACAAAACTCTCCCGTGCGAACTTCTCAAATGACGCTGCACTTGGCGTGCTTTGCTATCTGCAAGTGGCCAACTGAAAAACTTTCTCAGGGAAACTTCTACATTTATATTCTCTGGCATTTTAAGATATCAAGGGTGACAAATGAAGATCACTGAACACATGAGCTGCTCTCTGTCATCTCTCACAAGCGTCTGCTCTGTCAGTTGACAGCTCATCTCCTGCAACGAGGATGCTTGTGTGGAGGCGCCTCGGCCCCTCGCCCAGGAGCGGCAGGTGGTCCAGCCACGGGGTGCTCCTGGTCAGAAGGGAGGACCGCATGCAAACCTCACCAGGAAGGGGCGGGACCCGCGGCCTGCGCACGGCTGCAAGTGCAGTGAATTAAGGGCTGCGCTTTTGACTCGGGTCACTGCAACTCCACTGCGCGGGGACCGCACGCGCAGCACCGCCCACAGCCCATCTTCCTACCTGCCCTCCCGCGCTGCCAGTCTGTACAGGGCATAGGCGAGCTCCGCGCAGGCCAGCACCGCGCCGTGCCGCGCGTGCAGATCCAGGCTCCGCGTCATCGACAGCAGCCTGGGGAAAACTGCAAGGACAGGCGAGAGGACGCAGTCCGTCAGACTCGGAGACACGCCAGTGGAAAGTCACCACTGTCAGGCGCTGCCCTGAAGCCCAGGGCGTCCCCCGCGGGCGAGGCAGACGGTGACCCGGACGGACGGAGGGTGGTGGTGGGAAGGACAACAGCTGCTGTCCCCAGCCCTGGCTGCTGCACACGCGGCCTAGCAGCCGCCCGGGACCTGCCAGGGGGAGAGGCTGCCCAGTGGCAGGAGTCGCTCACCCCTGCCCAGGTTAAAGGGAGATTCCCGGCCTCCTGTGCTCTCGGAACCGATGCAGAGGCTCCGGCCTCCGCACCCGCGCACAAGCAGGACGCTGGCAGCCTCGAGATGGCTATAAAAGTGGGGACGTGTCCAGCCCGAGCGCGCCCAGTCAGGAGGCAGCTGGGAGCGGCTGGTTTTTAAAGAATCAGGGAAATCCACAAAGGTCACTCCCCTCGTCCAGCTGGGAGCAAGGACATAGCCGGCCCTCCCTCCTTCCCTCAGCGATGGCGGACTCTCACCCAAAGGTGAGTAAGCACCACACTGACTTGTGACTTCTAAGTCTAATTCATGGAGCTGAAAGGCCCCTTAGTTATTCACAAACCCCTCAGTGTATTAAACACACACTGTTAAATGTGTGAGTAAAATCAGTCTTTCCAGATAAAGAGCCACCATCCAAACTCCAGTGTGGCCACTGTAATCAATGCCAGCGGGATTAAGTGTAATTCTGAGAAATGTGTGTGTTGTTCCCTACGTTTGAGTCAGATCCTTTTATTCCAAGCAGAAAAGACGAGACACTTTTTCCTTTGATGACAAAGAAGCATAATGAACGCAGACGTAGCTGCTCTACCCTAAAGTGATCTCAACACTGAGGCAGACATTCAACCCTCAGTTTAGGCCCGTTCTGTGGATATTAACAAATTCAGGAGTGCTCATCTGCAGCGGCTAGGGGCCGCCTGGAAACCTAGGAGGGGACAAACAGCATCTGTCCGCCGTTTGGTGGAATCATCCTCATTCTCAAGTTGATGTAACATGACTGGTGGCCCCTCTCTGCGGGTGGATACACACAGGGTGCCTGTCCTGGTGTTCTGTCCCCTCACCAAGCCCACGGCTAGTTCCTCAGGCCCTTCTCAGCAGGAGAGAAACAGAACATTGTTTCCAGCCCCCAGAACTCTGAAACCAGCACGGCAGCCCCGCCCGGGTCTCTCTGCCAGGCCTGTGCGGTGCTCACGGGATGGCCGGACACACACCCACCGTGAGTGGCACTGTACTCAGGCGCTCTCGGGGCCAGGTTGGACAACGCCTTCGCTGCCAGCTCTCTGATGGTCCTGAGGGAGAGGGAGAGAAAACTGTCAGTTCCAGACACGTGCAGTGGCTCCGCCTGTGGTCCCAGCCACACAGGAGGTGGAGGCAGGAGGACCGCGTGAGCCCAGGAGCTCAATGCCACTGTACTCCAGCCTGGGTGACAGAGCCAGATCCTGCCTCAAAAAGAAAGAAAGAAAACTATTAGTTCCTTCTTTTTGACGATTCTAACTTTATTTGATTCATAAATATAAAAAGACAGGAAAGACAATATGCACAAGTCCTCGACTGGCCACTTGGTCAAGACCATGAAGCAAAACACACACACAGAAGAGCCTCAGATTGTAACAAATGAGGAAGAGAATTCACCAAAACGAAACACTGGAAATAAAACGGCCGCACGCGGTTCTCCGCAGGACGCAGCCGCCGTCTCTCCCAGGTGCTACATGGCAGCGGGCGTCCCACTTCCCCATGCCCGGGTCACTCAGCGCTGGATGGGACCACTGGGACCGTCACTCTGGAGATGACAAGGCCTGCACACAGGCATCTCATGTGGGTCACCCCATAAACCAGAGGCACGTGCCCCGTCAGCACAGAAATATTTCCAACACAGCGTCCGACATGCACTGGAAACACCTGGGAGATCGCAGGGAACCATGGGACAGCCCAGGCTGCATGGCAGCTGCCACCCCTCCAGCCAGCCAGAGCCGCGAGCAGCCACCGCACAGTCAATTAGGGGCCGCACAGCAACCCAGAGGCCTGACGAAACGTCACGGTGAAACCATGCAGGGCGGGGAGTGCTGTGTTTTGATTACTGAAAGCTCCGAACCAATAGCGCCAGAGTGAACACGCAGAAGGACAGCTGCTGCCAAGGAGGATGGTGCCTCTCCACCCCCAGAAAGTCACAGACACTATTTCTGAGCTTTTAGCTGGTTTGTTCGCTAATACCATCAAGCTAATGACAGAGAAAGGCACAAGTATCTCCATCTCTAAAAGGATCATAAAATAGTAAGGGCATGATGATGCTTGATAAATCCGGACGTTCTAGAAAACGTCGGCTGGTGCCATCGGGGCATCTCTGGACCTGCCTAGAAGTCAGACGAGGCGACCTCCTCAGGCTCAGCTCTGCTCACCCGGAGCAACGGCAGCTGTGTCCTGAGAAGGACCGTGTGCAGCTACTTCATTTCAAGTATTTCATTGTTGGATACCCGAAAACTCTCAGATTTTTATAGTTTCTGCTAGAAGAAAGATTTTCCCCCAAAGAATTTTCAAAATGAAATTAATAACAAAAAAGCCACGAGAAAAACAGAAAATAGCAAAATGGCTGGCACAAATGGAACCATGTTGCTAATTACACTAAATGTGCGCGGATCAAGCGTTCTCCACAAAAAGGCAGAAACTGCAGCAGTGGATAGAAGTGCGAGGCCCAGCTGTCTGCAGTCCACAGGGCACAGGTCAGGTCCAAAGACGCCAGACTGGAGGACAGTGCACCGCGGAGAGAGCCACCACCACGGCGGGGTCAGCACCTGCAGCCGGCGCCAGACTCAGCCCGAGGCCTCACTGTATGAGGAAAGCCCTAAGCTAACATCGTTTTCACATTTTTAGAGGGTTGTATAAAGAAAGAAACAATAAAACACAGGGGACAAAGATGGAAAATGTTTACTCTCCGGCTCTTTGGGGAAAAAAAAAAAAAAAGCCCACCGACCTGTGCAGCGACAGTACCAGGTCACAAGACCCAGCTTCACCTGCTCCCTGCCCTGAGCTCCGCCCCTCCATGAAAAGAAGGACGTTTCATAATGAAAAAGGGTCAATACAGTAGGAAGATATAAAAATTGCAAACGTGTACGTATCTAGTAAATAACCCACTCGCAAAACACGAAGGAAAATCTGACAGAACTTGAAGAAACGGACAATAACAGCTGGAGACTTCAATAGCCCCAAAGTTCAGTCTAACACCATGGTCATGCGTTCACTATACTTGAAATACTTGAAATGAAGTAGCTGCACACGGTCCTTCTCAGGACACAGCTGCCGTTGCTCCGGGTGAGCAGAGCTGAGCCTGAGGCGGTCGCCTCGTCTGACTTCTAGGCAGGTCCAGAGATGCCCCGATGGCACCAGCCGGCGTTTTCTAGAACGTCCGGATTTTGGTTTTAAACACCTCAGTGACCAACAAGCCCCTGATCACAAGAGCTTTGGCATCACACCTGCAGGCCTGCTCGCACGTCAGGAACACACACCCGTCTCTGCGAGCTAAGGGAGGGGGGCTCTCCTGGCAGGCGCACCCCACCCTACCAGGGGCCCTGCCTTGACTGCGCAGCCAGCGGACGGACACTTCCGAGGCTGTGGTGTGGACATATTCCCCAGTGGATCAGAAAGAACTTTCTCCTAGAACTGGGGTGTCCGCCCCCACACAGGCACTCACATCCGCAGGCGTCCGCTGTTCCTCAGCCTGCGGTCAGGGCCGTGTCTGCTGGGGGAGACGCCCTGACCTCCCTGGGGGGCAATGACAGCACTCACACTGTCTCCATGTCCTGGATCTCACGCTTAGCTTCTCCCTCTGAAGAGACATGTTTGTTCAAGTGCCCACGAAACGCTAAGCTGCCCTGGGACTGCTGCCGTAATGACGGAAACAGCCACCAAAGCCCGCTGGGTTCCCAGAGGCCATGCAGAAGGCACTGGGGCAGCCACACAGAGCAGAGTCCGGTGCTGGGGGACAGAGGCGCGTTCCTGCCGCCCGAGCCATTCCCGTCCTCAGGTGGCTGAGGCCCCCACTACACGCCACACGGGGCACTACACGGGACAGACCGCCTAACCAGAAGTGGACCTGGAGGTGGACCATTAACCGGCCATGTGGCGTGAAGACTAGGCCTACATACTTCTCAGAAGTTAATTTAAAATATGGCATCCATGATGAGAAAACACATTCAAGGCTTATAAGCCCAACTTAATCTCTCCTTTGGGGAAAAAAAAGAATTCTTAGAAAACAAAAACACAAAAACCTACCCATCCCAGTGGTTGATCTTCATGGTGACCAGGTGGTCGATCATCGGCTGGGTGTACTCAGGAAAGCCGGCGATAAACACGCTGCAAGAGACAACAGCGAGGGCTGGTGAGGCTGTGGCAGAACTAAAACTCGCAGGCGCCGCGTGTCACTTCTTCAAAGTTGAAGACACCCGCTGTATGGTCCCGCCATTCCCTCCAGGTAGTCACCCAGAAAAAAGGAAAACATGTCCACGCATAGACTTGTACACGGAGGTACATAGTAGTTTAATTTGTAACAGCCAAACTGGACACAACCCTGACGTCCACGTACAGGGGTGGTCCAGCAGCTAGAAGGACTGGACCTGGACACAGGCGGCATGAGGAGCTCTCAAAATAATCACGTGAAGTAGAAGAAGTCAGACAAAAGTGAGCTATTTTATTCCATCACACCAAACTCTAGAAAATGCAGCTGACCGACACTGACAGTGCAGCGGCTGCCGCAGGGAAGGGGACCCGAGGCAGGACCCTAAGGGCACAGGCCCTGCTGAACTTGGGGGAGCAGGGGCGTCCACAGCGACAGGTCCTCGGTGTGTGTCCGTGTCAAACTTAGCACACTGCACAGCTAATGTGTGTAGATTACACTTCGATAAAGCTGTTAGATATTTTAAGGAGGAAAAGGCAAGCCACAGACTGGGTGGGGGAACCTTTGGAACATGCACAAATGACAGCAGCTTGCACGAGAACATCTAAAGAAGGTAAACCCCAAATGAAAAACTGGCACGAGATTCGTACAGAAACATAGCATAGGATAAAAGGCAAATAAGCACACGAGCAGATGTTCAACATCAGGATCCAGCAGGAAACGCACATTTAAACCCCTGCACCCGCAGAACAGGTGAAGTTTTAAAGGACAAACGCCAAGCGTGGGCAAGGTCGTGGAGCGGCCGGAACTCACACACGCTTCTGGGGGGAAACACAAAATCACAAGGCCACTCTGCAAAACGGTCTGGCAGTTTCTTACAAAGTTCGGTGTGTTATAATTCCCTTTGCCGTCTTCTGTAAGAGAAATGAAAATGCACATCCACACAAACATTGCTGAGCAGGTGTTCACAGCAGCTTTATTCATCAGAGTCCAGAATTCAAAACAACCGAAACCTTCGCCAACAGGCAAACTAACAGCTACACTGTACCTGCAGAAGAGCACAAAACTCAGCCATAAAAGGACACCCTGCCGGTACACGCCACACAGGACGGACCTCAGAACCTCATGCTGAGTACAGCCACACGTGTTCTCTAGGAAAGGTGGTCTCGCTGCTGACCCATGTAACAGAGGAAACAAACGATCCAACATAGAGTGAGAGAAATAAACTCACAGCACAACCACCCTTTGTCTGATTAAGACACCTGTGGCCCAGCTAGTCATCTGAGCTCCTGCTCAGCCTTGAGGAGCCCCAAGCGGACAGCGGGGCGGAGCTCCCACCCCAGTTCTCTGCCTCCTTCCTGCCAAAAACCAGACTCCAAGGACGCCAGTAAGTCAGTCTCGCACAGAAAAGAGGAAAATGAAAACACCTGTGGCAGCTTTGCCGCTACTTCTGTCCTCAGTCTGCTAGAGCAGAGAGGAAAAGCCGTTTCTACCCTCTAGAGTTCCCGGCGACTTTCCCTCCGCCGCCCAGCACCACTCCCATTGCTTCCTCCGTGCAGTGCTCCCCCACCTCACACAAACTGTCACTCTGTGTGTCCTCGTCATGGAGTGAGAAATCCTCCCTCCCCCACGGTGAGCACTGAGTCTTCTACCCCAACACCCGGTCCCCCGTGAGGGCTCCCCAGACAGCAGGGCGAGCCTCGTCACAGTCTCCGTCTGGGGCACAGCAGCGGCGGCAGCAGTGCCTGGGCTGGAGGAGGGGTGCAGACACTCCAGGGCCGGGGAAGGCACAGGTGACCACAGTGCGCGCACGGCCAGCACCTGCTCAACTGTGCGCTTCATATGGGAAGTTGACGGAGTGTGAACTATGTCTTTAAAAAATAAAAGTTGCAGCTCTTGAAAAATAACATGGAAAATTAAAAAAATAAACTTCAAGGGAGATGGGCCTTTCTTATTACAACTCAAAACCCAGAGCTGTAAAAGAAATTGATACAAACACATGACCCCAAAAAATGTCTACCAGGAAAAACGCACCAAAAACAAAGTCAAAAGACACACAACATAATCCTAGAACTCTGGGAGGCCGAGGCGGGAGGATCGCTCAAGGTCAGGAGTT
>VBSM01003152.1:127409-165898 GCA_008086735.1 Cheirogaleus medius
TCTTTCTCAAAAAAAAAATAAAAAAAGGAAAAACCAACCAACCAAACAAAAAAAGACACACAACAGATCTGGAAAACACACCTGCAACTGGCATCACAAGTAAGAGACTTCCCTAAAACAAATGAGCTCTTCCACGTCAGTAAGAGAAACATCGTGGCCGAGTAGAAAAACCATCAAGTTTGCAGAAAATACACACACAGCTCAACCACTCGATGCAACGCTCTACTGCCTGTGCACAGGACACAGAGAACCTCTGCTCGCCCATCGGGCAGCCCAAGTCCCAGGGGTTTGCGGCCATCGGCAGGGGCTGGGAGGGGCCTGGAAGCACCGCCGGGCCATCCCTGTGTAGCCTCTAGGCACAGCCATCAGCGTGACACAGGAAATGTTTTTTTGAGACAGTGTCTAGCTTTGTTGCCTGAGCACGAGGGCAGTGGCAGGACCACAGCTCACTGCCAAGTGAGTTGGCTCAAACGATCCTCCTGCCTCGGCCTCCCGGAGTGCTGGGATTACGGGCCCGAGCCACCGAGCCTGGCTCACCCAGGAAATCTAAACATAAACAATATCTGGTTCAGCAATTCCACTTCTGGTAATCCATTCAGATATAATCACGCAAGAAATTACATACACAGAAATGTTCACTTCGCGTTGTTTACCACAGCAAAAGACTGGACAGACCCAGGGCCAGGGAGGACCCGCATGGACTGTGCCCCGCGTGCAGGCGTGGGCCGCACCGAGTCCTGGCTGCCCTCTCCTTCTTCACAGCTGAGCGTCATTATTAACGTCTCAGCAGCCTCTACCGAGGCACACGCAAAGCAGTCAGCTGGTCTGCCCGCAAGCCTGGCATGAACAGAACCTGCAGGACATGCAGGTGAGACGGGGGAACCTGGTGGCTGGGGGGAGAGCAAGGACAGACCTGGTCTTCCCTGAACACTGCGATCTCTGCACCTCACGCCAGGCACACGCACTGCCCACTCGAAACGGGCACCTCTTACAGCTCACGTGTCTAGAACCTCCCATCACTCACGCATGCTGACTGAACACGCCTCCTCGTCCCACAGCCTCGCCAGGGGCTGCACCGCGTGTGTCGCCACGGCCCCGCCACGGTGCCTGAGAGGAATGAGAGCTGCTGAAGAATGGGACTCCCCAGAGTGGGACACGGAGTAAACACAGATGCCGATGGACACGCGTGTGTGTGGCAACACATGTGGCCTGGGAGGGTCGGTTGGGGAGAGGCTTTGCTCTGAAGGTGAGAGAGACTAGCAGAAAGCCTCCTCCAAAAGCGGACGGGAAGGTGATGAAAGAGCCTGAGATAAAGTCAGGGGCAAACAGAAACACCGCGGCAGCGGACGAACTGTCAGAAACGGCCCCAGCGCCCCACCGGGCACTGCACCATCAGGGACTCCGACACAGAAGCCCCGGGCATGCAGCCCACGCTCTGGTGGACAGTGCACAGCCGGGCCGGCAGCAGGTGTCACAGCGCGGGACTCCAGAGAAGCAGGCGGACACCCAAAGCTTCACGAGGGCGGCAGGCGGAGAGCAGGCGCTTGAGTCCCGGCGTGGCTGACGTAACAGACACCCCCAACCCCCAGCCCCAGAAGCACACGGGGACCAGCGTGTGAGCTGAGAGACAGGACAGGCCCGGGGCCCGCAGGCAAAGCAGGGCCGGAGAGGGTGGGCCTGTGGGAGGCAGGTCAGCTGGGAGGCCTCCGCAGTGTCCGGGCAGGGATGACTGGACGCCAGCTGATGGGGGCAGGATGTGCGGGAAGAGGAGCGTCTGAAACTGGCCAGGGATGCAGAAGTAGCAGGACTGGGTTCCAGCCGGGGCTGGGAATGAGGCAGACAGAGCCGCAAGAACAGCTGAGTACGTGGGCCAGGTGTCGCTGACTGAGTCGGGGCGCGGTGAGGACTCCCTGGTCTGAGGAATTTACGGACATGAACATGCAAAATTATTGAGAAGCAAACGACTAGATGACAAAATACAGCAAAACGCATTTTAGAAAGGATCTCAATGCCGAAGATGTCAGAAATCAGTGGAAAAAATCTACAACAGCAAGAGGACAAACCCACCAGAAGTCCTAAGAATGGTGGTTACACCAGAAAAACAGCCAGGGCAGATGCAAAGCCCTGTGTCCATCTGTCAAACTCCCAGGAGTCGGAGTCCATCAGCTGAGAACATATCAGGTTATTAAGTATGAAATGTCTGATTTCCTTAAGTTCTAAGTTTGACAGTTGATATCTCTGACATCTCACTTTGACACTTCTTGTTTTTTTCCTATTGTGAAGGTACATCCTCAGTCTTTCAAACACGTGGTTTGGCTTGTGATCTTTCAAAAAAATTTTTTTGAGCAATTTTTGTGAAATCATAGATAAATCAAAAATTCATGCTATTTTTGAATATGAGTTCCATCATGGGACCAGTGCAGGGCAGACAAATATTATAGCAGTGTTTGGGAAGGATGTGGCTAATGAACGCCATAGTATGTCGATGGTTTAAGAAGTTCTGTTCTGGTGATTTTAATTCTGAACCATGTGGGCGACCTGAGACCAAGGTGGATAATGATGAGCTGAAAGCTGTAGTGGAAGTGAATCCATCAGAACTTACCTATACATTAGCAATGTTTGACATCACTATTCCAACAATATTGGATCATTTGAAATAAATCAGCAAGGTAAAGAAGCTAGATAGATGGGTTCTGAATGAATTAAATAAACATCACAAGAGAAATCATCTGAAAGCTTGCCTTTCTTTGCTGTCACAACATAAATGCGAACCATTTTTACAGCATGTTGTTACATGTGATGAACAATGGATTCCTTTTGACAATTGCAAGCATTTGGCACAATGGTTGGATAACAATGAAGTGCTGAAACACAGTCCAAAACCAAATATTCATCAAAAAAAGCTAATGGTGTCTGTCTGGTGGTCCAGCGCTGGCATTATCCACTACAACTTCATGAAACCTGGTTAATCGGTAACAGCAGATGTCTACTGAAACCAACTGGATGAAATGATGAGGATGCTCGTGATTAAGCAGCCGAGACTGGTCAAAAGAGACAGGCCAATCCTCTTGCAAGACAACGCTCAACCACATGTTGCACAAACAACGCTGCTCAAACTACAGGCTGGACTTAGAAACTCTCTGTCATCCACCGTATTCACCAGGCCTTGTACCAACTGACTACCACTTCTTCCAGGGTTTGGACCACTTCTTGCAATGAAAAATGTTCAATTCTCAACAAGCTGTGGAAAATGCCTTTGGCGATTTCATCCACTGACTCTCCAGGCTTCTTTGCTGCTGGCGTAAACAAGCTACCGTTAAGATGGCAAAACTGTGTGGACAGCTTAGGCGCATGCTTTAACTGTACAGCTTCTTGTTTGAGATATAGTAAACAATGCTTTGATTCAAAATCGGACATTTCATATTTACCCAAGAAACTCACAGGAAAAGGTGGTGGATCCTTCACATAAAATATTAATGTATGTCCCGGTGCTAATAATCACAGAAAACAGAACGAAGCCAGGGAAGAACTGGGGAGGCACAGAAAGCTGTCCACTGCTGAGGAAGGATGGAAAGGGTGTAAAATTTCAGTCACAGACTATTCCTGAGAAAGAGGCCAAATGCTACATTCAAAAAAAAACCTGTCCATGCTGGTTACAGAGAAATGTCATTTCTGCACAGTCTGCACAACAGGGCTCTCGGGGAATCTATCCTTAGGATATAGAATGGTTAATGATGAAAAATGCATGGGGTATGTTTCTTCTTCAAATTCATGGCAAATAAATCATTCCGTAAAAACACACCCTTTTTTGTGTGGGTGTTGCAATGGGTTAACTAAGACAAGTGAAATAACTTCCCTAGTACTTAACTTATATAAGTAGAAATAATTTGGTGTGATTTCCGCAAACTGCAGTTAGGGATGTTAAGTATTCCTTGACCTGATTTCCCAAGTTCCTCTTCCTTACGCATCTCACAAACAATCCAGAGATAACGCCAACTTCGAAACACTTTTATTGAAACTCAAAAAGGAATGCAGTCGATTCTAACGCATGATTTCATTTTGAGAAACCCAAGGAAATGCAGTTTTTGGCTTGTGGCTATTCCCTGTGAAATCCCAAGCCCTACTCAGAATCAGCACTAATAAAACAGGACTATTAAGAGAAAAATAATCGCCAGAAAGTGCTACAAGTCGGCCTTCTCCCGGCAGCGCCTGTCTAACACAGAGCAAAGGCCCACTTGCGCAGACCACGAGGTCTGTCCTGCCAATAGGTGCAGACGCTTCGCGCCCAAGACATCCACTTTCTAACTTTCACACAGAACTTCTACATTTACACTCAGTGGGCCTTCCAGGGTGAGGAAAGAAAATGGTGGAAACTAACTTTTTTTGAAATTCAAATCACAGAGAACATGGTATTTTTGTGATAGACATTAAAACTTACCTTATGACCAGGAAACAGTTGGATCTGTTGCCAACAGCAAAGTAGTCCGCCGCGGTCAGAATGTCGATTCCGTGAGGGAAAGTGCCCTAATGAGAAAGTGAAATTGGACAGAAGCAGCAGCACTCACATGAGTAAAGGCATTTCGCAAAGTCCAACAATTGTATCTGCAGACGTTCACGTTCACAATCCCAGAGGCCCCACGCAGACCGACACTCAGACCACAGCTGTAGGCCGAGCGTGTGAGGACTGAAAGTCATACCGATTTTCTGAGGGCCTGTCCTGAGCCAGACACTGCACCAAAATTATTTATACCACTTAAAAGTATTTAATTTTTTTCAAACAAATATTTCAACTTTAAAATGCCACAAGAGACCTTTCTTTAAACATGTGCCATAAACAGACATCAGGTGTCCAGTGTCAAAACGGCTAATCTCCGCCGACCCACCCCGTCTGGGCACAGAGACTGCAGCACAGCTCACTCTGGCAGGCGCAGGCCTGGTAGGGGCCGGACACACAGGAACGCCGGCGCCTGCCTGGGCTGCGAAGCCCGGACCAGCGCCCACACCTCGCACGCTGTCGTCAGAGTGGGAGGGACGACAAACCCACCCCCAGAAGCATGGAGGACAAGCAGTGAGCCCCCAAGACTCCAAAATGTGGGGAGTGGGGGCCCTGCTACCCACGCCCACGGACCAGGCCCAAAGTCTGCACATTATCACTGATACCACTCTCTGGTAAAAAACACTTGTAAATCTGGAAACAACGTAAATAATTTTCTAAAAAATAAAAATAAATGACAAACTTTAAACCAAAAGTAGAAAGCCTTCCAGCCGTCAACCATAGGCAGACTTCAGAAGTCTCAGAGGAGGTCTCCAGCCTCCGGGTTCACAGCTGTCACTGGTCCTTTCTCACACCAACGACTGGTAATGCGCAGGCCATGCAGCAGAAGCACATAGAAGCTTCTGGAAGCTTGGTGCTAAGCCAGGGAGAGGTCAGCTCTTCGGCCTGGGGAGGCCAGGCCGGTCCCAGGACCTGCCACGCCCACCAAGCCCACATCATGTGGCCCTCGGCAATGCGCATGGCGTGAGTTTCCGACCCCTGCATGTAAAATCACTTCTGCGTGCAGTTTTCCGGTGAAACACAGGACTGTTTAAAACGCACGTCAGTGTCGCTGTAGGCGACATCACGGGGAGTCTGTGACCAGAGTCCCTGTGTCTGCTAGATCACCAGGAGACGAGTTCCCTACTCACAGCTAACAATGCAAGGACACCAAGTTTACAGCTCTCACCATTTCCACCTCTCAGCATACAGGAAGTGTTAGGAATAAAGGTTTGAAAAAGTGGCCTTACCTGTCTCCCCACATTCTCCTGGAAGGCGGCCTGCGAGCAAAGAACACAAGGCAGGTGAGTGAGGTTTGCTTTCCACCAAACACAGGAGATAAGTTCAAAACAAACATGGCTTTACTTTTTAAATAAAAGTCCCCACTGTTGGCTGCACAGGGCCTTAAAGGTGGCTTGTCACTCGTTTTTACATCCTGGCACTTTTTAAAACCACAATTTAAGAACTCAGGTGTATAAAATCAGACACAGCCTGAAAAGTGGCCTTTAACTGCGAACATGGAGCTTAACGCTGACGCCCACACAGGAGCCTCGGACTACAGGTGGAAGGAGAAAGGGACTTCACGATAGCAGCTCATGTTGGTAGGCTGGTGGCTGCAGGCTGACTTCGCGAGGGCACACCGCCCGTCACGGACAGGCTCTTGGGCCCAGCACACAGGAGGGGCTGCAGCAGACGTCAAAACCCAGTTTTACTAAACACCAGGGAGCATCTCATCTCCTCAGTGGCCCCTTCTCTCCCACCCCTCCCTTTCCTACTCAGTAGTCCCTTGGGGCAGACCCAGCCATGTGCACCAAGACGACCACGTCTCCCTTCCTGTGTGCTCCTGTGCGTCCCAGGACTGGCACCCTGACCCTCCCAAAGCACCCGGGGCTCACAGATCTCCAGACAAGGCTGCAGACACGAGGGGACATGAAGGATCCAGTAAAGCTGCACACGCAACCGCATGGCACACGCCACCAGCACTGGGTGTGCAGGAGAGCAGGGACATGGGACGGCCGGCTTCAGGGAGGGGCAGCCCCTGCCCAGGTAGAAACTAAGGGCATCCTGAGAGCAAGGTGGAAAGTCAACAAGCTGAAGCAGAGACCCACCCCGTGGCATGACAGTAAACTGAGGCAAGAGACCCCAGCGTCAGACAGAGAACCAGACCTGAGGGTCACATGTAGATGGGGAATAGAAGAACAGCACCCCATGGATGGCTCTCATGCGGGTTTTAAACTGGGAGGAGGAGACCTAACTTTAGCTGTTTACCATTTTGTAACTTTTGTGGTAAGTTCATTAAGGAAAGTAAGAAACAAAATCAACTAAAAGACAATGCAAAAAAGGCTGGGCGTGGTGGCTCACACCTGTAATCCTAGCACTCTGGGAAGCCTAGGCGGGCGGATCCTTTGAGCTCAGGAGTTCGAGACCAGCCTGAGCAAGAGCAAGACCCCATCTCTACTAAAAAAAATAAAAACAAATTAGCTGGAAAACTAAATATATATACATATATATATATATATATATATATAAAAAATAGCCAGGCATGGTGGCACATGCCTGTAGTCCCAGCTACTCGGGAGGCTGAGGCAGGAGGATCACTTGAGCCCAGGAGTTTGAGGTTGCTGTGAGCTAGGCTGACGCCACGGTGCTCTAGCCCGGGTGACAGAGTGAGACTCTATCTCAAAAAGAAAAAAAAGACAATGCAAAAAAGACATACTGTAATGTTAACTTAACACACAATAATTAGGAACACGTTTACTCCTCTAGTGACATCATTTAAAAGGTAAAAATAACCCATGGGAAAAGCACAGCCCTGGAACAGGTAAAACCACCCTGCAGAAGATGAAATTATAGTAGTCGCCACATCCATGCCCAGGCAGCCGCGTGGATGGGAACCACAGCTGTGTGCGCTGACAGAGCAGACAGGACAAAACCGGTGGGATCCGCAGCTAGGCAAAGAGTTCTCAGACTTGACACTGAAAACATCATCTCTAAGAGAAAAAACCGACCCACTAGTCCTCCTCAAAATTAAAGACTCATGCCCTGAGAAAGACCTTATTTAAGAGGATGAAAAGATGAGCTCCAGCCTGGGGAAAAATGCATGCAAACTACACGTCCAGTAAAGGACCAGTGTCTGGCACAAAGAGCTCTCAAAACCCAATAACAAAAACCAAACAATCCAATTAGAAAACGAGCACCAGAGCCAAGCAGACATCTCAGCAAAGAGGACACAGATGACAAACAAGTACATGACAAGACACTCCACGTCCTCATCCACAGGGGAAACGCCCAATCACGCCACACGGAGATCTCCCCACACCTATCAGAAGGGCCGGAACTCAACAGTGGCCACGCTGAACGCTGGCTGGCGAGGGCGGGAGCAGGGGACCCCTGGAGAGCTGTGGGAGACCGTGAGACAGCGCAGCCCCCGGAGGAGAGCCTGGCAGCGTCACACAGAATCCAACGTCAACCACCACGTGACCGGCAACGGCGTCTCGCGTTTACGCAGAGAAACAGAACCCTGTCCTTCGCACAAAACCCCAGCGTGAACGTCCCTGCAGCCCAGTTCCCAACAGCCTGACCGAAAGCACCCAGACACCCTGACGCAGGGTGTGAGGCCCACTCGGCGACAGAAAGCTCCAGCACAGCAGAGCTCAGGGCCACCAGCAGGGTAGGCGTCCTGCCGTCACTCGCAGGGACACTCGCAGAGCCCTTTCTCCCTTCCCCCAGAGCACGGCTGTCCTGAGCCAAGACTGGTCACTGGGCACCGTCCCACCCACCCATGTCCCTCGAGGATACCACGGTGAGGGCTGCAGTTCTCCTGGAATGCAGGGCCAGTGACTTCACCCTGACCGCCTTTCACAGCTGAGACGGCTCCCGCCCCGGAATCCAGCATTCGAAGGCACCGGCAGTTCCGCGCATGGCTCCTGCTCCTGGCAGTCCCCAGCCTGCTCCCCTCCAGGCTCTCCCGCCACCAAGGAGCAAGCTTGCCAGGGACAGCGCCAGCAGTGACAGGGAGCCGGTGGCCCTGCTCACCCACAGGAGGGTCACAGAGCCCACCCTCGCCCTGGGTAGAGAAACATCAGTGTGACGAAACTTACAGAGGCGGCTCTTCTGCAGTTGACGTTCCGGTCAAACACCGCGGCGATCACCAGCGCGCTGTGGAGAAGAGGAGATGCCAGTGAAAAGGAAGTTCACAAATACAGATGTGACATCAAGGAGGCCTTTCTCTTCCTTTTGCTCTTTCGTGACTGGGGCCCCCTGACTTCCGAGCTCGCCTCACAGAAACATGCGGCTTGGCTTGAGGCGCCGGGCGGAAGCCAGGCCAGGGCAGGAAGGCCCACAGGGCGGATGGGGCGCCGCCTGGGGCTGCGCTGGGCTCCGCACGCTGGGCAGACAAACCACCGAGCCCCTCGAGGGCCAGGGCGTCCGCCGTCCTGACACACCTGCTCGCCCCCACCCAGGTGCTTGCACACCAGAGACTCTGGTGTCAGGCTGGGGGTGGCCCTTCTGCGGCTGCCGGGGCCGGGGCCGGCACCTCCACGACAGTCCCAGGCCCACCTGACTCTGACTCCCGTCCTCCCACCTAGTCCCCAGCTCTTCTGTCTTAAACAACAACTGAGTCCTGAGCCCAACCACATCTGTCAGCACCCGTGGGTGGCAGAATGACACCTCCCTAAGATGCCACGTCCTGACCCCAGGACCCCTGAACAGATGTCCCTGCATGGCAGCAGGGAGGTGAGGCTGCTGCCAGCTGACCTCAGGTGACGAGATGACCCTGCGGCACTGGGTCCTGCAACCCCATGTAACCAAGAGCCTCCTAGAGACGGAGGCAGTGCGCCTGCAATCCCAGCGCTGTGGGAGGCCGAGGCCGGAGGCTCACTGGAGCCCCGAGCTCGAGTCCAGCCAACACGGGCAGAGCTCATTTCAGAAACCAAAGGGAAGCAGGAGAAGAGGGAGAGCAAGGGACATCGGTGCAAGAGGACGAGGCCAGACTCGCTGGCTCTGAAGGGGGAGGGAGGACCCACGAGCCAGGGACGCGTCACCCAGGGAGCGGAAAGGCAGAATGGCCCTGACAGGACACCAGCAGCCCCGTGGCCTCTGCGTCCGCACCACAAGGCACTGTCGCCAACAGAAAGGAGCGGCCGCTGAGCCGTGCGATTCCATCTGTGAGACATCCTGGAAGTGACCAGACCACGGGGACCACAACCCAACCTGGGGGCCAAGCGCAAGTTCTGCCCGGTACAGCGGCTGCAGGCCACAGCCTGTGAACCCGGCGAACCTACAGAACCGCCTGCAACAGGAGCAAACGGCTCTGTGAGCGAGGTAAAGAAACAGTCGGCAGACTGAGGCCTGGCACAGAGAGTGACAGTGTCTGCAGGCCAGGCAGGCGGGGAGCCAGGCCCGGATGTCCTGCCCGGGCGGTACGCCTGCTGCTCACAGGAGTGCGGAACAAGCAGGACACGCGGGCGGAGGGGCAAACAGATGAGTGTACATGCTACGAGGGGAGGGCGGCCCAGGGGGCCGGGGCTGAGCTGGAGCCGCAGGCATCCTTCGAATGCGGGACTGTTAGCGGGGCTCGGGTTCTAAACGCTGCTCTGACGCCCAGAGGAGCCGCCTGGCATCCTGGACCCCAAATCTCACCCCTGCTGAGAGGGACTGAGACTCCCAGGAAGTGGCGGGTTCCAGGGCGGGGCAGGGAGGAGGCACCGGGAGCGTGTCGTGGGGCCAGACAGCGAGAAACGCTCGAAGACGCAGAGACAGCGCGTGCGGAAGGGACGGGGAGGCCAACCTGAGATGGGCAACGCCGGAGCACCCCGAGCAGCAGAGCCAGCGCCGCCAGCCCCAGGTCACAGCCTAGGGTGAAACGAGCATCCAGGAGCCACACTGGCACGGACGAGGGGTCAAGGAGACAGGGGAGCAGGACGGCCCCTCCTCATGGAAGGGCTGCGCCTGACACGTGAAGGAGCGAGGGAAGGATGCGACCGTTACTAGAGGAGTTCGAGACCAGCCTGAGCAACAGTGAGGCCCTGTCTCTACAAAAAAACATTTTTTTTTTAACCTTAACTGGGGACAGTGGTGCACACTGTGGTCCCGGCTACTCGGGAGGCTGAGGCAGGAGGATTGCTTGCATCCAGGAGTTTGCGGTTGCAGCGAGCTGTGGTGATGTCGTCGCACTTCCACCTGGGTGACAGAGTGAGACTCCGTCTCAACAACAAAAACACTGTTTTGGAAAGCAGTTGACTACCTGAGGACCTTCAAAGATCCAGTATTCGTATCTGCAGTGCTTTCTGTTGACACTCTTCATACTAGTTGAAACTAAAAACAATTTCAGAAGAACTCTATTAACAGAAAATCAACCCCTTTTCTTCTCTAAATTTTTTTTTTTTTCCTTTTTTGAGAGAGTCTCACTCTGTTGCCCGGGCCAGAGTGCCGTGGCATCAGCCTAGCTCACAGCAACCTCAAATTCCTGGGCTCAAGCGATCCTTCTGCCTCAGCCTCCCGAGCAACTGGGACTACAGGCATGCGCCACTATGCCCGGCTAATTTTTTCTATGTATTTTTAGTTGGCCAATTAATTTCTTTCTATTTTTAGTAAAGACAGGGTCTCACTCTTGCTTAGACTGGTTTTGAACTCCTGACCTTAGGCTGGTTTCGAACTCCTGACCTTGAGCAATCCTCCTGCCTCAGCTTCCCAGAGTGCTAGGATTACAGGCGTGAGCCACCACACCCGGCCTCTAAACTCTTTATTATATAATAAACCCTGGCCAAATGAGAAAAAAAAAATTCAGGTTTAAAACTAAAGGGAATTCGTCTTACTTTAGCATGAACGTTCTAAGACTGATTCTATTTCAATATGTTATGATGGTTTTTGCTAACAAAATCTCAGAAATCATTAAACTGTTCAAGACATGTATTAATGTGACCTTTTAATAATTAAAAATTATATAACTGCTGTTAACAATAAAAAATTAGTATTTTATTCTAAATATATTCTCAGAATTGATGGAAGATTAAGTATTACATTTACATATTGGTAACAGCTTCATTTTCTAAAATCCATAAAATCGTGCATTCTAGGAAAACACGCTGACCAAGAAATTCTCGCCCTTTCTTGAACGTCCGCCACGAGAGAGACGCAGGCTCACACCTTCATGACTCTCGCTCCAGCAGGTGATACTGAAATTTCCACTGAATTCTTAAAATTACTCGTATTTGTCCTAAATTACTATTTTGTAGTTATGGAACATTGATTAATAAGAATGGAACAAATACACAGAAGAAACTTAAAATCCTCCACCATCCTCACAAGCCAGCCGTGACGGTGTCTGTCACCAGCCACCTGTGGCAGCACTGCTGAGGCCGGACCAGGGCCAGGGCCCCAGGCACAGAGAGAGCCAGGAGCCTCCTGCTCTGCCCCACTAAGCTTTCACTCCAGCTCCCAGCCAGGCAGAGCTCGCTTCTTGCCCCAACTCCCAGCCTGGGAGGAGCCTGCTCTGCAGAATGGGGAGGGCTCCCAACGTGGCTTCCCTTCCTCTCGGCCCCAGCACCGCAGTGCGCAGCCAGGGCAAGGGCTCTGTCCCACCCACTCTTCTTCCGGTGTGACCTAAGATTGGCCCCGCCTTGCGGGTGAGAGGTGCACCCTCGCCTGCAGGCATCTCTCCCTGGTGTCAGAGCTAACATCAGGGGCGCAGGTGGGTCAGCCACCCTCCCCCGTCCTCCAGTGAGGACGGCCCACTCACTCCAGTCCTTCAGTTTGTGGACCCTTGAACAATCGCTCTGGAGAGGGCTGTGCTCAGGGTCTCCAAGCAGAGGTGCGTGTCCGCCTCTGCTTCTCCACCCCACGCCCAGGAGCAGCGGCTCATCTCTGGGCCATGCGGCCACTTTCCTTCGCTCTTCACAGAGCATGCCATCTCAGCAGTCACGGCAGGAGCCATGAGGAAACCCCCAGCCTGTGAGCTGCACATCATACAAGCAGTTCACATGGACCAAGGAGACGGCTGAGGCTTTAGTATGAAAACATGACCACAGCAAGGAGCGACACACGGCCTCACCCACTTCAATCAACTTGGCTCCTGCACCTACAAGTAAATGTCAAATAGTTACTGCTTTACCTATCTACGTTTCACCAAACTTCACAGAGTGCTATAGGACAAATATAACAGTGCTTGAAAAACAGAGCTGCTAATTAACCATAGATTTCTAAGTTAATTCAACAAATCAGCATGTGTACCTATGCATGGAACAGGTTTGTTTTGTTTTTAAGAGGGAGTGTCTTGCTCTGTTGCCCAGGCTAGAGTGCAGTGGCCTGATCATAGCTCACTGCAACCTCCAACTCCTGGGCTTAAGTGATCCTCCTCCTCCTGCCTCAGCCTCCCAAGTAGCTGGGACTACAGGTGCCACCACACCTGGCTAATTTTTTTATGGAGATGGGGTCTCACTCTTGCTCAGGCTGGTCTCGAACTCCTGAGCTCAAGTAATCCTCCCACCTTGGCCCCCCTGAGTGCTGGGATTACAGCATGAGTCACTGGGCCCCCCCCTTGCAATAGGTTTTTAAATACTGTCTTGATTTGTACTAAATTTTAAAAAAAACTACTCTGTTTTCACATTTTCAGAACAGAACTGGCTTATCTAGAAATGCTAGTGTGTTTCAAATACAAACAGGTTTAATGACACTGGTTAAGCATAAATACAAAAGCTCCTTCCCAAACTACTGCTCCGCAGGGCCCCCAGCGCCCCACCGGGGCCTCCCCGGTCCTCCTCCGCAGGACAGGCCTGAGAGCGACGCAGTCCGCGATGCAGTTCATCCCGCAGTTCAGTGGGAGCCGGGAGACAGACGGCAAACCAGTGGTGAGGCCGGCTATGAGCTGAGACGTGCTGTGTCTCACCTGCCAGCTTCCCCAGAGAAGTCTGTGTGAAACCTCCCCAGGTTTCCCAACACAGAAGGGACTGCCTCGAACAGAAAGGGGCGCTGCGTTCTCTCCCACGGGAGGCGGGAGGCTGCGCGCCCCGACCTGCCGCAGGCTCGGCCAGGGGCCAACCTCCCTGACCCAACTCAGCTCTTATTTGTGTGATACTTTGCACCAGTAAAGGGCAAAATACGCTGTTCACCTCGGGTAACAACGACCCTGTTATTTTGAAGTCAAAAATTTTGAGAATATCAGACAATAATTTATTGTTCATCCATGGGTTTTGTTTTTTTTTTAAGTTGCACATCATATCTTTCTTCCAAGTAAAATGTAAGACCTGCCTATGGCTAAATTATATTCCCCTAAGCCCTAAAAATCAAAGCTCGCACGAGTCAACACGACGGTAAAACACAGGAAACCCGTAAAGCACTTTTAGGTCACGGCAGAGCTGACGTGGAGACCAGATTCGGCAGTTCCAGTGGGGTGGACCCCGATCAGTAGTCGCTACTTCACTTTTCTTGAAAAACAAGCGCTACCTCCCCTCTGGAAGTCGGGCACTGAGAAACACTGAGTGAGAACAAGACATAGCTTTGAGCAACGCTTGCTGTTTCCTGGCTTTTCAGGACAGTCTTGCCCTGGGGGGAGAGATCTCCCTTCTGGGGCGCAGCCCACGCCGCCCGGCAGGTTTGCTCCCAGTGAGCCGCGCTGGCAGCTGCCCGGCAGGGGCGTCACCGCAGCTCTGCTTACAAAAGAGTTTCAGGTGAGGAAATCGCTGGGAGGTGACAATCAAAGGGCGTCGCACACCGCAGCGTCCATCTTTCTTCTTCTTGCCAATCAGCTTTTTTTCCCCCGGCATACTGTGGGGGCACAGATGTTAAGGTTTCCTATATTGCCCTTGCCCCCCCTCCCCCCTCGAGTCAGAGCTTCAAGCATGTCCATCCCCCAGTTGGTGCGCAATCGCACTCATTATGTATGTATATACCCATCCCCTCCCCCCCACCTGCCCGACACCCGATAAATGTTATTCCTATATGTCCACTTAGGTGTTGATCAGTTAATACCAATTTGCTGGTGAGCACATGTGGTGCTTGTTTTCCCACTCTTGGGATACTTCACTTAGTAGAAGGGGTTCCAGCTCTAGCCAGGAAAATACAAGAGGTGCTATATCACCGTTGTTTCTTATAGCAGAATAGTACTCCATGGTATACATATACCACATTTTATTAATCCACTCGTGTATTGATGGGCACTTCGGTTGTTTCCACATCTTTGCAACTGTGAATTGTGCTGCTATAAACATTCGAGTGCAGGTATCTTTTTCATAAAGTGACTTTTGTTCTTTTGAGTATATGCCCAGTAATGGGATTGCTGGATCAAATGGTAGATCGACTTGTATCGCTCTAAGGTATCTCCATATTGCTTTCCACAGAGGCTCAACTAGTTTGCAGTCCCAGCCAATCAGCTTTTAACTGCTGGTCAGAAGACGCCTCTGGGCAACTCGCAGTCATTCTGCACACTTTTAACTCTGCGTGCTCCGTCCCCCACCACACCTGCCCTTCAGGACTCGTCACTGCCCCACGAGATGGTCACTGCACCTGCCACGCGGTGCGCAACACGGAGGAAATGAGGGTTTTCAAAACTAACCAAAACTGCCCTAAAACATAATAAAATTTACCTAAAAGTTTCTTTTTGATATTTATAGAACACAGAAGGGCAGTATAAATTCACACCATGAGGTGGAAAAACAGTTAATCCAAGTTTCTTTAGCAGAATGTCAGGAAACAGTCATGAAGAATGAGCTGCCAAGGCCCGAGTATGGGGAGTAGGGATGCCGGCTGCCCCTGCCCGCCACTGCCTGGCGTTTGCCATTTGGGAAACTGCGTTTGATCTCAGCTGTCTGCTTCCACAGGACCCACCGATGACTGCGTGAAAGTGTAAAGACACAAAGATTTTATCATGTGCCCGAGTTAATGGGCTTAAAAGCTGATAATTAAACGTGGCCACCAATGACAAAGGCAGCGGGCAGGCCTGAGCGACACGCCCGACCGATACCTGGGCGAGCGCAGGGCTCGCGGGCAGGGAGGCTCACACAGCAGCATCCTACACGCTCCCCGGCACACCCACCCGCCCTCCCTTGCTAGAGGCCTGCAGTCCGGATCGGCAGGGAGGGCTGGGGCACAGGCTCCCTCGGAACCTGTCAGACTGGCCTGGAATCTGCCGCCGGCGGGCGCGGCCCCACAGGGCACTCGCTGACCCGACGCCAGGATGGGCATAGGTAAAGGGGCAAGAGGCGCCTTTCTCAGCAGGACTCCCTGGGCCACCAGTGCCAGCTCCTGGGCTGAGCAGAGGTCAGAAGGGCTCTGACCTTCCTGGGCACGAGCCTGTCACCTGCCGCCCGGCTGCCCAGGGCACAGTGCCGGGTGCGCGGCAGACCCAACGAGGCCTGCCGAGGAAGCCCAGGCACCAACCCCTGTGATATGAAAGGGGTCGAGTGGGACCCACCTGCACACACCAGTCACTCTCTGGCTACATGAGTTACAGCCGTTCTGGAGAGTGACGTCATTCCTGAAGCCTGCAGGTAACAGGCCATCTCAGTCCTCCAGGCCCAACTCGGGGACTTCAGTCCTGATAGCCACTTCCATACCCCGAAGACCCCCACACACAAGCCCCTGGGGACCCGGCTCCACATCCATCTGCAGTGTTTCTCACAGACAGACACCTCGCTCTGTAAAGTCACCGCTGAGATTACACGGGGACCATAAGGCCTGAACTTGCAGAAAGCAGCACCTCTCTGCCTGTCCAGGGCTGGGTGGGAACTCCTCGTACCCGGCCGCTCCCTCCACCCCCGCTGGGTGCTGCCCACTCGGCGGCAGGGACTCTCCTGGGACCCTCCACCCACCTCTCTTCTCTTCATATGGGCGACCTGACCTCAGACTCCACCCTCACACCCTTCACGGGACCCAAGCTCTCGCCCAAAACACAGAACAGTGAGTGAGGCCGGCACACGCCCTCGCTCTGCGCCATGTCCCTGGCCAGCAGCAGCCCAGGGGTCCCCAGAAGGGGCGGCACGGGCTCTTGTAGTGTTTGTAGCTCTCAGAGAAGATACCAGGCTGAAAAGGGAACCTGTGGGGACTGTTTTCACTGTGAGACGCACCCGACTGTGCAGAAGCAGCCACACGTCCACAGGGCGGGTCCCTTCCCCGCCTCACGGCAGTTCTCAGGAAAGACAGTGCCAGCCCCAGAGCCAGGGCCCACGGGTCGCGCTCAGGCCAGGCTGCGCCCGGCACCTGCCGGCTACAAGAGTGGGCGAGTCTCCTCCGTCTGTCCTCGCTCCACCTTCAGGGAGCCCGGTCTGCAGGCTTCAGACGCTGAAGGAGACACCGTCTACCAAGGGAAGCTCACTGTTCTGTGACAGTTGACGCAAACAGCGAGAAACATGAATGTCCTTGTTTTCTCTCCCTAGTTATAGGACCAACTTCCAAAAAATTGGGGATCAGGACAGAAAACAATGGGAAGAACCTTCCCTAAAGCCGTGTTCGACAATACACAGACCGAAGCTCGTGTGCACAGAGCAGTGGGCCATGTGGGCGCACACGGCAGGGCCCGGGGCTCGGTGGACGCCCTGCGGCCTGTCCTCACCACCCTTTCTCCTCCCCTGCCAGATGCTGCTCCCTCAAGACCACCAGCTTCAAGCCCCTGGGCAGCAGCACTGTCAGTGTGGCCGTCGGGGACAGAAACAGGCAGAGGCGTGGCCACACCTGTCCTCTGCCACCCTGGCCTCGGGTAAGCCACTCTGCACAAGGCACCTGGAACACAAGCACCCTGCGGCTGCCGCTCCCCTCCAGGGTGGACACGACAGCGAGGGCAGCAGGTTTACAACTTCCTCAGGAAACACCTTATCTCCCTGAGCAGGGCAGGACCCTCATGCTCCGCAGGCTTTGCTTTGGTGCAAGAATCTAGGTTGTGAAACACAGGCCCATGCTGCACCCCCAGGGTCCCTCTCCTGACCCTGCTAAACATGTGGGGAGAAGAACCAGCAGCAAGAACAGAATGAGGCTCCAAGCGGGGCTCACACTGGTCTGAGCCTGGGGTGCCGGGCAGCTGTCCTCACAGCCCCCACCACCCACCCCGCGCTCTGCTATTGGTGTCAGGAGCACCTGGGGCGGCAGGACCGAGCCGGCCAAGGGCGCCTGCCCCGCCCAAGCCAGAGAGGCAGCTCAAGCCCCGGACGGAGGCCTCTGGGGCCCCTCAGACCTGGATGTTCTCACGTTCCTCTTGGGCGTCTTATAAAGAACTTGGGGTGCCACCTTCCGCAGAGCCGTGGGAGGCAGCTGACAGGACCCGGGCACGGTTGTGAAATCCGTTTTCCTAGTTCATTTTCCTAGTAAAAGTTGTCAAGTAAAGTGCTGGTGTAAATCTCGGGGTGACTCAGCCGTGGGCTCCCACGCCCGTGACGAGCACTGAGTCACCTCGCTGGGGACCCACCTCTGGCTCTCAGTAAACAAGGAGAAGTGGAGTGCCGGCCCTCTCCAATCCAGAGGCAGAGCAGCAAATCAGCGCACCACAGTTAACTCAAGAACTTGCTACACTGGGGACACACTTATCCTGCATTTTTCCTAAGTGAAAAACGTCAGATCCTGAATGTCGGCCTGGACACGCTGCGGGGTTGGCTGGGCACACGCAGGAGCCGCTCGCCCTGGACGCAGCGCCCGCCAGCCGCAGCTGGCACACAGCTTGGGGGTTCTAGAGACCATACCAACCTGCTGGCTTCAGCTCTTCCGTCGGGAGCCAGAGGAAGAGTGTGGTCCTACCTCAGAGGGCTGCTCTAAAGTATTTATTCACGTCTCAGAGGAGCTGCAAACAGAACGCGCCAACAAGTCCTGACTGCCGAACGTGATTGCTCATCGCAGACAACAGAAGGTTAAGGCCAGACAAAGCCCAGCCCCTCAGCAACAACACACACCACTGAAGGTTTCCTTTTCCAACACATCCACCACATTCCAGAAAAACTCTTAAGGAGAAGGCTGCAGACAGCCGAATTTCCGAAATTCACCGGTCAGGGCCGGGCATGCCAACTCTGGGGTGCGCACACCTGATCACGCACACGTCCTGTGCTCCTCCCGTGCCACCTGAGAGCCCAGTCACTCTCATCTGAGGACCCACTGACCGCAGGCCGCCACGCACGTCTGGCTGGACAGCTCACCCACAAAAAGGCACTCTGCCCCACGCCCTACTAACATGTCTTACTGCAGGCGAACACCCCTCTGCACGCCACCCCCGGGGGGCCCCTCACGCGGCCATCGGGGAGGCACTTGCCATGACCCTCAGGCTGTACCTCGAAATCGCCATCACGAAGGGCGTCAGCTCCTGCGGCTCGTAGGCGCGTGCGAAGGACCAGCACACGTAGCAGGCGGCGTCCCTGACGTTGGCGCCCACGCTGCAGGCGCCCCGCTTCTCCTCGTACGTCAGCGCCTTCAGGACCACAGGGACAGCTGGGCGGGAGACAAAGACTGTGAGAAGCGGCCACACGGGCAGGGCGTGTGGCTTCAAACGACCAGCGTCTGCATCAGGGCACAGCTGCAGCCCCAAACGAGGCACATGAGAAGCGCGGGGTCAACCCAAAGTCACATGAGATGCACGGCCTTGTCAGAAAATAAACATCTGGGAGGAAAACAGGAGATTTTTCAAATCAAGTGAAAAAGGATTTCTAGAAGTTCCCCTGAAATCACGTGAAGAACAGAAAGTTCCTTCTGCACAGCACAGAACATGGCGAGCGGCCGCGGACTCGGCTTGAGGAGGCCCGAGAGACGCAGCCACCTCGAGGGAGGGTGGCACTGCCGTGGGGACGCCAGCCCCGAGCCCTGCGGTCCTGGGGGCGCACAGAGAGCAGCTCGGCAAGCTCCGGGCACAGCAGACCCGGGTCACAGGATGCTGCGCTCTGCACCGAGGGGTCGGGGGTGACATCCTGTGTGTGCCCTGTCATCCCAAATACCTGTAAAGTTAAGGTAACTCCAAGTACCTAACGGATTATCTTTCTGGCTCCATTTGAAAATGCATAATTGAATGATCTGAGATCACACAATTTCTAACGTAAAGATACGAGACAATTTTAAGACTCATGGTGAGGATACTGGAATGTCTAAAGGAGCCAAAACTTTACTCACCTAATTTATTAGGTTCATGTATTTCAAGTACTTTGGAAGAGTTTGTTTATTAGAGACACATACATACATTACTTAAAAACAAAATAAGATACATTACATTTACGCATGGGTTTAAAATATTTAACAGAATTTAATTAATTTTATAAATGAACCAAATGTTAATTTTAAAAAGCCTCTTAAAAATGATCGAAGGAAAAACAAAACAAACAAAAAAAAATGATCGAAGGAAAACATAGTAGAAAAAAGCTTAAGAAAACATTTATGTTGCCATTCAAAGATAAAATATTCATTTCTATGTCACACTAAACGAAATCTTCTGAAATATCATGCTAAAAAACTCCAATTTGTTGATTCAAGATAGACAACTATAATGCCATAAAATAAAGCACACTAAATAGCTCACACTGGTGTTTAAAAAATTGTTAAAATTAAAAATGCATGAAATATCTATTCATGAAGTAAGTGGGACAAACGTCTCCCCACTCCTGGGCACGGCAGCCCCCTGGCAGAACCGCTTCTGCTGACCAACAGCGGACTCAACCACGCCCCTGAGACGTAGACCGCCACAGAGACAGCCCATGCCGGACGCGGCCAGCGCAGGACCCAGAACAAGGCCGGGGGGCGTGTCCTGCCACAGGTCACGCACGGTAAGAGGTCTCCAGAGCAAAGCCGGGCACAGCAGCTGCCCTCCCAGGGGCAAGCGCCCGCCGCAGAGACCGCCACAGGATTCGCACACATGCCGAGCTGGGTGATGGCGCGTGGATGTCGCCCGAGACAGGTTGAAGATGGGGGATCGGCCACTGAGCATAGAAACCAGAACGCAGTTCAACAGGCGGCGGCGAGACGGATGGGGCGTGAGGGGCACAGCACAGCCCAGGCCTGCAGGGAGCCAGCTCAACTCCCAGTGCCGCGCACAAGGCCTCTAGCGCTCCGTCTGCAGCCCGACGTGCCAATTATGTGCACACGCCACTGTTGGCACACAGATTACCTCCCAGGAAAACACACCTGAAAATCTCAGGCAAAAAATCAAAAGAAACAACTGCGAGTCTACAAATATTATCTACCAATTTCCCCTCCAACTTTTTACACCTAGGGATTTCTTATTCCACATGTTAAATAGCAAGAAAAAATGGACATGATTCTGTACAGTTTATTTATTTACATATGGTGATGATTTTTATCGATTATAAAATTTTAACTTATAAATTTACTTAAAACTACATAAAAATAACTTTCTCCAAAATAAGGTACTGTGACATCCATCACGTAGGAGGGAGGACCCCCAGAAACAGCTCCCCATTGGCTCCTGGTCACGGGCACCGGCCAGCACAGAGGGCCTACCGAGGACGCCCACGCCTGTCCGGGCCCCGCCCCGTGCTGCTGGGGCCTCGAGCAAGGCCCGTCCCGCCAAGCCTCGCTTCTTCGGGACACCCCACTGGGGTGTGCCACGGCTCTGTCCCCCGTGGCTGCTCTTGCCCTGGCCACACCATGCTCGCCCCACGCTCAGCAGCCACCCCCTTCTCTGGCTGCTCCCCACCCATTCCCAGCAGAGACCCCCTCCCTGCCTCCACCTGCAAAGCCCATCCCAGGGCCTGCCCCACCCCCGCGGGCCCTGCGCTCCCCAGTTCCGTTCCACGAGAGGTCAGAGCTGGCAGCACCAGGCGACCTTCACGGACAAGAGGCCCTGACGCCGACCAGTGTCTGCCTCCATCAGTCAGCAAACTGGAAACCACGCTCTGTGGTTTGAAAGAACATCTATCACTCCTCGAAAACATCTAATGTTTGCCCTCTAAAAACGAAGCTCAGAGTCAGGCTCACGGAGCATGTACAAAATACTTGATCAAATGAGAGCGCACCACTGCACCTGCTACAAAGTCACTAAACCTCATAAGTGAATTTAAAATGATTACCTCAACTTGAACAAAACCAAATCTGTAACCCTTAAAAGGTCCTCCGTTGTTCCCCCTGGAAAAATCCTAGCTTACTGGCATCACTCTTGGATTTCTAACACTGTTCAAATTCACCTTCTGTGTTGACAGGGGAGCCCTTCGTGGCCACAGACGTCAGACTAACAGGCTGTGGCACTTTTCGGAGAAGTGCATCGTTTAACGCAGCATCACTGCCAGGCAGGTTCCCGCAGAGGCCACCTGAGCACCTGCCCAGTCAGTCCTGGGAAGACCACTCAGCAGCTCGGCAGCCTCGGGAAATATGGATGCTGACTGCCGAGTCCCAATTTGTCAGGCCGCTGGACAAAATCAATTTCCAGACAGAGAGTCGTGAGTGACAGCAGTCAGTCAGCAATTCCAGCGTCCACTTCAGCCTCTTCTCCTCCTGGAAACAGCTCGGCGCTGCCTGGAGAAGCCACCAAGGTGAGGACACAGACCTCCCACCCCAGCCTACCAGGGCCTGACCTGGTCGGAGGGCCCGGTTTCTGTTCCCATGTCAAACTGAGAGGGTTCTCTAAAGGGCCACTGTCCTTGGCCAGTGGGGTGAGCCAGCCACGGGAGACACACACATTACGGCCTAGCAGGTCACCCAGAGGTTGACCTGGCCCACTTCTCTGCCTCGAGGAAAAAAGGCCAGTTCATGAGAGAGCTGCAGGCTGTGCCCTAGGGTAGCCGCCTGGCCTTCTGATGTCGCACAGGGGAGCTTCTCCATGTCCTGCTGTGTCCCGCCACAGACCTAAGCCAGGGAAGCAGAGGGCAGAGCCCACCTGGGCCTCAGGCGCCCCACAGTGCCGCTGCGGTTGTCCCGCAGAGCCCCTGCCAGCCTCTCTGCACGCTGGTCTGCAGCAGAGTCTCCAAGTCTCCGTCCTGCCATTCTCCACGGGGAAGCCCCGACCAGCCTCGGCAACACCTGCAGCCGCATCAGTGGCTAAGACCCAAGCGCAGGTGAAATGGCAGCTGCCAGCAACGCCTCGCTGCTGCTGGAGCCTGTGATGCTCTACTCACAAAAAGGAAAGGAAATTGATTTGCAGAAAGTGAAAGCTCAGAGAAGGAGAGCGAGTGAGAGGACAGTTTTCCTTAGCAAGAATATGGAAAACCAGCCTGTGGGCTCTGATTCATCCCGAGGCAGTAGGAGCTGAAACCCGGGGGCGGGAGGATGTGTCAGGCCTGCACCTGTCGCTCCTGAGCAGGGAACTCGGCACCCCTGACCCTCTCCAGCCCCTTCTGCATAGACAGGAAGTCCCAGGTTTCCAGCTCTGACACCCAGGGACTCAGACAACAGGAGACAGACCAGCCTCAGTGGCCACACCAGGTACTCACAGTAGCCACACCAGGTGCTCATTGTCCACGCCAGGTACTCACAGTAGCCACACCAGGTACGTGGACAATCAAAAAGCTACTGGGGGTGGCGGAGGAGAGGCATGGGCATTTGGAATAGAAACTCCTCTTTGCCCTAAACTTTAAAAGTTATTATCAGACAAAAAAAAAAATTTTAAAAACAACTCTTTCCAGATTCAACAGGTTCAAAATAAGGAAACTATTCAATAGCTTTGAACAAAACCCTTTCTCATGGTTCCAATTACACACTGCAAATGCATGTCAAATATATAACATACCCCAGAGGGCTTCCTTTTGGCAAGGCAGAATCCAGCAATGTAATTTAAATACCCTTCTCTCTAGACAGCATGTCATTTGTTTAACGCCAACCGCCTCAGGAAAAAACAGCCTCCAGGTGAGAGAAACAACTTAACCCTCCAAGTGCCGAGCTCCCCACTGTGGGGTCTACAGATAGCACAGCCCCAGGGCAGAGAGGGAGTCCAGCATTCTCTGCAGAGGCAGAAATCATGCATCCCTAGGAAATTATTGCACAGTTCATCTTTGACAACTAATGAGATTTACTAATTTTAAAAATAAACGTCACTTTTAGGCATAAACTGGACCGTGCTGGACCTGCGCAGGTGTCCCTGGTGCAAACCACACCTTCTTGGGCCTTCCCTGTTGGACAGGCAGGTAGAGAAGGGCAGAGCTGAGGGGCACACGGTGGGTCGGCAGGGAAAGACATTGCTCCCAGAGGAAAGTGGAGACCTGAGCTGCTCCATCCAGCCCGGGGAGGCTACTGTGGGCAGGGCGTCTCCTGGCCCCACACAGACACAGGGTCCGTGAGGAGCTGGGCCAGGAAAGCTCCAGCTTCCCAGGAGCGGGTGTGGCCACCCCTGCGGAGCTTCCACCTCAGCCACCAGCACAAACAGCCACCATACCTTTCTCAAAAATGCTGTCCGACTTGCTCAGAGAAATGCCAGTGCTGAGCTGGCTGGTGCAGGAGGAAACGACGGACAGAGAGCTGCTTCCACAGGCATCTGGGTTTTCAGTTCCCACAGGACACATCAGAAAGGCTGTCTCCAAGGCCCTGGGTGGGCCTGCGGGTCTCGGCAGCTGGCCTTGTGCCTGTGGCCCCCATGACCGCACAGGGGAACACAGGCATGCGGTCTGCCCTCGGACTCAAGGGACCCCTCCCACGGACACCAGGAGACCCCACCAGGCGCCTTGCTGTGCTGTATGGGTGGGGCCCTGGCCCACTCTCCCCACCCCAAGCGCATCTCTCAGCCATGGGGCAGGGGGGTCCCCCAGCAAGCCCAGGCCCACTCTCTTCCCATAGGAAAGGCACACAGCTGTGCCAGTCCAGGAAATCCTCCCACCCACCTGTCCCCTGTGAACCAACAGCCCACCTACGACCGCCCACTGAGCCCACAGGGCGAAGAGCCCAGGCTCCTCTGTGCAGGGGCCAGGACAGACCCTCTCTTAGCAGGTGTCCTGAAGATCACCTGAGTTCCCGCCACAGGGGAGGCACACCTCAGGCTCGCGGGGTGGCCATCATCATGACACACGTTAGCCCACATGGAAGGCGCAGAAGCCAGGCCACCCAACTGTCACCAAGCTCAAGGCTTTACAGTCACTGGGTAAGAGCACAGAGTGTATCGCTGTGACAGGCAAGTCCTGGAGAACACAGAGGGCCGAGCACAGTCTGCCTGGTGACAGCGATAAGGAAAACCACGGGATGGGACAATCATACCACAGTACGTTTTATGTTCTGTGGACTCAATTTGTCTCTTAATGAAATCAAGAAGTTAGACCCCTCGAAGACACCTGAGAAAGCAAGTGAAATTTAAAAAGCACATAACAGGTGACTCATCTCTTACACACTCTCCTAAAGCAGCAAGAGACGCAACACGGAGGCCACACTGCCACACAGAGACCTCCGGGGACAGGCAGTGGCGGCCAGCGCACTCCTCACCGAAGGCGCCTCCTGAGAACAGACTCCAGCACCACCCTGCAGAGGCTGCATGTGGCGAGGACACCTGCAGGGTCAGCACTGAGATATCGATCCACTCAGCCGGCACCGAGTGTGAACCACACAGAACGGTGTGAGCAGCATGTGTTCACCCCGCAGAAGAGCAGACAGGGCTGAATCTGGCCCTGCGCCCTCTGCCCTCCCCAGGCCCCGGCGGTCCCTCCAGGAGAGCTGGCTGTCCCGAGGGCCCAGTGCTGCTGCTGCTCTTGCGGGGAGCCACGTCCGAGCCCAGGGGGAGCCCGGCCCTCTGGCTAGTGCTGCGCTTGGAAGCACCGGGGAGCACTCCTCCCCGAGCACGACACGCCCGCGGAGGCCGCAGCACACTCTCGAGCACGCTAACTTGCACACTGCAGATGTGGAATTATTTTGAGTGAATAGGTGTTTCTCCTCCATCCTTTCTCCACCAACACTCATCACTTGTGATGTGTTTTCCCTACCTCTGTACTTCCATGTAACTTTGCAATGTTTTAAAACTGCTTAAGCCATCTCTCCTGGAAATAGTTCCCTCACGTTGATCTCGAGCATAGTCCTCCTCTACGCTTCTCTATCCCTGAGCATAGCACAGGGACGCCGCTCTGTCCTCGAAACCAGGCCTAACACAGGCTGCTTCCGCCTCGCCTGGCTGTACGTACACAGCGTCCAGCCCACAGCTCGGAAGGGAAAACTCTCCTCCTCCTCCCGAGCGCCCGTCGCCTAGCCTCAGGCAAACATGGAGAAGCCTGTGCGCTGAGGACAAAGCCAGGGCCTGGACGCAGGTGGACGCCATAGGAGGACAGCGACTGAGGTCCGCGTGGTCTGTTCTCACACCACAGTCCCTGGGCTCTGGGAAGTCACGTACAGAAACCAACATCCAGCCTTCACATCTGCAATCTACGACATTAATAAGCTCCCCAAAGAGGCATCAACAGTGGGGAGCGACTTTCCGCCTGGCCCGTGCCGCAGAGCAGCGGGAAAGCCTCCGCCAGACACTACCACCCCGGCTCTCATCGGCCGGGAGGGAGATGGCCACACGGCCACGGCCATGGCCACACTGACGGAAGGCCAGTCCCAGCCCGGGGCGGCCGCCTGGACTCTCACAAAGCTCCATGGGAGACTGATTTCTCCGCCACCGCGTGACCCGTGCCCGGTGTCTGCACATGCACACTGGCAGGTAGGCCAACTGGCTGCTGGAAGATGGTTCCTAAGCTGAAAAGAGCTGGCAGAACATCACCTACTGTGCTAACAGCAAATAAATCATTTGCTTAGAAATAATCCTCAAATAGGGCCGGGCGCGGTGGCTCACGCCTGTAATCCTAGCACTCTGGGAGGCCGAGGCGGGTGGATAGCTCAAGGTCAGGAGTTCGAAACCAGCCTGACCAAGAGCGAGACCCCGTCTCTAAAAAAAAAAAAAAGAAATAATCCTCAAATAGACACTATAACCTCCTACCACGACACTGAATTTTTAATTTTTACAATACTAAAAACCCACACTTTGAAACCTTTTCCTCTAAGATTTCCACTCTTTATGCGTCTCGTGGGCCTCAGCACATTTCATTCCCCCAAACCATGACGAGGGACCATCCCTCCCCATGTGGCTCCCACGGTTCCCGCCAGCGCCATCGGAGCCACGAGGTCTGCATGGCCCAATCTCCTTCGCGGAGCTGCTGCCTGGTAGAGGCATGTCCAGAAAAGCTCTGACTCTCCAGGCAAATATCATACAATGCACTTTGCACAAAAAGCAGACAAACAGAAAATGACAGAAATAGGTATGAACTGGTACCACAGTAAAAGACAAGACTTTCAGGTTCTGAAAAGAACTGTCTTCATCTTAATGACTTTAAACATCCTCTAGTCAAGTCACCTTACTCTGTACTAGTAATAGGAAATAGGTGTTATTTGAAAAGTCCCACACTGTGGCCGTCGCGTGTCCACCGACTTGCTCCTTAGACGAGAGAAGTGAACAGGCACCAACTCAGCTGAGTAAAAAGGGTAAGGACCCCACATCTTTGGAGAAAAATTTGTCAAAATCAGTCTTTAGGCCGGGCGCGGTGGCTCACGCCTGTAATCCTAGCTCTCTGGGAGGCCGAGGCGGGCGGATGGCTCGAGCTCAGGAGTTCGAAACCAGCCTGAGCAAGAGCGAGACCCCGTCTCTACTATAAATAGAAAGCAATTAATTGGCCAAGTAAAAATATATAGAAAAAATGAGCCGGGCATGGTGGCGCATGCCTGTAGTCCCAGCTACTCGGGAGGCTGAGGCAGGAGGATTGCTCGAGCCCAGGAGTTTGAGGTTGCTGTGAGCAAGGCTGACGCCACGGTACTCACTCTAGCCCGGGCAACAGAGTGAGACTCTGTCTCAAAAAAAAAAAAAAGAAATCAGTCTTTAAATTCACAGAATTGTAGCCCCAACATCCATGGCCGACGGTGGCCAGTCACAGCCAAGCGCTGAGGAGTTCGGGGCTCACCAGATGCGCAGCCCCGATTCGACTCGCGCTGTGGCGGTGCCGGGTGTGGTGCTCCTGTTGTCACCGGGACCGGCAGGTCCGCACCCTCACTGCCGCCAGCTGGCCGCGTACCCTCGACTAGAGGAGCTCACTGCACGTGGCCCAGCGGGGCCACGGCAGACACGTATGCTGACCCAGGGCTGTGCCCACGGCTGTCACCTGTCCGCAGCCCCGCAGCACCTGGAGCCAACACCGCCAACACTGGAACTCTGCTTGCGATGGCCATGGTTTTAATAAAATTAAACAAGAAAACACCTAAGGCACCTGGGGAAATCTGTCAAATAGGAAAAACCCGTGTGCACATGACCACATACTGCCCCCTACCCAGGTGCAGTGGTCGAGCCATGCCCACTGTGGGGCTGGAGCCTGTGTCTGGGGGGCCAGCCGGAGTCTAGCAAGGGCACCCTGGCCCCCCAGGAGCGAGCACAGACCCCTCCACCAGGCACAGGGACGTGCTCCTCATGACAGCCCCGACGCGTGGACGCCAGGACAGTGATCGGCCACCGAGGTGTGACCTGAAGCCCTTCGAAGGGATCAGTGGTGCCACAGAGGCCCTGGAAGCACAGCGGGGAAGGTCCCACCCACACAAGATTATTCCGGCACCTTCCCAATCATCAGTCGATGTCACGGGGAGCGGCATCAGCAAGGCCAGCCCTGCCCAGCTCACGTTCTGTTTCAGAACCGTCCCTTTCCAAGCAGTCCCAAGTAACCGTTCTTTGCAAATTAAATGCCCTCAGGATGAGCTGGCCAGTCCCCGTCCTTCTGGCACTGCCAAAGGCCACCAGAGGAAGGCTCAGCGGGGGGCCGGGGCCCTCCCTGAAGCAAGGGCGCAGGAAACACCCACAGCTAATGACAGAGTGGCCCAAGCACAACAACTTGAAAGAAGCAAAAACAAGCGTTCGGGAGAATTAAAGGCTTAACCAGGAAGTCAGGGGCCAGTTCTGCCACTGACTCAGCCGTGGACTCCTGGCCCAGTGCCAGGTCTCACTGCCCCACGACACAGGACAGCACATGAGTGTCTCAGAACTGGCAGGGCCTGGAGGACCATGGCGTCCAGGACTCCTCGACCTGAGCTGACGGCCAGGGCACATGGCCCAGGCGGGAGGACGGAGGGTGAGGTCAGATGGCCGGGGAGGGGGCGTGTATGGAGGTGATGTGTCATCAGTGCACAGCTAACAACAGCCTGTCCCCGTCTCTAACCAAGTCAGCACAGGATGTTGCTTTTCCAGACTCACTGCGCTGATGACTCTCTCCTGCACAGGCAGGACAGGTCGCTCTAAAGAAACACTCTCGGAGTCTGCACAGCGTGCCACGGAGCGAGACCTTCCCACAGCCACACCACCTGGCAGTCAAGCCTCAGCTGCCTGTTTCCGACGCTTCTCATTTGCCCAATTCTGAATTTTAATTTCCTTATTTGTGCATACTCTGGGCTTATGCCTGGATCCTATACTGTACCCAAACTACAAAGCAACTCCCACAGCCCTGAAATAACAGCTGGCAGGGCACCACACTCTCACCTTCCCTGGACGCAGATCTGACGACGCCCCTGGGGTCACAGCAGAGGCCCTGAAGCTGGAGACCAGGAGCCACCCACAGCATGGGCCGCACAACCCCAAGAACCCTCGGCTCCTGCACAAGGCCCTGCGGCAGAAAGCAGCGCCGGTGGCTCCTCCTCCCAGCACTCTAAAGCCCCAGCTAGTCCACATGTGGCAGCCACTCCTGTGCCACGGCCCGGCTGGCCCCCAAGGAGGCCCCAAGAGAGCCTCAGCCAGGCCCGTTCACACCGACAGACACTTCACACACCGAGTGGATTTTTTTGTGTATAGGAGGGTCAGGAAGAATGAAAACAAATTCAAAGAAAACATGGTAATCTCACCCAGGCACGTCAGAGAACAGCCTGGTCAGTGTCCTGGGTCTACGAGGCAAGCCAGGCAGCAGGGCAGGCCCCACGCAGTGCTGTCAGGAGAAAGTCCACTGCGCCACTTCATGAGCAAACCCAAGGCTCGGTCAGCGGGGGTCCCCAGCGGTGGGACCTGCGTGACTTCCCAGGCCAGCTGCTGTGCCAGCGTGGGAGCTAGAAAATCACTGAGGACAACAAAATTAGGAAGGTGAGGGAATAAGCTTAGCAGTAGGTAAAGGGGTTTTTCCAGGCAGAAAGATTTTTCACTGAAAGAGTCACAAAAACATTTTTCATTTAATAGCATAAATGTCATCGCAGTGTCTAAAATAATAGCAAACTACGTGGAAAGACATTACTTTCCAAGAACACTGTACAACCAAATACAACTATATCACTTCGTGTTCATGAATGTCACAACTTTGTTTTGACCCAAAGTTTGAATTTCAACTTTTAAAAATAACAAAGATAAAATCACGTAACACAAGGAGAGGTTTTATAATTGACGTGGCTCCTACAGATACATGTCAAGTATCCAATTATCTAAGTTCTAAAACACATTCCATCTTCATGTGCTTTCCTTTAACAATAAATTCTTTCATAATCTCAATTCCAACTAAACAAGTATCTAATATTTCGAATCAAAAAAATTCACAATACTCTCTAAAGATCCATATATACGCATGTGTGCACATGGTGAAAGTTCCATATCACTGCCTTCAGCTGACTCTAAAGGCATGTTTTTTGCATGTGTAAAGTGGCCATATGTCATTTTTTTCTCACTTAACAAACAGAATCCTTCAAAGTCACCACTTTGCTCACCATCCTCACTGAACAGTCACAGGCTGCCCTGGCACGCACACTTCCGTCCGTGTTCTGAGCACGGCAACAGCGCACAGGACATCTTTCACACTAAACTCTTTTGGAAGGCCTTCCACACCACACCTCTGCTCGCTGCAGCTCATGACGTGTTCCTGAGCTTCCCCTCCCGTGGACACCCTGGTCACATGCTAAACTGATTAAGTCACATTTGAGGGGAACACGATTTGGGGTGGTCACTTCAGCTGGAGGATGAGCAGAACAGCTGTCAAGGAACGACACGCTCTCGCAGTCCTCATCCGGTCCAATGGGCATAAATGTTGTGAAACTGATCAGAAAGGAGGTCCCTGGCGGTCCAAGCCTTTTGCCAGCAGGACGACAGCATTGTAAGGAGTCCACACCCACTGCACACGTCTGCACTCACGCCTGCGCACTGGCACATCCGGGCACAGCCACTCTGCCCCTGGCGTCTTGGTTCCCGCAGGGCTGCCCCGCCAGCTGTGCTCAGTGTCCTCCTGGGGCACCAGAACAGGCAGGTTTCATCAGCTCCGTCCTCGATGACTGCGGCAACCCGTCAATGAATTCCTCTGCTGCCTGCTGACGAGCAGATGCGTTATTTATCACCACAAATCTTTGAAAATGTAATGCCACGTCTTTATTAGATTTCTGCAACCAGCCTGTTGAATATTTGACAGTCTCCTTCGGTTTTCAGTTCACTGCGACAGATCTTTGCTTATTTCGTGACTGGTCTCTGAGAGGCTGGCAGGTCTCCTCTTTCATTTTTAGCTTTATGCGACATTTTTCTATTTTTTATTAACATTTGTCCGTCCCTTTCAACGCAGAACTTCAGCGGCTCATCCTCCTGCTTCTTCCGGTCGCACGTGGCCACTGCAACGCCACACTCTCCTGTGAGACGTTCCACTCTCATCACCATGCAACTTCTCCGACAGCTGGACTTTCTGTGCTACAGAGAAACAAGTGTTTCCTCTTCCTCTTATCGCTGTTACCTACAGGGGTATCTGTAGGCCTTTCTGACATTTCAACAGTATCCCTGCACCACTGAGCAGAGAATAAACCAAAAACCACAGCAAGTAATACACACAGGTCGCAGCCCACACAGGCGTCGTGGGAACCTGCCATGGGCACATCCGGCCTGCACCACCCTGCGGCACCCTCTGCAGTCGCCTGGGTGGGGCAGCTTGTGCTTGGGAAAGACACAGTGCAGCTGGAGGGGCTGGGAAGGCCTTTCCCCCTCAGGGGTGCTGAACAACTGCGTCTTGTGCCTGCGTTTTGACTGTAACCCGTTATATCAAGTCAGACATGGAGCTTTCACTTGTGGTATCAAGCCTACATGCAAAAATGTTTCAGATTCTGGGGCATTTCTGATTTTGGATTTTGGGGTTAGGGATGCTCAACCTGTGATGTCTAATATTCAACAAAAAGAACTAAAAACTTAACGAAAATGCACGTCAGGTGGGAAGTGGTCGGGGAGTGTGTGCTGTGAGTTAGACGGGCTAAGAAACTGTCAACAGAGGAGGGGAGATATGGGATGAAACTGGGGTGATGCTGGAGGACACAGTAGAAACCACAGTTTTTTAAAGGCAAGAGAAATACTTTTTTAAAAAAAAAAATAGAAAACGCAATTCAAATAATAAGACGGGAGGCCCAAACCCAAACATGTCAGTACTTAGATTTAGTGTAAATGGACTAAACTCACCAGATTTAAATCAGGGTCAATTTTTACTCAATGTACATCCAAGACGTAAGAACGTAAAAAGATTAGGAGGACAGAAAAGTAAATGCTGGGAAAGGCCACCAGAGGAAAGCTGGGGTAGCCGCACTAACCTCAGATGAGAAGAGCCTCGACCCATCCGACCCTTCTGTCTGGACGCGGCACACGCGTCACCACCGCCAAGCACGAGACAATTCCTCACACGCCAAACGCTGTTCTAAACTCCTGATAGACACCAGCTCCATAACCTTCAAAACAGCCCTGTGCTCCTCCCTTCCTGGGTGTGCACCCAGGAGAGACGAAAACTCACCTCTCTACAAAAACCGCACGTGGACGTTTACAGCAGCTTCATTCCTAACAGCCAGACGGCAGAAACCCCATGTCTACCAGCTGACAAGTGGAGAAACAAAACGTGGTCTCTCCACCTGCTGTGGGCCGAACTGCGTCCCCCAAAATTCACGTCGAGCCCTAGGCCTCAGACTGTGGCTGTATCTGGAGAAGTGATTCAGGGGAAACGAGGCCACCGGGGGCCTGACCTGACAGCACCAGTGTCCCATGAGAAGGGGAAACAAGGACGTGTCACACGGGCGGAGGGGATGCATGAGGACACATGGAAGGCAGCTGGCCCCGGGAGAAACTACCTGCCGGCACCTCCACCTCGCCTCCCAGCCTTCAGAACCGCTGGAGAAAAATTTGCCGTGTAAGCCACCCGGTCTGCGGTACTGCGTTATGGCGCCCAAACTCACACACCCCACGACGGAATGTCCTTCAAACAGGCACGAAGCACCAACGCGTGACACGACGCAGATGAACCGCAGAGACACCGTGCTCAGCGAAGGACATGCTATGTGATTCCACATACAGGAAACGTCCAGTACGGGCAAATCTAGAGAGCGCGACAAGCTGGTGGTTGGGGGGTTATGGGAACAGCTAGGGAGTGCGGAGCTGCTTTAGGGGTAATTGAACAACTCCGTAACGTGCAGCCCGCTAAATCCATCAAGCCACCGAGTTGTGCGCTGTGAACAGGGGAGCTGCGCGGCATGTGAACCGCCCCAGTGAAACTGCTGAAAACCCTAAGGTAGGCAGTGACTGTCTGGGCGCATAAAGAAGGGGCCTGACGCACACACGGGTTCCTTTTCCACTTCCACTTGGGGCAATTTTGATGCATTGTTTTTCTAGGAATACTTTTTGTCTGAGCCGTCGCATGTATTATCAAAAGATGCTAACACATCGTGTCCAGTGTCCGCAGAGCCGCGGCACAGCTCCCCGCCCAGAGTGCAGACAGCTCAGCTACGTACGCTTCCTCTCTGAGAACCGACGCGGGCTCTGGCGCCCCGTGGAACCACGTCCTGCTCCACTCGTTCTTGCTGTTATGCTCCTGGTCTTCTTGCTCCTCCTTGCTGCGCAGCCTGAGCCTTCTCTCCACCCGCGAGCTCTGAAGGCAAGGACGCCACGGTCCCGCGGCCAGAGTGCGAGTGCTTCAGGCACTGCAGTCATAGCAGGCCACGCCACACACCTTCTTTGTGTGTTTTTTACAACATTTCAAAAATATGAAAACTAATTTTGACTCCAAAGCTTCACAAACACAGGCCAAGGCCAGATGGGGCCAGCAGGCCACAATTTCACAACTCCTGCTTAAGCTTTAAATTTCCGGTGAAGTATGCCATTAGCTGCATCCCAAAATTTTAGATATAATTTTGTTACTATTTGTTTTTATTTAAATGTTATTTTATTTTATTTCTGAGACAGGGTCTCGCTCTGTCGCCCTGTGCTAGAGTGCAGTGGCATCATCACAGCTCACAGCAGCCTCCAACTCCTGGGCTCAAGAGATCTTCCTGTCTCAGCCTCCCGAGTAGCTGGGACTACAGGCATGTGCCACCATGCCCGGCTGGTTTTCTATTTTTTGTAGAGACGGAGTCTCACTCTTGCCCAGGCTGGTCTCAGACTCTTGGCCTCAAGTGATCCTCCGCTTCGGCCTCCCAATGTGCTAGGATTACAGGTGTGAGCCATGCCTGGCCCATCTTAAAATTTCCACTGGGATTTCTCCTCTGACTTGTGTTATTTAGAAATCCATGTTTTCCAAGTAAAGATTCATGCCTTATCTTTCTGTATCTAATTTTTAACTTCATTGCTTTGTGATCAGAGAATGCAGCCTATATGCTCATAGGTCTTTGAAATTTCTCAAGACGTGTTTTATGGCACAATATTTATAAACATTCCTTATGTGTCTGAGAACGTGTGCTCTCCAATTGCCAGTGCAGGGTTCTATGTAAATCAAGGAGTCAAGCCTGTCACTTCTGTTCAAGTATTATATGTGCATATTACATATAATAATGTGTGTGTACACATATGCATATCTACACCATGTATTGTTTTCTAATTGAGGTATCAATAATTGAGAGGGGTGTTCTGGGCTCTCAGGAGGATACCAGGTGTATCCATTTATCTCTGTAGCACCACTGGTTTTTGCTTTTAATGGTCTTCAGCAATTTCGGCACCTGTATCAGTCCAGGGTCGCCACAAGCACCGCACCCAGCAGCCAGGCTGAGCTCCTTTCCACTGCAGGGGTGTGGTGGGCCGGTGGCGGCAGCCCGGCACCCACTCACGGCCCGGGCTGCACAGCGGCCAGGCTCTGCCTCGTTCACAAGCAAGGCTGTGGCTCTGCTTCTCCAAATCGTGCACAACCCTTCCCAGAACCACCAAGGAAGGGGAGCTGACACAACACAGCCCCCGCAGCACCAGCAAGAGGGACCCCCCAGCTCCAGGGGCCAGCCCCTACTCTGGACGACGGCAGCCCCGCCTCCGGGGTCACGTGAGGAGTCGCCACGTGTCCCAGCGCCTGGAACACAGCCCGGCACAGAGCCCAGTGCCCATGACGAGCATTCTTACTTTCAGAACTTGAAGTGAACTTGAGCTAACAGAACCTAAAAAGACTATCAAAAGAAAAGTTTAGAATATGAAATATAAGAAAGGGAGAATGAAAACCACAGCAAAAGGAAAGAATGGAGAAGATCTGAAAAAGAACCAAAACCAGTGCCTGGCAATAAATCTGAAAAGGATGGAAATTCGATGGGCTTGCCCAGGCCTCAGCCGGGGAAAAGCACCACCCTGAAGGCCACACCTGCTACACCCCGGACATAGCAGGGAGGGCGGAAGAGCCAGCAGGAGTCACAACCTTCCATCCACTCATGTCTGTTTTTACTGCTATGTTTTCACTGATGTTACCTGTAGCATGGGGGGGAAAAAGGAAATCTGAGTGTTAATTTTTAAATTTTTTGTCCTTAAGTACATGACTTCTACGCTTGGCTGCAGACAGAGAGGTACACATAAAAGCATCTTCCAAACAGCAGACCCGCAGTGAGGGGCAGAGTCTTAGGAGCTGCCCCTGGAAGACGGTACGGAGTCTGAGTCAAGACCGGCAAGAATCCTGAAACTGGAGATGCTTATTGTCGGGTGGGGAGAGCAAAAGAGGTGAAGAAAACTGTGGGAATCCTTGGACTTGGCCCGAGTTCACAAACCTGAACTGAGTTTCCCAATCAAAGACAAAACAAGCCACTGCTCAGGGTTTCAGGTTTCCCTTTAGACACGGAGGCTGCAGCCGTCCACGCCAGCGGGGGCAGGCGGCAGTCTGGGACCCCGATCAAACGGCGGACAAAAGGCCTCTGACCCCTTGTTCCGAGAGGAGCCCCATTGCCACAGCCTCAGCTCTGCTCGTGGTTTGCACGTGCCCCGGGCGAAGGCGTCAGGAGGGAGGAGCCAGGGGATCCAGTGGGCGCAAACGCTGCCTACGGGCGCACACCCAGAAACCGCCACCCTCCCGCCAGGGCACCGTCCCGCCCCTCGGGCTCTGCTCCCACTTGCACACCCCCCCCCCACCAGACTCCCGCAGCCAGAGAGGGCCTTGGCAGGAAACTGCGGCAAGAGAGAGAGGCCATTTGCTCCATGTTCACCCCTCAAAAAAAATAAATTAGCTCCAGTTCCATAAAAATGCAAATAGTGGCATTATTGGAATAGTAGACAAATTAAATCTCAATGGCATCACACACCTCAGCCTTCGAATTACCAATAAAGTCCTCCACTCACTCATCAAAGGAAAACAAACGTCCAGCAGGAAAACTCTCCCCAGACACCTCAGACCGATCTCGCTGCGGCAGCCAGATGAGCTCTACTCCCACATCATGTCACTAGACTGTGTGACACAACAAGCGGAAGCCTGCTAGTGTTCCCAGGTGCTTTTCTAATGAGAGACCAACCCTACCCTCACCTGTGGGATGGAAGGCAGCTGGCTGGGTGGGCCGGGCAAGCTTGAGGGTCCCCAGGTCCGGAGGCCAGGCCAGGAGAGGGCCCAAGGCTGCTGCACCAGGCCTCAGACCAAGGAGCCCTTGTCAGACAGGCCCTGTCCAGCTGGAGCGACCCCCGAGACCGTGGCCTGCAGAGGCTCCAGGGCCGCTCTGGCTGGGGCATCTGGGCACTCGAGCGCAGGGCCCAGGACCTCAAACCAGCTAACACGCTGGGCAGTACCACCTCAGTCTGGGACCGTCTCTGGGCCCACTGGGGCTTCCCGCAAGAGGAAGCGAACCCAGGGCTGCAGCAGACTTGGGACGCAGGGGACGGAGAACGGAAAGAGGGAAGCGGCAGCGGAGGGGATGAAGGCAGGAGTGCCGGGCAGGCACAGACGGCCACCAGGCCTGGGGAAGCCTGGAGAAACACACGTTTCCCTGCAGTCTCTCACTATGGGGCTCCACATGGAAAGAGATGACAACCAAGAAACAGGCTTCCCAGTGGGAAGGGAAGGCATCGGGTGGGCTGGGGGCTGTGGGGCTCCCCCTTCTCTGGGAGGGAACACAGCTGCCAACCCCCAGGAATGGGTCAGGAAGGGATGCCCGGGCCAGCCCAGCCCCCTCATCCCAGCATCCCGTCCGCGGTGAGATCCCCGCAGCATGGCGTGGCCCGGGTCAGGAAGTTGGACCCCTCTCTGGAGAACTGGGCGCACCTCCTCTGACCAGGACAGCCGGGTGGGGAGCTGAACCTGGCCTCGGACCTCCTGCGAGTTCTCACTGCCTTCCCTCCAGATGCAGCTTCCCGGAAGGAACACAAAGAATTAAAAGTTATCTTGCATTTACTTATAACAAGGTCAAAAACCGTGACCGCCTTTCTTCGTCAAAGATGTTCTCCCAGTCCCCAGGGAGGGCAGGTATCTGCCCCAAGTCACGGAGGGTGCACAGGCTCGGAGGAGGAGGAGGAGGCGGCGAGGGTGCCGTGGAACATGCGGGAAGGGCCTCAGCACACTCTGGGGACAGAATCCGTCCCAGAGCCCCCGTCCTCTGCCTCCCATGGCAGAGCTGGGCCGTGATGGGAAAGACGATGCCCCTCGGCGAGAAAGCTCAATCGCAGAGGGCTCCCCGTCCACGTGCCCGAGGAGGAAGGCCCGGGGCGGGCTGGCGGTACCACTCCCAGCAGCACCCGCGCCACAAGCACCACTGCTGCGCCCCAAGAGCAGGGCTGCCCAGGCGCCCCAGGCCCACCCCACGAGGGGCGCCCCGCAGGGAGGCATTTCCTCCACCTCCAGGTGACCCTCCGCTGTCCCCTCCTAGTGGCTCAGCCTCCTGCGCTGCGCTCTGCAAACCACGCGCAGGCCCGGCGGCCGCCCCCACTACACACGCACCCTAAGATTTGACCTTGGTCAAAACCTTAATTTCAAGACTTCTGAGTCACAGGAAAAAGGACTCTTTTAAGGGGTAAGCTACAAGGTCCATGAGGACAGGAAAGGCAGCAACTGGCACACTTAGGAGGCCGGAGGCACATGGACCAGCACGCAGGGCCTCAGACCCGAGGAGTCCCAGCCCTCCTAGACGAGGCAACAGAATCCCCAAAAGGCTCAAGACCCGCTGGACCAGAGCATTGTGGGGGTGGCCCTAAAACAGGCAGCACTGAGGAAGCACCCCTGTCTCCAGTGCCAGCCAACGGCCTCCCCAGCCCTGAGAGGGACAGAGGGCCCTGGAAGGCAGACAGGCCCGCTGAAAACACAGGGAGAGCCTGACCCGGGACCACACCCCTGCAGCCCCAGCTACTCTGGAGGCTATGGCAGGAGGATCACTTGAGCCCAGCCTTGGGGACACAGTGAGCCTCCAGTTCTTGGAAAAACAAAAGAAAAAGTACAGGCAGAACACACACCCCCATACCCCACCAAAAAATAAAACCATCACTAAAATCCTCAGAGAGACAAGTGATCGCAACTACTACATGAGAATAAGATATGAAAAAAGGAAAAGGCCAGGTGTGGTGGCTCACACCTGTAATCCCAGCACTTGGGGAGGCTGAGGCAGGAGGATCACCAGAGGCCAGGAATTCAAGACCAGCTTGAGCAACATAGCGAGGCTCCATCTCTACAAAGTAACAAAAACATTAACCGAATGTGGTGGCGCCTGTAGTCCCAGGTACATGAGCCCAGAAGTTGGAGGCTGTAGTGAGCTGCGATCATGCTACTGCACTCCAGCCTGGGTGACAGAGCAAGACCTTGTGTCTATTAACAACAAAAAATTTTAATGAAATATATGGATGTCTAATTTGGACAAAAGAAACCATAAAAAAAATTTTAATGAATATAAAGGTAAAAGCCAAGTAAAATCTTAAGTCTTAAGAAAAAAAAAAAATACAAGG
>VBSM01003152.1:165998-203712 GCA_008086735.1 Cheirogaleus medius
AAAAAAGAAAAAAAAAAAAACAAAGAAACACAACGTGTCTGTCCTGGCAAGCCCGTCCCTGTGCCACAGCGCTGCGGCCTCTGCCCAGCAGCCTCAGGTGCCACCAGCTGGTACCATCTCCTTCCCCGTCCCCAAAGCGATACCACGCTACAGCCTTCTCCACAGCTGGGCGGCAGCCTCAGACCAAGCAAGCAGCTGGGGGGAGATAAAAACTGGCCCCAAAGTTAAGAGTCTTAGTCGCTTTTTTAAAGGGGGCATGAGAGAGTTCGGGCGTGTGAGGCTGTGCAGAACTGACATACACGCCCCACACCCCACACCCCTGCGGAGCAGCCTGTGTGGTGCCTGGTCCCGGGCAAGCCCCAGCAGGCCCCGGTGACACAGCGGCTGAGGTCAGCTCCCTGCCTGCGCTGGGCTCTCAAGGAGGCACCAACAAAGACTCCCAGGAGCAAGGGGAAGGGTGACAGGCACCCAGACCACCAAGGGCCTCCCTGGACCCTCTGTGGCAAGGACACCACGAACGCTGCACCTCCTGGGGCCCTTGTATTTAAGGACAGATCCGAGCGTTGTGCTGCTGCCGTGGACACATGCTCGAGCCTCTAAAGGAAAGGCTCACACATGATGTCTTCATTGTAACAGCAAACGCGTATCAGAGCGCAGCCCACACCACAGAATCTGTGCTCTGCCCGGGAGCACCTAAGACACCTCGGACCCAGAGCCGTCCGGCAGCCTCTGCACCCAGAGCAGGGGCTTCCCGAGGCGGAGGGCGGCGCCTGCTCACCGGGTCCAGCGCAGCAGAGCGGCTGGGGGTGCAAACACATGAATCGTAGCTGCGGGCGGGAGAATATCAGGTGCATCTCTACGCCCCGAGGGCTCAACTCCTACACTTAAACCCCTCCCACTGGCACGGCCGGCTCCAGTTTCACCGAGCAGGCGTGCGAACAGGTCCTGCTTCCCGCATGTCAGCCACAGCCACCGGAGCCCGGAAGGCCACATCCCCGCGTTGCCCGCCTCTGGTAAGTGTTGTTTCTTTTCAAATTCAAGTTTTCTTTCAAAACTGCTCTCAGATGTATTTCAGAATTTCTGGCTGAATGAATCGCCTGCCCGGTGTCTCTCTGACCTGCTCCCTGCTCTGAGCTTGCTCAGCTCGGCAGGTGCACTGCTGGGACGCAGGTCACCATTACAAAACTCCTAATAAGGCTGAGACTTTATTCTAAGACTACGAACAAGTTTATTTGGAATCAATTCCTCATTTCTGCCATAAAACTCATAAGAGTTAAACTAAAACACAAGTTTATGTTATGGCTGAATTGTTCCTTACCTTAAAAGTAAATACTACAATAAATTTCAATATAAAAGAGGCAAAGATCATATTTATATATATATATATGTGTACACATATATTAGACAGGTGATTTTAATTTCTAGATTTTTTTAAATTTTAACAGTTTAAAATAAGTACTGTTTTGATGTTAGCTTACGAAAACAAAATTTTAAAGAGGTTAAGTTCTTGTTTGGCTAAGATTTTATATATGTACACACACACACATAACACACATGGGGGGGCTTGTCCTTATATGAAATTCACATAGATCTGATCTGTATGAGAACAATTATCGACCAAATCATTGGCCAAATCTGACCAAAGTCAGGCTTCATTTAAGCAAAAATCTGTCCACTCTGTTATCATAATTTTTACTTCTCTTCAGCAAAGGCCTTCCCATGTTTCAGGCTGGCTTTTTAAAGATAAACGGGGCAGGCAGGTTCAGCTTCGGTGGATACGCGTCCAGCATTTTAAGCCATGTGCGTTCACCGCTGAGAGCTCACCCGTGACTCGGGACCCCCTGCTGAAACGAGAAAGAGCCCCTGGCTGTTTTTCTGGATCCATTCCTGCAAATTATATTCCAGAAAGCTGTCTTTCTCCCTAGGTCATGGTTGTCCTCAAGTTTATCCTTCATTTTAAAGAACCGAAAGTCTGGGAGGGAGTGGCGGTCAATCACTGGAAAAGCTCAATCGCAGAAAAACTCACAAATCTCGTTCTTGCGACACCCCAGTGGGTAGGCGACAATGGCGTGTCCTTGAGTTATGCAATAATGCCACATCACAATATTGTAATTATAGCAAGCCCTTCAGAACGTTCTAGCTGGTGAGGTTCCTGCCAGACAGCCGGACACCGACAGGAGCACTGCAGCATTGCTTCAGTCCACAGGCTAATGCCCATGACAGGCAGAGCTGCCCAGCCCGTCACAGAAATGTCCTATAAAGCTAGACTATAATTACCTCCATTGTGCCCAACCAAAGTTCTTTAACAAAAAAAAAAAAAAAAAAAACCTCTCTCGTCTGTATTTCAAAGTCCAAACTCCTTAGAAAGGTCTCAGACATGCCAACCACTCACTATTATCCCAGCGACTGGCAGCGACATAGATGTTTGCGCTTAGGGACCTGTCGCGAGAGGGTGCACTAGCAATTCAGTGCTTTGAAAAAAAGACAAACAAAAGCCCTGTGGCCAACCGAAACCACAGGCTGCTCGAAGTGCTGCGTGGGCAGTTATGCCCAGACGGGTGCTCAGGGAACAGGAAGAGGAGCCCGCTCTCGGCTCCGGACACTTTCCAGGGGCAAAGTGAATCCGCTGAACACAGGCGCTTACGACACTCAGAAAGTCACAAAGGGGCATCTGTAGACACTGTGGGGAAACCCTGGTGAAAGCTCATGCTGGACCCTGGGCATGTTTTCAAGTCACTGCACCACTCCCCCGGCTCTTATGCCCTGCAGTGTAGACACTGTCTCCACCGGCAGCGTGGTGTGAAATGATTTGGAGAGGTAGGCCGCCACGCGGGGCCGGGCAACAAAGTATCTTGGAGAACAGAGCACACAGGAACCCGCCCCTCTCAGGTGCAGGCAGAGAAGGGAACCCCAGCAACATTTCAGCAACAGCCCCCTGGGCCCACGCTGGAGCCGGGTGGAGTGGTCCGCACTCCTCACACCTCCAGCCGGCCCAGTGCGGCGACCGAGAGGCAGGGGGGAGCCTCCCTCAGGATCACGCTGGTGCCTTCATTTTAAACGTGTGAATACCACGGTTCTCAAACTATGGCGGGGGGGAGTGAGCCCCCAGCGGCTCAGCAGTCAGCTCTCCGGGTACTGACCAGACAGAAATGTGCCTCCCCCAGGAAAGGAGCATGTCAAACACCTGTCTTGCCGTCTCTAGAAAAACTTGACCTCTGAATGCAAATCCAAACCTACTGTAAACACTTACAGTTCTGGATTATGCTGTTTTGGCAATACTACACTCTTTTTGGAACATTTAGCACTGACAGCTGCCACAGACAGCTGGACAAAGACAGAGTCCAACAGGAATAAGCTGACCAGAGGGGGGCGAGTCAGGCCTCTGTGCCACAGACAGGTATGACTAGCCGGCCCCGGCGGTCAGGTTCGGTTTCTTCTCCCTCACAAACCTCACGCAGGCAGGAGACGGCGCTCCCGCTGACATCACCCCCGACGCTTACAGAAGCCTCGACTGTGTCCCACTCGCCCGACGCCACTGCAGTTTTATAGATCGAGCGAGCTGCACGTCCCACGTCTGAGCCAGCCCTGCTCCCTGTTTCATCAGCGCATTGTGCAATCTCAAGCAGTCAGTTTATCCAAGGTTACCAAAACTGCTGCCCCAAGACTCCATTTTTAAGCAGATTCCCTCCGAGTGATTAAACCCTATAACACTGTCCCCGTGCAGGAGCCGCGGGGGGCATCTGCCTCCCCAGACCTGGCTGCCGCCAGGTGAGCACAGTAACCACAGGACAAAACGGCAGAGTTTGAAACTTCAAAGACAACAATATTTGACTGAAAAAAACATAGTAACATAAAAGCAATTATTTCCCAAACTATTCTCTTGGGTGATAGGTGGACAATTTATGTAAGACTTGCCTCTTGTGAGACTTTTGGGAAAGCTTAACCAATATGGGTTGCTTATTTTTATTTTACTTATTTTTTTTTTTTGCCTGAAAGTGTCGGCAATATGAAATAGCACTGCTTCTAAAACTGAAGTCTTCACTTTCTTAAGCCCTAAGGGGATTTTTTGCTCCTTCCAGCTCTCGAGTTCTAGAGCTGGGGGTGGCGTGTCTGTGTCCACGCCTGGTATCACTGGGACACGGTGCTGGCCTGATAAACGTTTTGCAGCTGTCATCATTTTGATCGTGATGCTTCCAGCTAGAGGTGGAATCATCGGTTTTCAGATCTCTGCCGTGACATATCCTACACACCTTGGGAACCTGCCTTGCAGAGGTTCCCACGCCTCCAGAGCCGGGAGCAGGGCGCGGCGAGCCCGCACAGGCCCGCTGGCTCACCCGGCCACCCCGCATTCGGCTAGGATCAGGCCCCGCTCCGCCGGCTGCTCTAGGGAAGCCGGGCAGCCACACTCCCTCCAACCAGGGTAGACCTGCCTCCAGGCGCGGCCCCAGCCATAAAGAATTTTTCCCACTTTTTCTTTTAATAAGGGGGGGAAGTGGAAAGAGAAATTACTGCGTGTTTGGTCTGCCTGGCTCTGACCCGGCGCCTCGCGGCCTCGCGCACAGTGGGGGTGCCGCCAGCACGGGTTCTGGCCCCAGGGTGTCCCCTGCCCCGACCTGCAGGCTGGAACTCTGTCCCTGACACCCTCCCGGGCTACGGGGCAACCAAACATCTTACTTCTCACCCAAAACGCATGCCTCACCCTCACTGCCATGCAGGAGCTCCGTCCACCAGCACAGCCTTCCTCTCTGCCCAAACCATTGCCTAGTAAGTAAGTGCCTTGAAGAACTTAGAACATGTTAACAGAGGCAGCTGGCAGTGGGGAGAGCACGGTTCTCTGTGCTTTTAAGAAATCTGAATAAATGAGTGGAGAAACCAGTTTGCTGGGAAATCATCAGGCGGCTTTCTCAGAATTCAGGGCATCCATGTGAAACTCAAGGCCCCCTTCCTGCAGCTGCTTCGCATGATCTCATCTGGGCAGGGTGTGTGGGAGGCACGGGGACGTGGGTGAGAGTGACGTTTTATTTTGTGACAACAGACTGCTCAGATTCCCCATCCACATTTCTGTTTAAAAGGCTGCTTTTCAGGGCACTGTGTTAACCATCCAATGTCCAGGAGGAGATGCTTTGTACGTGAAGTCTCACAGAGACGCAGCCTGAGCACATCTGCTCATGCCTTAGAACAAAACGAGCTGAAACAGTTTTCTTAAATCATTTCCATTTAATTTTTAAACTACTAAAAATATCTGGAAGCTAAATATCTTTTCCTTTTCACATTTTTCACACGAATTAAAGTGCCCAGCCTTGATCCACGGCACCGAGGCCCAGCCCCTTGCCCGCACGCCCTCGCCCGGGCGCTGTCAAGAGCCTGCAGACCCAGGCCCTGGCGCCGGGTTAGGGGCAGAGGGAGCACCCAGGTGTGTGCACAGCAGCCTCGAAAGGAAGTCTGGAGCTGGAGAGGGGAGAGGGACACCCTCTGGGAGTGTCCGGACAGCTGGGCCAGACACATTCGCAGGCCCTGGCAGGTCCCAGCACCGGGTGGGCATGGCCAGAGGCCTGGGCCCACTTCCGACAGCGTTCTCCCACGACCCCACCACCTCTGAGACAGGCACCAAACTCTGCTCTCCCTGGACGCCAGGGCCGTGAAGCTTCAGTTTTGCTTTTGCAGGTGCGGCCGAGCATCCTGGACAGCAGGGTGAACACAGGAGCTCCCCAACATCAGCAAGGGGTGCAGAGCATGGGAACACATGGTCACTCTCACAGTCACTCTGGGATGTAAAACCCACCTCGACAGCACTTCAAACCATCTGTGTTCACACACAGGATTTACACACGTCCTCTGAGAAACACAAACACTACTTAACGGTACAGCTGAGTTTTCACGGGTGGCTCTGGAAGCAGCCAGGGCAGAGCTGCATGCTGCCACAGAAACACCCGATCACAGATACACCAACGTGGTTCAGTGGGCAGAACTGCCACCAAGCATTTAATTGAGGGGCACGGTCACACTGTCACTGCTTCCAGCATGTGAGCTCACAGTGGTCGGCCATGCAGGTCACACTGGGGCAAAGCCGGAGAAGCAGAGGCGGGGGCTCGGCCCCTCAGCCCGGGGGGGGGGAGGACTGTTGAGGAAGGGGCAGATCTCAGGGTCACAGTCCCCAGACTCAGGGAGCAACAGGCGCTCTCAGCACTGACGCACAGCACTACACACGCCACGCTCCTCTGGGCCCCAGGCAGCTCCTTCAGGTCAGGTTCAAGAAAACAGAAACATGTGGGGAAGCTGGCAGCCGGGCTACACCAGGACAGAGCTGCGTCCCCTCGGGAGCAGGGGGTGGGGCCGCGAGTGCGCTTCGTGCCGCAGCTCTACAGGGACGTGAGCGAGGTCACACCAGCTTTTCACAAACCCACTAACCCGTCATTTGTCCTCAGCGCAGCTCCGGCCACCCGACGCATGAGACTCTCCTCGGCAGACTCTCGGCACGTGGAGCCGGCACCAGATACAGTGCTTAGAAAGGAAAGGAGACTCAGGCTTTGAAAGCCACCACATCCAAGTCAAACAGGAGTTGGCGGCGACGACGCCACGTAGAAGACCAGAGTCCGAAACACAAGGAGGTGAGATGAGTCTCCTCAAGGAGCGAAAGCCAAAAAAGCCGCACTACATCCCCAGGCCTCCGGGAAAGCCCTTCAAGTACAAATGTTTCCAATGTCCCTTCACTTGCAATGAGAAGTCACATCTCTTTAATCACATGAAGTACGGTCTCTGCAAAAACTCCATCACGTTGGTGTCAGAGCAAGACCGAGTGCCCAAGTGCCCCAAATCTAACCCAACAGACCCCAAGCAAGCCACCCCACCAGGCCCCCCGGCCCAGCCGGCCTCCTCCAAGCCCCTCACCAACGGACTCTCCAACATTGACACAAAGCCCCAGCACAGCTTTGCCAAGGAAGACGCCAAGGAAAACCTGGAGCTGCAGGCGCGGGGGCCGCACAGGGGCCCCGGACAGAAGCCAGCGCTCCGCAAGGACACGGCACCCCCTAGCCCAGCTCCAGAAGCCGCCCTGAGCACCCAGCCTGCCCTGGAGGGTGTGGTCCGCCCATCGGCGTTCGTCCCAGTTGGGGAGCACAGACTCAAGGGGCCAGAAAGCACCGAGGCACCAGAACTGCTGCCACTGACCAGCCCAACCACCAAGGCCACGGCTTTCCACACCAAGTCTGCGTTCCATGCGCCCAGCTACCCCTGGAAAGCTGGCTCACCCTTCCTCCCTCCGGAGTTTCCACCTAAAATCTCATCGACAAAGGGGTTTGGGGCCCTTTCCCCTTACATGCACCCCACGATCCCGGAGTACCCGCCTCACTTTTACACGGAGCATGGGCTGGCCACCATCTACTCGCCCTACCTGCTGGCTGGGAGCTCGTCTGAGTGCGACGCTTCCCTGCTGTCGCTCTATGGTGCCCAAGACCAAAGACACTTCCTGCCTCCCCCGGGGCCAACCCCTAAGCACCTGAACCCACCTCTGTCCACATACGACCACTACAGATTTTTCCAGCAGTATCACTCCAACCTGCCAATTCCTTATGGATTTTACAGGCCAGAGTCTGCGTTCTCCTCCTACGGTCTCAGACTCCCGCCTGCTGTGGGCATCACGCAAGATCAAAGCCCCCGCCCACTTGATGAGTCCCCCCCGGTCTACCCTGCCTCAGGTCCCTCCAAGTTAAATCCTCCAAACTCCCACAAAAAACACACCGAGTTTGAAAAAGAATGTCCAATCCCTGAGGCCAAAGACCTTCCCAAGGCCGGCCAGAAGGACACAGAGGGGGCCAAGATGAGCCCCCGCGCAGGCAGCGCGGCCACGGGCTCCCCGGGCAGGCCAAGTCCCACCAACTTCATGCAGACGAGCCAGACGTGCGAGGGCCTGTGCGACCTCTCCAACAAGGCGGCCCCCAGCACCCTGGGGAGACCCCCCCAGCCCAAGCAAGGCCTCACGGCCTTCAAGCCTGTCAAGAAGAATGTGGAATGCTCACATGCTGTCCAGGCTCCCCCGAACAGAGCAGAGTCTCCAAAAAGGTAAGAAATTTCATTTTTAAAACCTCCAAGGTAATGTGTCGGGCTGGGCTCGGTTGGCCGCATTTGCACTTGCTCCAAATGCTTTGCACAGTCGCTTTGCTAAGCAAGGTCCGCTAAACTTTCTCTTGGCCTCTTCCAGCCTCGGCACTGCGGATGGAGACTCGCTCGCACAGGCAGGCAGCACCTCACTCCTCGCCGAGGCCCCGCCTTCCAGCCCAGAGGACAGCTCCAGGATGGGCCCCCTCAACCTCTCCAAGAAGCCAGAAATGAAGCTGGCGGCCGTGCAGGCACCTGTGTACCCAAGCAGCTCCCCCGCGGAAACCGCAGGCTTCCCGGAACTGCAGGACCTGCCTCTCAATCTCTCGGTGCGGGACCCCTGCAACGCCAGGCCCGTGAGGCCTGCCTTCCCCAGTCGGCCTCAAGGCGCAGAGCTGGCTGCAAATGCTGCTCAGGAACCTGAAACAGAGAGTTCCGGAGATGGAAGCCACACTGAGACAGAGCGAGGCGACCAGGACGCTGACGAGGCCCCATCGACCAGCCCCAGCAGGAAGGCCCCGGACGCACGCGCGGTGGACAGCAGCGAGGAGCAGAAGCAGACGGCGGCCGTGGCCCTGTGCCAACTGGCGGCCTACAGCCCGGGGAACGTCCAGGTGGGCGACGGGGAGCCCATGGCACAGGAGGCCACTTGCCCGCAAGACGCACCCACTCTCAGTTCCACAGAAAGCCAAGAGGCTCCATGTGACCTCAGACCCAAAGGACAAAAGAGGACAAGCCAAAGGGACACAGGAAAATCCCAGCAAGGAACTAAAAGAGCGAAGCCAAACGACACAGCGCGAGTGCTCACGCTGCGCAAAAGAACCCGGGTGTCCTAAGGCCGAGCCCACCTGCCCCAGCTGTAGCACCCGGTTGAAGGGACAGCCTTCCCCTCCTGTCTGGTCGGTCTTTACAAAGTTTCCTCAAAATACAAAAACAAGTTGCAATTTGGTTTTTGTAAATATTAAACACGAATATTAAAAGGTGCTTCTACTTTTGGTTGTACAAATATCTGTGATGCACATACTCTAAGACTGATGAATTAAACTTTGGCTCTTGTTTTTGTAAAATGTCAAATGAGACGTGTGGAACCAGATGGTGACTCTGAGGTGTGAGCCATCTTACGGGAGATCTTTTACAAGTACTTTTCTTACAAATATTTTAGCACTAGAACAAATTGTTTTAATTGGTTTTCTATTAGATTTAGCTGTACATTTTGAAGTAAATAACAAATACTGAAAAAAAAATCAGGAAGAAACATTCTCAGTACTAGCATTAAAGATGCTCTATGTAAAAAAATGTTGTGATTTGTTATGACTAAATAACACACAAACATCAATAGGCTATTTATACAAATAATTTATTTCCATTAGGGAAAATGTATTACTGGTGAAGGTATTCTCAATCGTTCTATTTGCTTATGATGTTATAGTGAATTTTCGGGCTTATTCGGTCTTGTTTTCCATTCCCTAAAATGATGTGTATGTTGCTAATTTCCCAACACTCATGTGAACCTTAAAGATACCTAAAATGAAGACAAAATAAACCCTGTATTATCCGTTAGAGTATTTTGCCATAATACTCACTGAAAAAGCTTACAGCTGTGGCAGGAGAGATGTGTGCATATGTGAGGGTGTTTGACCGCGTGAGGGTGCATAAGTGAGCACATGTGGGAGTGTGTGCATTGTCTGTATGTGCCCATGTAGGGGTGCACGTGTGCGTGAGTGTGCATGTGTGAGTACATGTGTGCAAACTGGTGGCCAAGCATGGTCATGTGCCCCTCAGGCCTCAGAGCGATGTAGAGCCTGTTTCTGGAGCCTCAACTCCCTGAGCTCTGCCTGGGAAAGGGCTCTCTCCCTCCCCACGTCCCTTCCCACAGCAGCCCCTTCCCCACTTTGAGAGGCAGGCCCTCCCCCGGCACTGGAAACCGCTGAGGCGCAGAGGACAGGAATCACTCCGGTGACCGGCTGAGAAACCCTTCCATGATGCAGGTGGTTCTCAGTCCGTCACTTTCACCAGGACTATGGAGGCCCCAGCGAAGCTGCCCAAAGGCAGAGCACACAGTGATCTGGAGCAAACCTGGAAAAAGCTCAAATCACCAGCACAGCAAACGCAAAATTCCTGCCATTCCCAATGACTTATTTATGTGAACAAGGCTTCTCTAGTCCTTTGAGCTAAAAATAAAAATAAAAAAGAGTATTGATGTAGAATCTTGCCTTAATCTGAGTAAAAGTATGACTCCTCAACAGCTAACTCAAGCTATTAACAGAAATCCATCTTATCTTATTAAGAGCTGAATTTTAATAAAATGCTATTTTATGTTGTTTTGGTCAACTTTGTACTAAAAATTTTTTTTAAACCCAACCCAGAAAAACTTTTAGAAGTTTAGCACTTTGGCCAGGTGTGGTGGCTCACGCCTGTAGTCTCAGCACTCTGAGAGGCTGAGGCGGGAGGATCACTTGAGCCCAGGAGTGTGAGGCTGCAGTAAGCTGTGATCTCACCACTGCACTCTAGTTCGGGCAACAGAGCGAGATTATGCCTCAAAAAAAGAAGTTTAGCACCTTATGGCCATACAAACTGTAAAAGCTAAAGTTTCCAGTCATATACTTTCTCTTTGTTGCAGATACATGATAAGGAAATTGATAAAAGATTATTAAGCACAGAAACACATTCCACTGGGAAAAAGTTCTCTGGGAAAAGCCAATGGAAATGTGGCTCACGGAGAAAAAGGAAGGGTGAACTTCCTGTTAAAGGAAAACCTGCCTACGAAATCTTTGATGGATGATGATAAACGTGACATCATTCAGATACCCGGGACATCTTTAGAAGAGTGATGCAACAGGTTTATTAAATGACAGCACTAGGGGTGGCAAACAATACGGTTTGTGGCTGGTTAGATTCACACAGAACTACAGATGCCAACTTGTAAGGGGGTGCAGACTCGCTAGGACGGCTATTATTTTTTAAAAAACATAAAAGTAAGTGTTGGTGAGGATGTGGGGAAACTGGAAACCTCATACACTGCTGGAGGTAATACAAAATGGTGCAATCATTTTAGAAAAAGTTCGGCAGTTTCGTAAACAGTTAAACACAGAGTTACCACAGGCTCCAGCAGCTCCACTCCTAGGGCTATGCCCAAGAGAAATGAAAACATGTCCACCCAAAACTTGCACACAAATGTTCACAGCAGCATTATTCATACAGTCAAAAGGCAGAAAGAACCAAATGTCCATCAACCAATGGACGGGACGAAGGGTGGTGCAGCCTCACGACGGAAACCTGCTCAGCGACAAGAAAGACGCATGGACACAGCCACTACACAGAGGAGCATTAGAGCACATGGAAGAACGCAGACATGAGAGACCACACGTTATAATTCCATTTACAGGAAATGTCTAGAAAGGACAAATTCGTGGAGACAGAAAGAGCATTAGCGGGAGCCTGGGGCTGGACTGCTGGGCAGCGAGGGAGATTACTGCTCGTGAGTACACGGTTTCTTTGGGGGCAATGAAAACGCTCTGAAATTAAATTATGGTGATGGTCACACAACTCTGTAAATATACTAAAAAACGCTTAACTGTACGCTTTAAATGAGTGAACTTTATGGTATGTAAATTATATCTTAATAAAGCTGTTAAAAAAATAAGCAGATTAAATAAAAACTGCAGGCTCTACAAGATCTCCTCGTGCATCCCGATGCCACGTGCAAAGCCATCACGCCAGGTACCAGCACGGCTCGGTGGTACGCCGCACAGCCACACCCCCTCGGATGTCCCCACTCAGGCAGATAGCCCCTCCCTGGGTGCACAGCGTCCGTGACATCGTACCTGGGATGGGGCCCTCTCCATTCCTCGCAGACGTGCTTTCCTCCCGCCCATGCCCGGGCCCTCCCCCACCACAGACAGGCTGCACACGGCAGCCCCCACTGGTCTGGGGCGGTCCCCCGGCACCCTCCGTGCTGTGCCGTCCCCATCTGCTGCACCCACAGCAGAGCTTCCCCAGCCCTGCACCCAACGCCACGCTGGCGCAAGTGTCACTCAGCGGAGCTCTGTCCCTGCAGCGACACAGACGCTGCCAGCACACCCGGCTCCACAGCACAAGCGCGGCACCCCTGCGAGTGCTCTTCACGGGCACCACCACCCTCTAGAACAAAAGCTGGTTCCAGGGGTAAGAAAATCAGACATTCCAATGGTTCAAAGCCCTCTAAAACCAGGTGTGCAGGGTATCTGTGGCATTAAAATGTTACAGCAGGCAGAAAGGGCAATCAGGAAATTATAAAGACCCATACGAGAAATGAGGTCAAGAGACACGGGTCTGACATGCTCCTTTGTGCAAACGCTTCGTGAGTGTTCCAGGCTGGGCCATGCTAGGGAGATGGGTTTGGACCCCGGCGTGCCACAGATCGACAGGGCTTCACCTACTCACCCTCTGCAAGTCGAGACGGGAGTAACAGGCCTCTCCTGCCCAGTTCCGCCAGCGCCAGGCATCCGCCATGCCAGGCCTTGTCCGTCTCCTGAAAACTGAGCACAACAAAGACCCTGAGACAGATGTCAGACCCAAGTTCCGTCAGCTCTCGGATCACAGCCCCCAGCGCAGCAAGGAGTACAGGCCGCAAGGCCACATTCTGTGCGGCAAGCCTCATAAACCCTGTTGGTAAATCCTAACATCAGCTGTAGGGAGAAATGAAACGATCCCATTTAACATGAAGACAACTGCTGCGTTCATCAGCACCTCTCCTCAGATGTCCCGATGATGAGGACGAGTTCTGAGTCAGCCCCAGACCCAAGCACAGGGACGCTCCAGCTACGAGCTCACGGAGTAGCAACCCCACTCCCGTTGGAAGTGATAATACGCTTCAGAAAAGCCTGGGCCTTAAGACAGGACTTCTATCAAATTAAGATGTTAGAAAAAGGAGCAGGAAGATTTCCTTAAAATGATACCCCACTGCTTAATTTAGTGATCAAATTCAAGATAAAAACATTAGAATGAAGTGGTATTTAGACATTCTTTGTACTATATGAAATGTGAACTTTTTTGTTAGAACTCAGCAAAATAAAATTCTAGTTTATTGTTGGACAACATTGTTTCACACATACATCAAACAGGCCAAAAAATAAACAAACAGCAACTCCAAAGACAAAAAGAGGGAAAAAAGAAGACTTTTATCTTTAGCCTTTTTAACCATCATCTCACACAAACCAACTACTTACAGTAGAGCTAAGTACATACACAAAAAAAGTTCCTGGAATGCTCAGAGTAGATGGCTTTTTTATTGTTTTTGCTTTTCTTTTTAACAAGTTTTTTTCCTCCTTGGAGATTATAATGAACATGGGCACACCTCAGGCAGAGTCAGAAGTAGGACAGAGAATGCTCCGAAGGCTGGTTTGGTCGTCCCAGACCATGAAAAATGGCCAACCCTTAGCAATTTGTACAAAAACGTAAAGTGTGAGTAAAAACTACAAACTAATTTCCTTTTTAAAATAGTTTTGAAAAAAAGCAGGGCCTTGGAAGTTTGGGTTCTAGTTTCCTCCTCTGTTGCAAATTCTTGTGGCTTGGTTGGGTGGTGGGGAGTGCACGCCACCTGTGGGTGCTTGCCTGGTGCCCGAGTGGCCTCTCCGCTCCAAGGTGACATTTACATTCTGAGACGGGAAGTGGAGGGTGAACAGGTCACAGCGGTCTTTTTTTTAAGTTTAATTTTTCCTTTTCTGCTGTCTAGTCATCCTCAGTCTTCTGCTTCTTGGTATCAACATTGTCATCCTCATCTTCATCTTCATCCTCTTCCTCGCCATCACCTTCCTCCTTCCTCATCTCCCTGCCCCCCTGCCCCGCTGTCCACATTAGTGTTCCCGCTAGCAGGCGTCTCTTCCATCCTCTGCCGCCTCCACAACTTCCTCCTCCTCCCTTGAGGCCTCGGTGGCGATCTCAGAGCTGGCGTCCATGGCTGCATCTGACATGGGGGCAGCAGTGACCCGACACGGGGACTGAAAGGAAAGCAAGAGTTCACGACCCTGGCAGTAAAGCTGCCGGAGTCCTCAGTGGCAGAGGCGGCTGCAGGGAGCAGGAAGCCGGACCCGGAAACGATGCAAAGATGGCTTCTCAGGGCAGCCAGCCGAAATACGGACTTTCAATGAATAACTGTAATGCCAATGAATCAAGTCATAAGTAATATTTTACATTCAGTAAAAACGTTCCTGAAGTGGTTCAGAAGCCAACAGTGTGACTCTGGCATCATAGTGAGAGTAACTGTCCCTCACACTGCTGAGGGCTATTCTGAAGTTTCCATATTTGACTGCCAGCAGAAACATGGAAACACATTTTGCCAAAAATCGAAACAAATATAGGGCCTTTATGGATTCTGATTCAGGTGATGGCAGAGGAATGTTTAGGAAAATGAACTAAGCTGCATTACTAGCTGGCAATAAAGCACAGGAGTATCTAGACAGGAGAGTCGAGGAGTAGCAGTCACTCGACAGGTCTTTGGCAAGTGCCTCCCGAGCACCAGGCCCACGCAGAGCCCTGGGGAGATGGTGGCCAACAGACGCAGCCGGCCCTCGGAGCTCCCCGTTCACGGAGACTCAACCACAATAACATCCTCTGAGTCCCACGTTTTATAAGCGCCGTGACCATTTTCAAGGATCCATGACCATTTTCAACATCTAACGTGGGTACTTGGTCCTTTAGGACTGTGATTAGAGAAAAGTGCTTTACACATTCATAAAGATTTAAAAAGATTTGAATGAACTTTGCAGAATACCAACACTATGACAACTCAAATACACTAAAACAAACGTCTGTCAGGCCAATGTCTATTTCTGAATCAAACGCGTTTGCTGCAGCGGCCGACAGAGGTTGTGCAAAGCCGGCCTGTCCAGTAGGACCTGCCGACGGCGCCACTGCACACGTCATGCCCAGGGGACCCCGTCCCCAGGCACGGGGGAGGCGGCAGCCAAGTGTGCACCTGCCTCAGACCCCAGCCAGGCAGTCTCGGTGGAGTGGTCACAGCAGAAAACCGTGGGGGCCGTGAGCAGGTAGATGAAACTAGCGAGGACGAACGAAACAAGGCCAAGACTGTGAGCCGGGAGAAGGAACACACAGTCCAGAGAAGCAGTAAACGTGGGAGAAAAGACGTTCAGTGAGTTCAACTGGACACGTTCGGCCTGACTGAGCAGAAGGCTCAGCGGCCAGAGAAGAGTGAGACGGATGTGGAGAGCTGGACATGGAACCTGCCATGCTGCCGTGAAGGGCGCGGTGTCGCCAGACGGCAGAAGGAAGCGTCCCACCACAGCCAGAGACGAGCTCCAGGGACACAGGCTGAAACGAGCCCGCAGAGTCACACCGGGAGAGGCTGGAGGCTCAATGTTCTCTAACCCAGGCGTCCACAAGGCAATCGCGATAAGGGGCGTATGTTTTTTGCTAGGAATGTTTCCACCAGAAGAGTATTTGCCACACAGGCAGCATTTTTCTGAAAAAGATGGCCGATATTAGACATACTGTTCCCTGCACTCCTTAAATTGTCACTAAGCAGGCTCGAGGCAAACTGCAAGAAGAAACCTGCTCCAGAAGGAAGACAGCACTGTGGGCTGCCCGCGGAGATGCCCCTGGTGACTGACAGACGACACGCATGGGAGCGCCCAAAAGCGCTGACAGCACAGCTTCCCTGCCGGCCACAGCCTCCCAGCGACAGCCCAGCAGCCCGGCTAACGAAGGGCAGCAGTGTGACAGGTCCTGAGCGCTGGCAGAGACACTGACACAGCGACACCAAGCACCCTCGGGGGTGGTGGGCTGCCCCACCCGAGCAGGCCAGGCAGCCAGGCTGGGACCCCACGCAGCTTGGCAGGCCACAGAGCTCCCTGAGAGGCCACAGCAGATGCAGCGCAGCACACGTGGCCGTCCAAGTATAGATTTCAATTCATTAAAATCCAGTTCAATTTCAAATTCAGGCCTCAGTCACACCAGCCTCATTTTAAGGTCTCCACAACACCTGTGGCTAACAGCTATGCTAGGGACAGATCCAGAACGTTCCATCATCCCAGAAAGTTCTCTCGGACGGGGCAGACTTGATTCTCACTCAGACAACCAGAGTTTTTCCCATGTGTGCATGTTCAAAACTGACTTTTCTTTGTCCTAAATATTTTTCAATATAATGTAGTTGGTACAAACAACATACCAGAAATAGAGTTCTCAAGTTTAACTTTAAAAGGGAGAAAAGGAAGCTTCTGGGGTCCTGACAAAGAGTTCAACTGGAAGAAAACATAAAAAGACGTAAGGAAAGAAAAGCCACTGCTTCTACACGCAGGGTTAAGACAGAAACATGTCTCCCTTCGGCCGTTGCGCATACCTGAAACAATCCAGCACAGACCCAACCACGTCGTCCGCCAGCTCTTTGGGAAGCCGTCCGGCCATCCTGCCGATTCTAAAACAGAAAAGCAGCAGCGGTCAGCACCGCCAGCCTGTCGAGGAGGGTGCGTGCCACACAAGTGAACATCACTCAGAGCACGAGAAGGTAGAAGCTGACCCAAGCAAGCCCCCACAGTCCTGCTCAAGAAAGTGTCACCTGCCTATTGGGAGCCCGTCATGTTACAACAGGGAGACAGGTGAGGAGTCCACTGCTCTGAGGAGAGCCAGATGCAGAGGGGGCGAGTGGGCGGCCACACAGTCACCTCTGACCGCAACAGCACAGACACTGCCATCCCCCCGCAGTGAACAGCACCAAGGCACCAGGTGAATGCTGAGGGCTGCAACCTAGAGCCCACCATGGTGGGGACAGGCTCTGACCGAGCCCCCAGCAGCCCTATGACGTGGGGTCCAGGCTCCACAAGGGAGCCCTGGGGATGGCTCATGGCCCAAGTCCCAGAGACAGATTCGTGGGAAGGGTCCCAGCTAGAGGCCTCCAGAAAGGCCCCCCCACCCCTCCCACTGTGCGCTACCCGTCTCGCTCAGCCAGACGTGCCGGCTGAGATGCTGCGCGTCAGCACAGAGACGCACAGGCCCATGTGAGCCCAACCAGCCCAGAGCCTGTGGAGACCTTCCAGGAGAGCTTCTGGTGGAACTCAGCCCCCCAGCACCGGCCAGCCCCTCACACCCTGCTATCTCCTCCACAGCAGGGTCTCCCTGACATCTGAACGTCTCTATGCACCGTGTTCACGGCCTGGCCCTGCTGGGTCTGCCCCGCATCCTCCACCAAGCGCGCTAGTCCCGCAGGCAGGACGGATGATGACAGCGGCCCCGCCTGCTCGGCTGCCGTGGGGCAGCACCAGACGCTGGCCCCTGCTCACCCAACGAGAGCGGCTATTCCCAGCACCGTCGCTAGCGGGGCTATGCCCCTCATCTGGCAGGGAACAAGAGAGGGCACAGTGATGACGATGTGGAGAAATAATGAAGGGAACATTTAAAAGACTTTTTAAAAACACAAATGTGGCCTGCTCATCATTTTGCACACCCTAGCCAGAAAGGCAAGATGACGAAGGAGCCTGAAATTCCGCCTCAGTAATACCCTTCACACTGAGATGTAGAGCAGCAAGCGTAAACTTAAACATCACTCTTCCCCCCATCTGTGAGGGTCGCAGCTCTCACATCACGTGGGAAGCACATCAGGATTGGAGGCTGGCAGGCGCCGAGCAGCCTGCCCACCCACCACCCCGGGAACTTACCCTTTGGCGGCAGACCACCGCACCACGGTGTCCTTGTCCTTCAGCCCAACCAGCAGCTGCTCTGTGGGGACAGAAGGAAGGTGAGGCCCATGCGCACCGCAGGATCACCAGACCGTGTTCCAGGTAAAGTCTGAACTCCCTAGCCTTAGGGCACCCACCCGGCACGCTACACAGAAGAGTACCCTGAAGGGAATCGTGGTAAGAATATTAATTTTAACTATAAGAAAAAAAATTCCTTCTTTACATTTTCAAATAATCATATAAAGCCAATTTTTGCCACTGTTCCTAAGAAGTAGATTCACCGAAGTAGTCAGCAGGGAACAGCTGCACCACCACCTCCCACCCGCCCCCAGGAGAAGGCCCATGCCAAGCCCCAGCACAGAGGGAGGACCCCCAGGGAGGGGGAGGAAAGTGCCCCCAGGAGGGGAAGGGGTGGCCCTGTGGGCAGGGAGGACCTCCCTCTACCCAGGAGGGAGGGTGTGCAGACAGGAGCCAACCCCGACCAGCTCTGCAACAGAAGCCATCGTGGGAGGAAACAGGGCAGTGGGTCAGGAGCTCTGTGAGGGTCAGGTGGTGAAGGGGATTTGAAACGGCTCCTGAGGAAAGTATGAGGGACAGAGCAGGTGCAGGGGCCAGGGAGCTGGAGACCTGAGCCCCCAGTGTCCCGACCCACTTCCTTGCAGGGCTGCCCAGCCACCCGGGGCAAGCAGCGCGTCCAGGTCAGATGTGTGGGAGCGGCGTGGCAAAGGGGCTGAGACACGCCAGGTTCCGGGGTACCGGAAAGAGAAGGTCCAGAGGACAGGCGGTGGCCACGTGCTCAGTGAAGCCAGCACCAGGAGGGGAAGAGCGCATGGTCGCGGAAGGAAGGGGCACGGCCCAGATGATGCCCAGGACCAGAGGGGGTCGAGAGAACATGCCTGTGGCCCACGTACCAATCACGCTCTCCACGCCCTCTGGGACGTCGCCGTCTTCGTGGCAGTCGGAAGGCGCAAGGAGCGTCTGCTGCTCGGGCCGGTGCTGAGCGAAGAGCTGCAGGTTAGCAGCCAGAGACCGGCAGCCGCGCTGGTACCTGCACAGATGGAAGCACGCTCAGGTCAGGTCAGCTGCCACAACCTGGAGCCTAACGCATCTCTATCCTATCCTGATGACGGGAATCAACAACTTGGTGTCACTTCGAATCCTAAGGAGCCTGTGAAGTCCCACACACCCACAGAGGCAGGGTGCAAGGAAAGGAGCCTGCAGTGCTGTCGTCAGCTGCCAAGAGACGTGGCTGAGAGGTGGCCCAGAGCACATGTCCATCCTGAGTTACGTGATAAGGACACACGTGACAGGAACACTAGGGAGGGGTAATGAGAATACGCCATGAGTGATAGGCAGCCCCTGCAGAGATCAGCTCACAACAAAACTGGCCTCTGCCTGGGTCACCCTGTCTCTCTGCGCCAGGCGGCTGCCGTGCCATGTCGTGAGCTGCCCTGCGGAGAGGCCCACACGGTGAGGGACTTTGGAAGCCTCAAGCAAACAGCCTGCAAGATGCCAAACCCTGCCGACAACCATGACAGGAGGCCGGAAACAGACGCCCCAGTCGAGCCTGAGACGACAGCAGCCCCGGCCGACACCTTCGCGGAGCCTTGGGACAGACTCTGACCAGAGGAGCCAGCGGAGCCAACTCAGACTGCTGCCCCACAAAACTGTGCGGGGAAAGATGTGTTGTTTTAAGCTGCTAAGTGTTGGGATTCTCTGCCACATGGCAGCAGATAACTAATGCAGCAGCCATCACAGGACTCGCAAACCACCTGGCGGGTGGGTGGCAGGCGCTCACGCGCGGCTTCACCATGGTCGGCAGTCTCCTTGGTGAGCACGCACGTGGGTCACCTCACAGGAAAAGGGCCCGCCGTGACACTCAGTAACCAAAGGCTGAAACTACAAAGATGACAGACTTTCGGCTGCCCTCTGCCACGAACCACGAAACCTGAACAGATCATGTGACCACCCGCGGGCAGGCAGGAGTTGACCACCAAGGCAGGGCTGTGACCCTCAGAGGGGAAGCCACAGTCTCGCCGGGCGGAGGCTGCCGAGGTGGCGTGAGGGGACACGGTTGGGGAGCAGCAGCTGCTGAGAAGGACTCCACAAGTCCACACAACAGCGCCCCAAGCTGAGAGAGGACGAGGACAGGCCCGGCGTGTGTCTGAACAGCAGTGCCAAATGGGGTCATGTGCCTTCGGGGTCCCTGAGAGCTGGGCCCCCTGGGAGGAGACTGAGCTCGTTCACTGGAGACCCCTAAAAGGCCGCACCCTCGGAGCAGGGACCGTACTGCCGGAGCAAGGGCGACACCGCGGAGAGAAAGAACTGAGAAAACCCACCAAGCAAGGACTGAGACCAAGACCACGCAGGAGGAGGGAGATACACAGCAACCTCAGTCTGTCAGAGCCAAACCTCACCCTACTCACAGGGGGGTACCAACGAGATAGAGCAAAAATCTAAGCAGAGATGAAAGTGGGAAAAAGTTAGATAAGAAAAAGGAAAATTAAAGAAGAAGATGGAAGAGAGAAAACAAATAGCAAGATGGGAGACTTAAACCCAATCACGCTAATAATTACATTAACGTGGCAATAAGACTGAACAAAGTAATTACGACACTAAATTATCTTCCTTTGCTTGTGGTGACTGTTTACGGGTCAGCCCGACCGGGTTCTGGGGTGCCCAGTTATCGGGGGACGCTGCTCTGAGCGTGTCTGTACGGGTGTTTCTGGATGAGACAAACATCTGAATCAAAGCGGCCTCATCCAGTCAGCTTGACCCTCCCCAAATACAAGAGGATTCCTCCCACTGGATGACCTTTGACCTGGAACGCGCTGGCCATCTTCTGTCCTCAGACTCGAACTGAAACGTGCTCTTCCTGAGTCTCAAGCCTGTAGCCTTCGGCCGGGAGCCACACACACCACTGGCTCTCCCAGGTCCCCAGCTGCCCACTCGCCCGCGGATCTCGGGTCCTGCTGGCTCCCATCACTGCACAAGCCAGTTCCCTGCAACAAACCCCTTTCTGTGCGTATGTACACGTGCCCTGTTGGTTCTGCTTCTCTGGAGAACCCCACCTATAAGCACCCCATCATTCTCCATGGAGTTTTAGAAACTGGCACTAACATCCTGCCTAATAAATAGCTTCCTATAGAATGAGGTGTATTATGAACCCCAAAAGGTATTTCAGTAAAACTCCACTAAAACACAACATACTTCTTTGGAATTTGCTATAATTCAGAACAAAGGTTGAGCTGAACTTCATCAAATAATTCCTTCTCAAGCCACATATATTAATACTCAAAATAAAACTGAACGTTATTAAAAACACAGCACCCCAAGAACACTAGAGAAGTCTGTATGCGTGGGAGCCAGTAATCCAAACTCCATCTGTCAGAGCATCCCCACAACAGCAAAAACAGTCTCTGAAGAGTGAGCTTCGTTTCCTTTGAAAGACGCTGTAACCCGCACTCATTACCCGTGGAAACAGGGCCTCCCCATAGCAGGCCTGGACCTCACATAAAATGCAAAGCAACCTGTTTCCTGACCCTACCCCAGCTTCAGAAAGTCAGAAAATAACCAAAAGGAAAATCATTTCTTTCAAAATCAAAAACACTTTTGGGAGTAAAGGAAAAGATAAAGGCAGAAAACACTTTTTACTAGTTGGCCTTGTCTGCCATCACCTCCTGATGCAAGAGCCACAGCGCCGGACATGCCAACGGGCACACGGGCTGCCCGCCTGCGTGCCCACCTGCACGGTACCCACCTCCACGCCGCCACCTTCGGCTTCAGGAAGGTCAGCCCCAGCCGCTGCACGAGCTTCACCCCCAGCTTCCGGAGCAGGGTCTGGTTGCTCTCAGGGAGTCTGCAGCCATCGAGGCACTGGAGGACCGTGGCAGCTGCAAACAAGACACGCTCGCCTCAGAACAGCCAGAGGAAGCACATGGGACCCTCCGACTGTGCCCCCAGGTGTGGCCCTGCAGCCTGAGCCAGCTGGTTCCCAGGGACCCCGATGCAGGTGATGGCCTGAGCTCATACTGAGCACAGGGGACCTCTAGGAGAGGGCACAGGGTATATGGGGGCCTTGAGGAAGGGGTATGAGGGAAGGGACCGGGGGGACATGAAGACTGCGACCACAGAGGGGGCCTTGAGGGGGCCTGAGGCCAGGAGGACAGCTGCTGGGGGGAAACAGGAAACACAGTGGGGCGTCAAAGACAGGCTTGAGTATTTGATGGCACTGGGCAATCACTGCTCATTTTCTCAGGTGCGAGGACACCGAGGTCATGTGCAGGAGCCCTATCTTTCAGAAACATGTGCTGAGACACACAGAGGGGACCGTGGGGTGGGGCTGGGAGGAGATCAGATGGACAAGAGGCTACAGGCTAAAACCGTGAGGCCCTGGGACAGAAACACAAGTTTGTTACTCCATGTTCCTCCTCTGTACCCACTGGAGAATTTTCATAACGAAAAACCTTTTTAAAAACAGACTATCTTTCAAATCTGAAAGCCATATACCTTCCTCTCTCTTGCTCCCACCAGTGAGCCCTCTGTGGAGAGAAGCACTGCCCTTATTTTCATAAATCACGGCTCAATCTAAAACTGCAAGAACGAGGCAGAGAGCACACAGCATGGCAGCCGTGGCTTAGGAAGGGCGTGGCCACTGCAGGGTCCCCGGGGGCCATCGGCAGACGTGGGGCCATGTCCAGCATCGCCAGGTCCCTGCCCCCAGGTGGGAGACAAAGGCAGCCAGGTGTCACGAAACCCAGACCCTCAGCAAGTTCCTCTACATCAAATGACCAGGACAGTTTACTGAAAGTCAAGTTATTAAAACACACACACACAACAACAAAACCAAAGAAATACGACAGTGTCCAAATATACTCAGATTTTTACACCTGTGAATAAAATGTTACAAACACGCTTGATTACATATGGGCAAACGCACATCACAAATATACCTTCTCTCAAAAATCAACCTTACCATAAGGTAAACAGTCTTCACGTTTTCCATGTTTAAATATTTGTGCCTAAGGAAAAAAAAAAAGCTTTTAAAATGCTGCATATACATTTACAAGATTAAAACATAAATTATCAAAATAATTCATTGCATCTTCCAGAATTTTAATTTTAAACACTCACCACCTAGGAATAAGAGCACAATTTCTGTTCATTACAAAGTAAGGAATTATAAGAGACTGGGGAAGAAATCTCCCACAAGGCCGTGTCAGGGTAGGGCTACGGTGACACAGTCCAGGCCCTGACCAGGTACACCAGCCTGTGAAAAGCAGACATCTCAGCAGGATTTTTAACGTTATCCAGGTATAAAGATAAAAAGGATAAAAACTACACAAAGGTGAGGAACCCGAGTTTTCATTCAGAAGTCCCATTTATTCTTAGTTGACAGTTGAGAAAGGTGACGTCTGCCTCCTCCCTTGGAGCCGCCGTGGCCTGGTCACCACATGGGGCCTGGCGCTCCTGGCTCCGCTGCCACCTGCCGAGGCATAGGCCCACACGCTGCACTCTGAATGAACAAACCCGGAGTCCACCAGAACAAAGAGTAGTATCAGATTTTTCCCTAAACCGCTAGTTCCGGCCATCGGAATTCTCAACCTGAAGTGTTACCTTCTGCTTTGCAATCTGAAAGGCAACGGTAATTCGCCTAAGTTTCCGAGCCCCTTAATCAAAGAAACTCAGAGCTGAGCACTTCTAAGAAGTGGCTCATGAACCTCCTTTCCTTCAGAAAACAGTATCTCACGGGCAAGGCGAGAACTTCTGTTCTGGATGGCGCACAGCGCCTTGGCCCCTCTGCACACATCCTGCCCCGGGACGCTCCCACCCCCAGCACGCGGCTCAGCCACGGCAAAGAGGACTTCACTAAGTACTGGTGGTTTTTATTTTAAGGACAAACTCTCCAAATCGCTTGATTTTTTAATTAAGTGTAGAATAAAACATCTGTTCCAAAAAAGAGGGAGCTTCCTCATACTCTATCCACAGACCCTGCGGAGGGCCTTTCCCGAGTGCTGGGCTGGGAGGCAACGGACCAGGGTGGGACGGGCAGGTCTCTGAGCCTCCTCTTCCTCAGCTCCTGTGAAACAGGCCAAGGACGGCACCCACTTCACTGAGTCACCGTGAGAGTGACACACAAACATCCGTCAGACACATGCAACCAAAGGGACCGGAAGACTTAACCCCTTTCTTTCTCTCTAGAGAACTGGATATTGATATTTTCCTACCAAGTTAATGCATTAAAGATATACCTCGTTTGCCCAAAATCTATTTAACTTTAAGAACTCTTCCATGGATTTAGTTTGTGTAAAACACAAAATTAAAAGTTAATTTACTTCACGTAAAACCAAACGTAGCCAATGTCACACACTTTAAACTCCAGTCATCTTCTGCAGAGCAGACACTTGCTGAGCGGAAACACTGGTGCACACACGAGCTGTCCCCCCAAAAGGGACTGGGAGTCGGAAGGCACCACACACACTCACAGTCCCCGGGAGGGGGCTGGACATGCGCACAGTGCGTACTGCGGAGCCGACCATACCTGGGAGAGCCGAGAAACAACTTCCCAGAACTGCCGCCACTCCAGCCAGGGCTCGCTGGGGAGCAGGAGCTCGCCGCAGACGATGGCCAAGGAAGGGGCAGGACGCAGATGGATGCGAAACGCAGCTGGTTCTGTCGGCACCAGACCCACAGGCAACAGCGGACAGGTACCGCCAGGCCAGGGCAGGAAGGGCATTGACTCGGTACCCACAGCCCTGTGGTCCAGGCAGCCCTGGCGGATGCCTGTTGCCTGACTCAGCATCGACAGAGCTCCCTTTTACTCTCACAAACAGCCAGTTTGGATAAAAATGACATGGTCACCGTACGTGACAAATGCACTGACACGCCTCCCAGCCAGAGTTGGGGTCCGCAGGGTCTGCACCCACCCCTCACCTTGACCCACACCCCCAGGACCGTGGAGGGCTGCTCCAACCAGCACAGCCAGGCAGAAGGGAAGCCTCTGACTTCCAATGCCAGGCCGGAAGCCTGGCACCCTGCCAGGGTCTCTCCAGACACTGCCCCTTGGGATGCTTCCTCCAGGAAGCCACATGGAGCCACCACAGTCAACAACCCCCTCTGAGCCCAGCCTGGCAAGGTGCCCACCACGACGGTTCTCGGCCAAGGTCCAGGCATCTAGGGGCAGAGACAAGCCAACCCCTCCCTTCGGCCTGCCTCGTGAGGCCACAGAATCCACCCTCGCAATACTGTGGCTGTCACTTATGTCGCCAGCTTTGGGGTGGGCCGCTTCGTCACAGATGAACACGAGAGACCGACATCCTGCCCTGTAGGCAAGGGGTGCTACTCTGCAAGCGTGGACAGCAGCAGAGTCCAACCTGACAATCGTCGTCCTGGCGGCAGGGCAGAGGACACAGGGGAGGGAATGAAAACCAAACGGGAGGTTTAAGGAGGCGGCTGAAAAAGTCCAGGCATGATACCAGGAGAACCTGGACTAGGAGAGAAGGCAAGCAGGGGACGGAAGGACGGACAGCAGAGATTTGTGAAATAGCTGGGCGTGGTGGCGCCTGTAGTCCCAGCACCTCGGGAGGCTGAGGCAGGAGGATCGCTCGCAGCCAGGGGTTTGAGGCTGCAGTGAGCCGTGATCACTGGCGACAGAGTGAGACCCTCTTAAAAAGAAAAAAAAAAGACTCAGGAGATAGAACTGACAGCACTTGGCAATGGATTGAAGTGCTCTTTGGTCTCACTCACTAAAAGAATTTAAATTACTATGATATGCCAAAAATGCACACGTATCAACGTCATTCACCAAATTCCTTATAAAGTGTAGTCCCACAACATTCTACGTAAGAGGCTGTAACACAAGTGATGATGAGTTCTCAGAACAGCAAGTGTCGCGTATTATAACTGGCACGGACACCCCACTCCGGGGCACCCGCTGCTGGGCACAGGTGGCACCTGATAGGCTTCCCTGCCGTCCCAGCACACAAGACCAGCGCCAAAGCCCAGCTCCCAGCTACCGTCTAGGGCAGGGGAGAACCGACACCCATGTTGTGGTGGGTAGAAGATTAATGCCTTTTGCCCCTACACTTTCTCTATGACAGAGAAACTGTTCTGGGGAGAACTTCCAGCTGAATTGCACAGGATAACTCGTGGGCTCGTGGTACACACAAAGAGAAGAATCACAGCAGTTCCTGGCTCGCCCATAACAGGCGTAGGAGGGCAAAAGGGACAAAAGGGAAAGAGCAAAAGTCAACAAAAACGGGGGTGTGTTTCTGGTTTTTTCACAAAAAAGGCCGTCTTCACCACGCTTCACCCGAGAAGGTGTGGTGCTGGTCAGCGCTCGGCGTGCGGAGGATGGTAAAGGCGCTCTAGTTATCTGATGGTCTTGAGTATTCGTAAGCTAAGCCATAACACAGAAGGTGCACCCCACTTTTCATGGAGGCATAATAGAAACCAACTTAAAACCACCTGCTGAAAAGCACACCACACAGAAGCAATTATACCACTTAGCGAGGAGGAAAAAACACCACTACATGGCTAATGAGAAATGACTGTCAGGTCTGTTTTTGTTGTTCTAGAAACTAGCACAGTGCAAGGTGCAAACAAAACGAGTTTCTTAGTAATCATTCTAAACTACCACGCCTCTCGATTGCTATCCTCCCCAGCCTGCTTTTCTGCAATCTGCAAACCAGCTTCCCTCCCCGGGGCATGTTCTCCAAGCCCAGTAAATCACAGGCCGTGGAGATACTCAGGAGCGAGTTTACCCACTGCCAAGCCGGAGATGCTGGTTTGAGACTCCCTCAAGGCACTACCAAGTCAAGGCCAAGAAAAGCACCTCCACCCCAGGCCCTGGGAGAAAGGCCCCCATGCCAGGCCAGCCAGCCCTGGCGAGGCTCTCGCTGATAAGGAAAGGCTTTTCTGGGAATCCACATATCCTCCTGTGAGCCCTGGCCAGCACCGCAGCAGACCCCTCAGGCCACACCTGCTCTGCACCAGCGGATCGCCCCATGCCACAGCCCTGCTCCTGGTCTCTGAGGAAGCCACGATACTGTAACTAAGCCGGCCGTGTAGCAAGGGCTTCTCCCTGTCTGTTTTCCTGCGTTCTGCTCCGGAGCTAAGAGGCAGTATCATGGAAAACAACCAACTGCACGCACCCCCTTCCCCCACCGCAGGCTCAGCAAGCCATGAGTGGTCACGTTACAGAGCCACTCGGGCCACTGGAAAGGGCACAGCACAGACACAGAGGAGGGTCCTCAACACCAGCACCGCCAGTCTAGGCCAGACGCCACTCAGAACGTGGCCCTGGGTCCTCGCCTGGGCCACCATGAGCCCAGCCAGGCCAGATCTTGCGTGGAGTGAAGCAAAGCCCCGACTTCACTGCGTCCTTCGCACGACACACAAAGCCCTTCGCAGAGGACTCTCGTGAACTCAAGGCTCCATCTCCCAGCAGCACGATGGGAAAGAACCCCCACCACAACATGACTGATGGAGTCTAGACAATGACAGCTTCTACCGCATTTGCTGGTGTGCCAAAATAAAAGTGAGGGGCATCGTAAAGCGACCCCATCCTCACCCCAAGAAATCACAGCAGCCAGTGCCGGGCGGGCGCTGGGGAATGGAGAGCAGGCCTGTCCCGAGGGGGTGCAGCACCCCGCACTGCCCACCCCGGAAGCGAGCACCCGCCTGCTCTCTCAGGACAGCCACACGCCACCCAGGAAAAAGGGATTTACGGAAGTGAAAAGCTTAATTGTTGAAACTGAGTTTTCACTGGCTGGGTAAACAGCTGATTAGAATCAGCTAGCACCCAGCATGAAAAATATACTATTTCTGATGAAAATAAATTTGTGACACATAAATTATAAATAATTCCAAGTAGACAAACATAAAAATAAACTGTATACAAAAATGTTTAAAATAAAATGAAATAAAAATAATCACATCTAGCTTGTACCTCCCATAATGTGTTAACATTGTTACCTATCCTTAGAATGCAAGGTACACACCAATCGCCTCACAGATGGGACACCCAGCTCCATGCCCCCAGCCAAGCCGCGCACACCCCAGACTGCAGCCAGCGTCTCCATTTGCAAAGCCAGGCCGCACAGCGTCCAAAAACGAGCTCAGAAAACACTAGATGGACCAGGTGCGGTGGCTCACGCCTGCAGTCCCAGCTACTCAGGAAGCTGAGGTGGGAGGATCGCTTGAGCCCAGGAGTTCGAGGCTGCAGTGAGCAGTGATTGAGCCACTGTACCCCAGCCTGGGCAACAGAGTGAGACCCTGTCTCTTAAAAAATGTTTAAAAAGAGAAAAAAAGAAAACACTAGATGACTGTGACTTCCTACCTTTGTCATTTACAGACCTCGTTTGTCACCTTAATCAGCCTGGTCCTAACAGTCACCACAGAGTAACGTCCCTGTCCATGAGGGACCGCATGTGACAACAGTGGTCCCACGAGGTTATATCATCTTGTTAGTATTTTTACCACGCTCTTTCTGTGTTTGGGTACGTTTAGACACACAAATACTTACCCTTGTGTCACGGTTGCCTGAGGTATTCAGCAGAGTCACGTGCTGTCCCCATGTGAGCCCAGGAGTGACCCCAGACAGCCTAGGTGTGCAGCAGGCCACAGCACCTCGGTCTGTAGGAGTGCTGAACACAACCAAACCGCCCGACGACCCACTTCTCAGGACGTGTCCCCTCATTAAGCAACACATCACTGTATTTTATTACTCACCCAGCTTTTTCAAAATGTTCTAAACAGCCCACACAGTAACCTAACAGCCATAAAACAGCAAACTGCATCAAGATTTCTAGTTTAAAGAACTCCCCTCATCACTGAGCATCTGGGCTGCCTCTGGGCTCGCTGTCCCGAGCAGCCTAGCTTTTCAGGACAGGGACAGGCAACTGGGCCGAAGTGAGGTGTGATTCCACCCAGATGTGAGCCTCACTGGGGTTAAGCAAAAGCAGGTCACTAACTGTAAACCGCCACACAGAGGTGAAACGCCAGACAAGAGTTTTTAACGATCCCTGTTACTGTAAGAATTGCAAATTTAGGAAAGCTAAAAGAGCTTTTACAATATGTAACAGCAACAAAAATGACATCACACACAGCAATCTCTAGGCCATAAAAAGAAAACTGTGAATAGCAAAGACCTGTAGAAAGTAGGAAAATGAGAGGCTCAGTCTTAGAGGCAGATCCAAATTTAGCAGAACTCCAGTCCCTCTCAAATATGTCTTTGTTACCACCACACTTCAATTCCTAATAATTTTTAGATTAAAAACAACCATTTTTCAATCAACTGGCAAGCACCAAAAAAGCAAGGACTGCGCACCTGCCATTTGCCTAAGGTACTGACATGTGAAAGACGCACGTGACACCATCCTGCCAGAGAACCTAGCAACAACGGGAGAAATGAGATAGCGCAGCATCCCCAAGCCAACGGGCCACCCACAGGAGCCTCGGTACACGAAGGGAGTGACCACAGCCCAGGGACATTCCAGGAACATGAAGGGACGTCAGAGGAGCCAGAGCACAGGAAGCCAGAGAGGGCCTGAGCTCCCACCCCGAGCCCAGTGAGAGGAGGGGCCTCCGCTGGCCACGAGGCGAGTGGGCGTAGCTGCTCAAGCACAACAGATGCCCACCCCACATGGACGTGGAATGAAGGAGACACAGGTAGGCGAGGAAGGAGGCACGGGCAGGGAAGGACGAGACAATGCCCAGTCTCCAGGACGGTACCGCCAACACACGCCGAGGGGCAACAGGACACACAGGGGCCTCAGTGGGTAGAAACAAGCGTGTGGACCAAGAACACCGTGGCTGAGAACCTGTGGACACTCACGGTCTAGGGCAGAAAAGGGCCCGCAGACACCAGCTCGCTGGGCAAAGACCCCAGGACGCGCTTCGGGGCACTTGGCCGGCCTCGGCTCGAGCCCACCATGGCGAGCTGACCTGTGACGCAGGCAGCACGGGGGCCGTCAGCATCAAGGGGCACAGCAGAGGTAGCCTGGGCAGGGCCTGGCTCTCCACACAGGGGAGCCTCAAACCTTCCACCAGGGCTAGCCACAGCCACCTGGGAACGCTGGATCTGCACACACGCAGGAGCCCCATGGAGCTCCACACAGTGCCGAAAAGGATCGATTTTCAGAATAAAGTGTTAATTGCCCAAAAGTTCTTCAGGAAAGAACAGGAAAAACAATTCTAAGGAAAGTCAATTCCTAGATCACTCATTCTTCACCACAGAAAAGTGCAGAAAGAACACACAGCAGGCACACAAGACGGTTCTGCTGCTGACACGGATTCTCCTGACAACTCAGCTGTGCCGTGCTGCCAGCCAGCGAGACCCAGCAGGAGTCACGGCTTCTGGGCCTACCAAACAGTCAGTCACACAGATACCTATGGGGAGGAAGAAGTGACAGGCAGACAGAGTTGAATTGGGACTCACGGGTGCTGAACTGCCACAAGTACACCCAACAGGCACACAGAACTAGGGCTCTAGAACCAAGGTCAAAAATCAGGAAATAAAGGCCAAGAGTGAATGGGATGAGATGGCAATAGCCGTGGCCACAGCCTGAGGGCCACCTGTCAGAGGGAGGGTCAGGGAGGTGTAGGCAGCCAGGTGTCATACACCTGCAAACCAGGTAGGTGCCTGTGGCTCTATCCTGCTCAGTGCCAGCCAGGTGTGAGGAGCAGGCCCACCATTTGGCTTATGTGTTTGTTTCCGCATCTCCAAAATGAGAGTCAGGCCTGGGACCCACAAGTCCCTTCCCCGCAGCGAGAGACCCCATGTGGGCTGCCTGTGAGCACACACCAGCATCGTCAGCAACAGCAAAGATGGGCGGCACACCGCACAGGCTCCCACAAGACGCACGCCCGTGCTGCCCGCCCCACGGAGAACACCGAGTTATGGGGAACTAAGATGGTGCCAGAGCTGGCTGCTCAAGATCTTGATTTAAAGCACAAGGAAACTGACCAGGCATAATTTTAGGTTCCTTCTTTCCCCTGAATGCTGTAGGAGCACAAACTCTGAAAAGTGTACATGTCCAAATCATTCTTACTAAATTTTCTCCACCTAAAACCCCGCACTAAGCAAGCACAACTAAAAAGGACCATGTGGATAATCCGTCCTCTGGCCACACTGAACCCTAAGTGAACAGTAGGGTGCTAGTCTCCAAAGGGTCCTAAAAGAAAAGAAATCAAAGCCCAGATAAGAAATGTTTTGGATAATCAACTGGCTTCTTTTCATCTTCAAAGAGCTCGACATGCGCTAATTAGCCTCACACCACCCTCTGAGGTAAGAGGGTGACTTCCCTTCCAGGTGGGGCACAAGGAGGGTGCTTCACCCTTGCCCCGGGTCAGCGGGAGAGCCGGAGTCAGCAGAGGCCCGGGGCAGAGCCCTGACAACAACAGCTCAGTCTGAGGTTCCTGGAGCCGCCCATCTGCCCACGCGGAACCTAGCCCACAGCCACCCATACCTGGGCATTTGCTCTTATTTTTTAAACTGTATGCAACACACAGGAGTAGCTTCGATTCGACATCTCTCCTCCTGCATGCCCAGTAGCAGGCTTGGGTGGGACTGGAGGCGCTGGTATTATTTGGTTTTCCTGGTTTTTAACACTGTTGTTTGTGATTATTTATCTTTTAACAAGACTTTGGCTTTTATCAATGAGAAAGAAACAAAGAAAAAAGAAAAGAAAGAAAGAAAGAAAAGGGAGGGAGGGAGGGAGGAAAGAAGGAAAGAAAGAAAGAAACAAACAAACAAACAAACTGTGAAGGGGAGACAGGACCCTAATGGCTGGTACACAGAAGAGCACTTTGCTGCCACTAGTCCAGCGTGGTCAAAGCCAAGGCTGTAAGCCAGTGCTTACAGCGGGACTAAACCCAGGGTGTCCTCACAAGCCAGAGCAAAGGGGCCTTCCAGTGAAATTAAGTTGCCAAACACTTGTTTCCCTCTCACAAGAGTTAAAAATCGTCCCTGCAGGAGAACTACGCTTCGAGGGAAATAAAAATCCAGGCTTGGTTTCGACAGTACTTGTCGGGAGTTCACCTGTTTCGCCTAGCCCACACTAATGAACAGGTGGATGAGAACGAAGCCAAGTGCATCAAAGGAAGCAGATGCAATCCTGCAGCACAATACACCTGCAGGTTTCGTCATGCGCCCAGCACGCCCAGCCCTCTGCCTGCAGGTCTGACAAGCCCAGGGCGAAACCTTCCCACCCGCTCGCGCCCAGCACGGCTTCCTCCTGCTGGGGCACCTCGATCAGACCACAATGACCCTTCAAAAAAGAAAAGGAAACAACATGCACGACTCCAGCAGACTTGAGATTTCCCAGAAGAAACGTGGGTCTCGGAAGGCTCTGGGAGGGACGTGCTGGCACGGGGAGCTGCCAGGGCCAGGCCCCGCCGGGGGCCGTTCCCTCACAGTTTCATTCACTCACTTCCCAGGGATTTCAGAGGCTGAGTCAGACAATTGCTCACTCTCACTGGGGGCAAATCTCCACACAGATTGCCTAAGTGCTCTGCCCCAAGCAGCAGGGAGAGCTGCATCTTCTTCAGCCTCTGCCAACACATGCCCAGCTGGGCGGCAGAGGCTCAGCGTTAAGCCTTTGAGAAAAACCTTTCTACACCTCAGGAGGAAGGGGAAAAATGAGAAATTCTCTCCCCCTAAATGTGGAACTTGGAGATGTCAATACAAAAAGCACTTCCCCAATCTTGGCCTCAGCCTGCACTGTCCTCCACTAGAGCAATCAAACCAAAAATCGTAATAAAATCCTCTCTAGGCTCCATCCCACACAACCGGAGTGAAGAGTGCTTGAGGGCACGACTGTTGTCTGTACTCGTAACCCCCAAACGCCTGGCACGGCAGGGGCTCTCGATTCCATCAATACGCCAGGCATGCAGCCAAAAAACTTTTTCAAAAAAGAAATCAGAAAGACAGAAAAAGATTCAAATTATTATTAAAAATTTTTTAAAACTATTGTTACACACCCAAGGGAACTGAAAGCAAAAGTTCAAACAAAAAACTTGCACATGGAAGTTCACAGCAGCATCACTCACAATAGCCAGAAATATCCGCACATTGGAGTGTTATTTGGCCACAGAAATAAAGCTTGGACACAGGCTCAGCGAGAGCTGCCAGACACACAAGGCCACGCGGCATGAGTCCATTTACGTGAAGTGTCCCCGACAGGCAAACCCACAGACGAGGTGGACCAACACTGCCAGGGGCTGAGGAGTGACCACTTAGTGGGTAATAAGGTTTCCTTCTGGGGTGATGACAGCGTCCTGGAATTAGGTAATGGGGGTGGTTGCACAACCTGTGAATATTCCAAAAACTACTGAATTATTCGCTTTAAAAGGATGCATTACTTGTGGCATACGAATTATATCTTGAGGTTTGAGAACTGCTGTATGACATCACACGTGTATGGAGGCTGGAAGAGGCCTGAAGAAAGCAGATGTCGACCCGGCAGAGCCGGGATGAGAAAACGTTTTATCTTCCCAGGTTTCTTTCTTATGTGCTTTGAAATATTCCCATCATCTGAACGGCCGCTTCCCAAAGACAATGGCCACACAGCTGGAAGCAGATGTTGAGGACATTTCCTGACGCAACCAGCAGGAGAGCACAGAGGGGCTGCAGTGAGCGGACAAGGGGGTCTGGCGCGGCATCCCCCCAGGCTTGCTCAAGCCCAGGGATACTGCACCATCAGCCCCACTCTCCACCAGCCCCAGCAGCTTCCCGCTCCTCCCCAGAGCCTGCAGGGAACGCAGACAGGACCACCAGAGACGCTGCGCTCGGTCACCCCTCACACACGCACTCCCAAGCACCCTGCTCTCCTCGGGGGGCTGCCGTAACGTCAGAGACAAGGGCAAGAGCTGCTCTCCAAGTCTCCCCACTGCAATTAAAGAAAGAGGCAGGTCTGTCCCCACACACTGGGGGCCACAGAGGGCTGTTGGCTCCCACTCCAGGAGAAGGCTGGCCCAGGAGCTGCGTGGCCTTCACCGCCAGGCCTCGCCCTCTTCTGTAAAACTTAAACTAAATCTTTTCTCATCAGCACTAGAAAAGGCAACACAACAGACAAGCAAAGAAAGGGCCAGTCAAGGCTGGAGGCGGGGGCACCTGCCGGGCACCTCCAGGTCTGTGTTAAATACAGGCGTTACAAACAGCCTCACACGACCATCTGAACAAAACCAAGTTTCAAATCACTTGCCTCATTTCAATAGAGCTGGTTCCAATAATTGTGCTGTATAACAAAATCAAGCAGGAGGAAACCAGAGAAGAGACTTGCCCGCAAAGGCGGCCACTGTGCAGGCACCACTGCCCTCTGCTGGCGAGCGCAGGGACACGTGCAGAAGATCCAGGCCAGCTGGTGAACCAGGCAGGACCCAAAGCAGCGAAGCAAAGACTGTCCACGACCCTGTCAGGGCTAAACAAATCCCACCGGGTGCAAAACGGAATCACATGTAAACCATGTTCCACGGTCCTGCGTGAAGCACCACTTCCCTGCTGTCCTCAGGCCCTGAGGCCATGCCCCGGGGCAGTGCTTACCAGGGCCTGCAGCGTCCCGTCCATGGCGATGACCCCCTCGAGGGTCTGGAAGGAAGAGCGGGCCAAGGTGCACAAGCTCCAGTCCAGGAAACCCGCCATCTTCTGCTGCTTGACATCAGGGCGCGTGATGAATCTGCCAGAAGGAAACGACACAGTGTCACAGCCCAGTGGAGGCCTCAAACACCAAGAACCTCCCCCCTCCACGTCTCAGCGGCCCCTCGGCACACACGCCCCTCACCACATCCTCCCAATTGGAAACACTGCGCACAGGCGTCCGCTCTCGTCAGATCCTCCTGCTCCAATCCAAGAAAAGAAGTCACTGCCCAGAACACGACCTCTCTCGGGTCACACAGGCCTCACGCCCCGTCACCTCCCTGGACCCAGCTCCGCAGCCCTTAACCTCAGAACCCCGCGCTCCCAGCCCCATGACCTCGCGCCACACAGGCCTGTTTCTGCATCCCAGCCCCTCACGCGCAGCTCCAGCCAGCGTCCCACGGTCCGTCCTCCCTCCCTCCCTCTCGGACACGGCCTCGGGTTCCCCTTGTGGCCTGGCCTCAGCTGACCACATAGAGCTCCCAAAACAAAAACCTGCGCCCTCTTCCTTCCTCCACCAGCAGCTCTGCCCACGTGACTTGAAACTGGCCCTACCACGTAGAGACCAGGGCAAGGCCCTGCCTTCCCACAGCTGACACTCAGGGGAGAAACAGCAAACAATGGAGGAACCATCAGGGTGAGGGCAGGCACAGGGGCAGCCACTGAGGGCACATGCCAGGGAGGCTACAAAACCCAGTGGAAAAAGTCTGTTGTCTAAGGTGGCGGCAAAAGCCACAGCCCAGGGGCTGAAAGGCGCTAAGGGGACTGGAGGAAGACAAAGGAGCCGGTGTGGCTGGAGGCAGAGGGTGGAGGCAAGAACGACATTGGCCAGGCTGTGCCAGTGGGCCTGACACGAGTCCTGACTGCACTTCTGCAGGTAGTGGGAGGGAGATGGGAGGGAGGTGGGGGGGGCAGTGGGGAGCAGCAGGTTCCTCAAGAATGATGGGCCCTCTCCCAAGAAGGGGATGGGGAGGGCCAGGCCCAGTAGACAGACTCAGGGAGCCCCCCAGGCAGCTGGTACACAAGTCCAGAGCTCAAGTGAGATGCCAGAGCCGAGCTGCCAGGCTGAGACGTCTCCCGCCACCCACCCCAGTCATGAGAGCCAGGATGGGACGCCCACCCTCCCTGCTGCTCCCTGGCCATGGGCCCTCTTGGTCTGTCCACCTTGCAGCCCTGTCTGGCCTGTCCAGCTGGGCCACATCAGAGCTGCTGCAGGCTCTGTGGCGGCAAGCCCTCCCAGGGGACACACGCACGACGTTCCTGCGTCAAGGCCCTCATGTGACACTCCAAGAACAGAAACTCTGCCAAGCCAAGACGGACGCCAGCAGCTGTCAACTTCCCACGAACAGTGAGGCCACCATTCACATCGTACACATCTGGGGATGGCGAGGCTTCAATGCCGGGAAACAAATCCCTATTTCCAAATGCTTCAGCTCCACTCCTGCTGGGCCTCATTGGTCCTCACACTCGTACCAGGTTGTGGCTGACGAGGGGCAGCACCCGCAGGAACCCCGAAGCCCACTGAGGCCCACAGCAAAGCCCTGTCACTGCCCAGAGGAAGAGTCCACCGTTAAACTCCAGGGAACCTGGGGTTCATGCAGGCAGAACAAGCCAAGGCTCTAAGAGTGCTCTTGCTGCTCCCGTGACCAGGGTGCGGGCCCAGAGATACCACTCAGTCGCCAAGGGTCTGGTCAGACTTTAGGACACTGGTTAAAAAGATAAACTCACGTGCCCTCCCCAGGAAATTCAGCTTCAGTGGACCTGTGAAGGGGCCCAGGGATTCCATTTAAAATCTGCACTCCAAGGTGACAGCCTACAAGTCTCAGGGGTGTAAGTACACTATGCCCATTTCCATGGCACCATTTCCAGTGCCAAAAGGATAAGGGCAGTGACCAATGCCACCTGACCCTCAGCCTGACTCCGAGTACCCCGTGCAGGTGCCACCCAGATGAGGCTCCCCAGCACGGCACCAGGAAGCGGCACAGCGGGAACCCTGAACCACCTGGAGACAGAGTCACACCCCCACGCACGCTGTGCCCCCATGCCGTCCCTCCCCTCCTCTCTGGAAAACTGTGCACCCTGAAGACCCAGCTCAAACCTGCCTCCCCCACTCCACACTGGCAGGCAGCAGAGAGGCCCAGATGGTACACCCTGTGCACATGCAGTAAACCCCATGCACACGTGGTATACCCCATGCACACATGGTATACCCCATGCACACACGGCACACCCTGTTTACACGCATCTCACTCAAGTCCATTCTCAACTGTAATCACACAAGGTGAGTTTCTAAATCAAGGTGGAAACCTAAGGTGCCTCTGAAAGATTTAAGCAAGGGGTTTATGTTATTTTTCTCACTGAAAATAGGAATACATGTTCATAGCTCAAAGTCCAAATATACAAATAAGCAAAAATGGAAAAACATCTACCCCATAGATATACACATACAAATTCACACAAACAGGATCATTCTACACATACTCTGCTTTTTGAATACTAAGCTTCTTTCTTTTTTTATTTTGTAGAGAAAAGAGTCTTACTTTCTCTCAGGCTGGAGTGCAGTGGCATTATCACAACTCACTGCAGCCTCAAACTCCTGGGCTCAAGTGATCCTCCTGCCTCAGCTTCTCCCCAAGTAGCTGACATAAAGCTTCTTTCTTTTTTAGGAGAAATTACTTTATAAGCTATATCTACTTGAAATATTGATCTCAGCTAATATTTACAAGTATGTTTAGAGAGCCCACTATCCTTATCTCATAAAGGTAGGCCCCATAATAGTTATAAGAATGATCAATAAAACCTTGACTGTAGGACCAGACCTACCTCAGAGGGACAGGGGCCCTCAGATAAAACATTTGTGGGCTTCCAGTTTCAGGAAATACATATGGGACAGGAGCTGCTCAGAACCCTAATCACAACCATTATCACAACACCACAATCAAGCAACCTTAGGAACTTAATCTCAGAACAGCACAGGTGCGTGACAAACCTATTCTGTGTGTGTGTGTGTGTGTGTGTTACAAATTAATGCAAAAGGGAAATATTCACAAATCAGTGCTAGAACTAGCTAGCTTTGAGGGGTGGATAGCCATTGTACCCTCTATACCAAAAGAAATCACAAATAAATTAATAATTCTGTGTTATAATAAAAGTCAGCAAAAAATATAAATGATTACTTGTCAAATCTCTTAATAGACTTCAAGCTTAAAAATAACTAAACAGGCCAGTGTGGTGGCTCACGCCTGTAATCCTAGCTCGCTAGGAGGCTGAGGCGGGAGGATCGCTCAAGGTCAGGAGTTCGAAACCGGCCTGAGCA
>VBSM01003152.1:203812-217637 GCA_008086735.1 Cheirogaleus medius
GTTTGAGGTTGCTGTGAGCTAGGCTGATGCCACAGCACTTTAGCCCGGGCAACAAAGTGAGACTCTGTCTCAAAAAATAAACAAACAAATAAATAACTAAACAAAAAAGGAAAAATGACCATTTTGACATTAAAATTAAAACTTTACTACGAAAGAGAAAGTAAAAGGCCAGCCACTACCCAGGGCATACAGCCCACCACCGTCCTTCCTGCACAGGCAACTTCAGCTGTGGCGCAGGAAAGGCACCCAGGAACACAGACGCTACGGAGAGGTCTAAAGGGGGTTGTAACGCCTAAAACGAGATAAAGTGGTAAAACTCACCTTCGATCCGTGAGATACCAATTACACACCTGTAATGAACGACACAGGCTCAACCCGACTTGGGTGGGCTGCTACAGGGCCCCGCTGGGGAGCCACCGCGCAAGCCTGCTCCTGGGAGCCGCAGGTGCACAGACCCCAACAACGCTCTCGTGTCCTCTGACCTGGGAAGCCCACCTCTGAGGGCCAATCCTCAGGAGACAATCCCACTCCCCAAAGCCGGGCACCACATCACTGCTCACGGAGGAAGGACAAAGCTGACGCCAGCATGTGAACGCGGTGGAAGACAGTGGAGACACGGCGTCTGTGGCCGTGGGAAAGCTAGTGAAAACCAGGCGCTACCTGGATGAGCCCGTGCTGCGCATTCAACGTACTGACAGCACAAAGGAGAAATACAGCTGGTAAAGGTGGGGAAAGAGGGATTTTCAACCATTTCAACCTTTCCGGTAATTGCATTTAAATTCTTAAAATGATCGTTCCACCTGGAGGAATTCATCAGTTTTATGCAGACTGTTCATGACACTTAATGTTGACAACAAACTGGGAAAGCGGCAGCTTAAACATCCAGCAGGGGTTGGTGAGAGCGACACACTCACACCAGGCAGTCACATGGTGGAGGAAGACGACGGAGGTCCAGGCCGCAGACAGGCGGACACGGTAGTCACACCCCACCAGATGAAAACACACGGTTTTATTTTGTACTTCATACTTTATTTTCTAAAATACACATGATCACTTTTATAACTAGAAAGAAACCTATAATCTTTTTAAGTCTTGGACAAAACAGGAAGCAGCCTCTGCCTGGCGCATTTCTCCCTCATGGACGGAGGGGCCTCGCTTGCTCCAGGGACTCAAGGGCTCCTTCCTCGCTCCCCCTAAAACTCAGCTCCTGCCCTCCAGACGGTGCCTCGCAGCCCAGCACCTGATTTCCCAGGGCCTCAGCCGATGCTCCCCACCCTGCGAAGTCACGACGACACACCCAAGCATCAGGAGACCCCCAATGAGGTGCAGACCATTTTCTCGATCAAAACCACCAAAAGGTTTTACAACCAACTTTGCCAACGTAGAGGATGAAAGTGCCAAGTTTTCTAATGCATTTAACTATACACAGATTCAGAATCACATGTCATAAAATACTAATTTAGAAAATCTGCTTTATTCCACACTCGCATCTCATGAAACAGGCTGATTCAGCCCACATGTGCATGTTCGTCGCCTCTGGGACAACCCAGGCCTGCCTTTCTGGTCATCTATCCAGCTCACCAGAGAAAACCATCGTCTCCAACTACGGTGCAGCCACCGTTCAGCTAGCACAGGATGTCAGGGGTTTCCATCCCCAGCCACACCACCCATCCACCACTAACAATCCCCACAAACCACGGCAAAAGCTGTCTCCAAGGAGACTTTCAAGGGCTCCACTGCTACCACGCCCAGGAGGCCAGGCCCCAGGCAAGCCGGCCAGCACCTGCAGGCTCAGATGTTCCCTGTGCCAAATCAGTGCTGTGCACTCCCTCAAGGAAAGCAAGAGTCTGAAGAGCACAAAGACTCCCCTGGGTCCTGTGTCTGAGGATAAAACACTCACGTGACACACAACAGTACTGAGATAAGCCCTCCCCAGATGCACCAATCCCGCATCAGCCCACACAGCCACAGGAACTTACCTGGACACGAGGACGGCAGCCGCATCTCGGGCCTTGTCGCTGACAACCAAGTAGGACTACAAGAAAGCACAAAGGACAGGCAGCGTCACGCCACAGGAGGCAGACCTCAGGGACCCCCGCGCGACCAGCCCCACACTCACTAGCTCCCGAGAGCCCGGTGCATGAAGCTTACAAGCAGAAGCCAAATTCCAGGGCTGCACAAACCACTCGACCCGGAAACTGCAATTGGCAGCTACCAATTGCCACCTTCGGCCCTGTCAGTGCCTGATCCACACAGAGCACACGGTCATAGCCTCTTTTTCTTTTTTTTAAGACAGAGTCTCACTTTGTTGCCCAGGCAAGAGTGAGTGCCTTGGCGTCAGCCTAGCTCACAGCAACCTCAATCTCCTGGGCTCAAGCAATCCTTCTGCCTCAGCCTCCCGAGTAGCTGGGACTACAGGCATGCACCACCATGCCCGGCTAATTTTTTCTGTATACATTTTTAAGTTGGTCAATTAATTTCTTTCTATTTTTAGTAGAGACGGGGTCTCCCTCAGGCTGGTTTCTAACTCCTGACCTTGAGCGATCCGCCCGCCTTGGCCTCCCAGAGTGCTAGGATTACAGGAGTGAGCCACCACGCCCGGCCAGTCATAGCCTCTTGACATACACATTCACAGAAACAGCGCAGGAAAGTGAAACAGAGTATTCCCTGAGCACCTGACGTGCCCAGGCACTTCCAGCACCTGGGGTCCGCCAGCACTTTAACATTCAGACCAGCAAGGAGGTCCCATTCAAACAGAAGACCTAGATTTAATGCAGACGCCTGGATATTTTAGGAGACCTGCCCTAAGAGGTTTCCAATTCTCAACTCTACTTTTGTTTTTCCAAATAACACACTTGGAAGATCTTTTTTTCTGGGGCAGGCTTTCTGGAGGGCAATCACATACAGGGTGCCGAGTCTTTAGAAATCGTACCCCCAACCTGGCAATCCCACTTGGTAGGCAAGTAAACAACGTAATGATGAAGAATGTAAAAGGCTCTTCATCACCACATGGATGTGAATACAATGAAACTAGAAACAAAAGTCCATCTATAAGAGAATATTTTAAAAATTACGGTACAATGGAGTACCTTTTCCCTAAAATCTTTACAATGGAGCATCTTTTCTCTCAAAGACTATGAGGGGACACTTACTGACACAACAGGATACTCAGGACAGTCTGTCACGGGCCTTGTCCCGGAGGCAGTGCTTAGTGCTGGTGGACAGTCCAGCCACCAGAGCCAAGCTGGCTCAGGTTTGGATGCACCGCTGATGAGCCAAGCACTGCCTACCTTCCTTATTTCTACCCCTGTTGGGGCCTTAGTTAAATAGGGGTAAAAACTGTTAACTACCTCATAAAGTAGAATTAAATGATCAATCTACTAATCACAGATTAACATGATTAATCATATTAATCAATGATCTACAGATCATCAATTTATAGACGAAATCTATAATTAACCTATGAAGTGCTCGAAACAGGGCCTGACCCACAGCAGGCACTCAGTGAATGCTGACTGCTCTTGCGAGTGTGGCAGGAGACTCTGTCCCCGGTGTTCACACCCCACGCAGAGCTGCCCCCATGGTGTACACAGTGACTCGCTTCCAAACAGCAGATCTGGAAAAGGGGACACATCATCAGGCAACATGGCATCGTGACTTCTATTTCCCCGGCAGACTCTCTCCCTTGCTGACTTTGACAAAATAAACAGCCCTGCTGGAGGCGCCCACATGGCGAAGAATCCAACAGCCAGCAAAACACTAAGGTCCTCAGTCCAGCAGCCACAAGGAACTGACGTCTTCCAACTACCATGAGAGCTGGGGCAGACCCTGCCGGAGTCCAGCTGTGATTGCAGCTGTGGGCAGCCTTGACAACGCCCAGCTAAGCCACGCCAGACCCCTCATGCACAGAAACCCCGAGAAGATACATGTGTGTTGCGGTCAACACTCAAGTTTGAGATAATTTTATGCAGCAATAGGTAACTAATACAATAAGCTATGTTTATTTGCATAATATTTGCATCAGGGAAAGTTTGAAGGAAATATAAAACTATTATCTCCTGGCACTAGAATTTGACAGATTTCAATTTAATATTTTTCTTGCTTATCTGTACTTTCAAATATTTCTGTAATGATCATTATAGTATATGATGTTTTACTAAGAACTAAATGTAAAACGAGTCATTTTCTCTTCCCATCGACCCTGAAACCTCTCACATCTCACTATTGTGCTTAACAGGATATTTGTGTTATCTACAAAGAAATAAGATTTGCTGAAGTAATTCATCCTAACCCCTAATTATCACAATTCTAAAATTAGTTATAAAGTGGGATCTTACCCCACTGAAAAACAGTAACAGCAGTTGAGAAACACCTGACTGCTAAAAGCTTAGCTAACTAAATGGCAATATCGAGATAGCATGAACACGGAAGACAGCACTGACTACATGTATGACCACACTCACCTCTGCTATTTGGAGAATGCGGTCCATGATGGGCATTCGTGTCTGCCCAGGTTGGGTAATGAGATTCCCATCAAGGCGTGAAAGATCGAAAGGGATCAGGCAGGTCACAGACAGCCACAGTAAGAGCATGTATCGGGTTTCCCAGGTCTAAGAAGATAAATCACACTGAGAATGATTCCAGCCTGGACGACACAGGTCATCTGCCAGACCCCACTTCCAGTCGGCCATCCTCCCTGCCCACCAACACCCTGCAGGCCCTTCAGATGCCATCAGGCTGAGGGCCAGGGATGCAGATCAACTGTCAGCTGCTCCCACGTCCCCCAAGACCCCCACCATACACACCCATTGTCACCACTCAGCTGACTAACTCGGCTGACAAAAGACACATCAAAGTGAACAAACAAAAACCCTGATAGGCCAGGCACGGTGGCTCACGCCTATAATCCTAGCACTCTGGGAGGCTGAGGCAGGAGGATCGCTCAAGGGCAGGAGTTCGAAACCAGCCTGAGCAAGAGTGAGACCCCATCTCTACTAAAAATAGAAAGAAATTAGCTGGACAACTAAAAATACATAGAAAAAATTAGCCAGGCATGGTGGCACGTCCCTGTAGTCCCAGCTGCTCGGGAGGCTGAGGCAGAAGGATCATCTGAGCCCAGGAGTTTGAGGTTGCTGTGAGCTAGGCTCATGCCACGGCACTCTAGCCTGGGCAACACAGTGAGACTCTGTCTCAAAAAAAAAAAAAAAAAATGTGATACATCAGTATCATGGCTTCTCTTCACTGGCACCTTTCAACGTGCAAATCGGCCTTTTGAGAAAGTTAAAAAACAGATAAAAAGATAAAAAATAGAAGACTTATGAAAAAAGTCTCAACTTCTAGTAAAAGAGGAGTGCATGTGTTTTCAGTAACCAATAAAACAGCATTCCAACTGGCCTGCAGCCCTTCCACGGGGCACTGGACACTCTGGCAAGAAGGGCATCGAGTACCAGACAGCAGGGAAGCACCCCCGGTCTCCAATGCTAATCAGGCACATTCACATCGAGACAACTCCAAGTCGTTAGTAACAAACTGTGTGCTCTTCTGAACGTGTACTGCACAGAAAAGGGCCTCACTGCCGTCCTCAGAAAGGCCACTGGCAAGGGGGCCCCTTGGCTGGCACCAAGGAAAGTGGGTTTCGGCAGGGTTCCCACCAAGCCCTGACTGATGGGGGTGCCTCACTGGGCTTAGACTCTCTGCACAAGCCGTGTGGTCCACCAAACACCTGCGTTCCTTCCAGGATCTGGAATTCTGCTTCACGCCAGACAGAGGTGTCCACGGGACCAGACCCCAGTAAAAGCCCTGAGCACTGGGCCCCACACGTGGTTCCCTGGTGGACACTTCACATGTGCCGTCACAGCTCCTAGCTAGGGAGTCACACCCACCCTGGGAGGCCCCCCCGGGAGTCCCCGACAGTTATGCTTCAAGTTAGACAAAACACGGACAACAATAAATTTATCACCAAACTGTACCTAGGCATAGTTTTTCTTCATAAAGGGCATATTTGAAAGGAAAATAATCTGAAGCACCGTGTGTAAGAGGTAAAGAAAAAGCCAAAGGAATAAAAGAGGAAGACGGATGCAAAACAACGTGAAAGAAAACTGGGGGGACAGGAGGAAGCAAGCGCCAGTGCAGGTGTGGAGCAAACAGGGAGGAAAGACAGGCTGGAGTGGAGAGAGGAAGCAGCACTCACCTCGTGGTCCTTGGGGTCCTGGCCTGCGAACATATCTAAAACAGGCTCCACGTCAGCTACTTCATGAGGAAATAAACGAAGAAATATTTTATATCCTCGAACCTACCAAATTAAGAGACATTGAATTATTCCATAGTTGGAAAATGCAGGGAGTAGCAAAATTATCTTTTTCCTCTCTCATCAAAAATCACCACCATTGGCCAAGCTTGGTGGCTCACGCCTATAATCCTAGCACTTGGGGAGGGCAAGGAGAGAAAATTGCTTGAGGCCTGGAGCTTAAGACCAGACTAAGCAACACAGCAAGACCCTGTCTCTATGGAAAAAAAATTAAGAATTAGCCAGGCATGGTGGCACAAACCTGTAGTCCCAACTAGTCAGGAGGCCAAGAGAGGAGGATGGCTTGAGCCCAGGGGTTTGAGGCTGCAGTGAGCTATGACAGCACCACTGCATTACAGCCTGGGTAACAGAGCAAGACCCTGTCTCTTTTAAAAAAAAAAAAAAAATCCTACCTATGCCACCCAATGGATCAAACAGAATTATGTCATATTACAGTGATATAATTTATTTTTAATTTTTTTTTTTTTTTTTGGTAGAGACGGGGTCTCACTATTGTCCAGACTGGTCTTGAACTCCTAGGCTCAAGTGATCCTCCTGCCTCCTGCCTCCCAAAGTGCTGGGATTACAGGAATAAGCCACCACCACCGCGCCCATCCCAGTGACACAGTTTAGTAAGACTAAAGTAACAACAATAAAACTGTCCTTGCTTCTTAAATCACTTGTTCATTAAATATGTTCTACTCTAATCTAACAAATCTTATGTGTGGCTCATCAAAAACATAGACATGTTACAAACTGCAAATATTTGGTTCTACATTGTTTATATGATTGTCCTTTGATATTTATGAGGAATAAGCACCCAAGAACCTCGAAGGTCCCCAAATTTGCTAACACTTCCACAAGATGCAGTTACACCACACCTGCAGGAGGAACCCTACACGTGAACAACCGAGCTGCCGAGGAGCATGCGTGCTAGGCAGTCCGTCCACGGTGTTCTCTCATTGACAAGGGCATTCCCCGACACACATCACAAGTACTGTGATTCATCACCCTCAAGAGCCACAAGACCCACCCTGAGTCACTCCCATGGTCGAAACTGCAAATAAGGCCCAGCAGCTCATGCCTGTAATCCCAGCACTCTGGGAAGCCGAGGCAGGAGGATGGCTTGAACTCAGGAGTTCAAGACCAGTCTGAACATAAGCAAGAGCAAGACCTCGTCTCCACTAAAAATAGAAAAATTAGCTAGGCGTCGTGGCACGCGCCTGTAGTTCCAGCTACTAGGGAGGCTGAGGCAGGAGGACCGCTTAAGCCCATGAGTTTGAGATTACAATGAGCTGTGATGCCATTGCACTACAGCCTGGGTGACAAAGCAAGACCCTGCCTCAAAAAATAAATAAATAAATGCCAACAATAGGTCTGTGGGCCAGCACACAGACATCACCTGGACGCTTGTGAGAAAAATCCCACCCTAGACTGACTTACGCAAAATCTGTAGAACAAGATTCTCCAGGAAATTCATCTGCATGTTAAAGCTTTAGAAGCACTTCCATTTCCACCAAGTATTTTTGCTTCTTCCTTGCAAGAAACTTTTCTGGTTTAGCCCTATCTCCTATCCCTTCCTACCCAGGTGGTGCTTCAGGCTATTCAAATGCAAGATACTCAATATCTTGGATACTGCGTCAAAGGACCCCTAGGGATCACTAACATCTGATTCTCGATACATGGTAAAGAGAAAATGAAACCCACAACTTGTGTCTAAGAACCATCTTTCATGAGAAATAACATTTTGGAGGGTAGCTTATGGACCAAGGATATAAAGAACGTGTCTGTCAACTATAAACTGCTACCTAATGTTACCTTGGTGATGATGTAAAGAAATTTAAAAGCCAGATGCATGAGGGCAGTTGGAGATGTCTTATCTTGCACCATGTCCAACAACAAGTTCATCATCCATTCTAGGGAAAAACACATATCAAACATTTACTATATGATTAAGCATCAATATGACGTTGACTCAAACTACCAAAATAATTTACTTAGTAATGTAAGAACAATTCAGTATCAGTAACACTGTATAATCCACATATCAATGGAACAAGGGAAAAAATAGTTCATCTTAACAGTTTCTAAAAGGGTTTACACAGCATAAGAGTTTACACAACAATCATTGCCACTTTTAAAATGTACTCTTATCTTACTAAGAAATTATTCTATCTCAAATCAATATCTAATACCATACTTTACAGAAGATATTGCTACAAGTACTACGATTCAGCAACAATCTGGTTCTAACCAACGTAATAAGACAGTAAAAGAAAGAGCATTTCCACTTCCGGTTACAAAGGAATAACTGATACAGAACCTGCCTCACCACCATCAACGTTACTAAACTGAACAACTGTTTTCAGACACTGATCCCTGAAATAAGGTAACAAACCAACCACGTGCTACCGCTGCCCACGCTGTCTACTAGAAGGTGATTTCTAGCACTCAATGCAGGAAGGGAGGATTCCAGCAGGGCACAGCGATCTATAAATTGAGAAGAGAGAGCCTGGAGTGCAAGGAGACTGAGGCAGCTGGAATTTGCAGGGAAAAGTACCAAAGAAGAGGAAACTAAGCAGAGAATGTGTTCCAGAGTCCGCAGAGAGGTCCCCCAAATCTTTGGCGGAATCTCCACACGCACAAGAGTAGTGCATAAGGCTGGGGGAAGAACCACCAGGAAGCACTAAGGCAAACAGTTCCTGAAGCTCACATCGGCTGTCATTCAAATTCTATCAACCCAGAGTGCAGAGTCCTTGGGTAAGCACCCAGGACAACCAGTCATTATTCCAGAAAGATCATCTCTTAGCAGTAAGGTTAAATGAGAGGAAAAGCCTAGATCTGTCCTAACAAAGCTTTAAAAGGACTGAAAGGAATAGCCAGGCTCAGTGGCCCACACCCGCAGTCCCAGCTACTCAGGAGGCTGAGGCAGGAGAATCCCTTGAGCCCAGGAGTTTGGGGCTGTACTGTGCCATGATCGTACCTGTGAATAGCCACTGTGCTCCAGCCTGGGCAACACGGGGAGACCACCCTGTCTCTAAATACATTTTTTAAAGGGCTGAAAGGTTATACATGATTTGCAAGTAGCTTAACTGCCTGCCAAACTTCAGCATTCTTTAAAGGAAGACCAAAAAACCAAAGCATTCAACACCATAACAATTACAATGTCTGAGATCCATTCAAAAATTACTAGACATGTAACTGTCCAAAATTACTGTGGACCCTTACCAGGAGGAAAATCAGTCAACAGAAATGACCCAGAAATACAAAGATGGTACAATTAGTAGATACAAGCTTTAAAACAAATACCATAAGTATTATAAATATACTCAAGGATATCAAAGAAAATATGAATAAGGCAGGATGATATGGAAAACATTAAAAAAAAAAAAAAAACAACTTCAAGGGCTGGAAAAAATAAGATCTGAAATGAAAATCTAACTAAATGGGGATTAACAGTGGATTATACACTGCAGAAAAGATCCACGAACTTGAAGACACAGTAATACACACTTCTATATTAAAGAGAACAGAGTACAACTGAAAAAACTAAACAAAGAGCCAGGCATGGTGGCTCATGCTTATAATCCCAGCTCTTTCGAAGGTCAAGGTAAGAGGATGGCTTGAGGGATGGCTTGAGGCCAGAAGTTCAACACTAGCCTGAGCAACATAGTGAGACCCCATCTCTACCAAAAAATATATATATATATTAGCCAGGTGTGGTAGTACACAACTGTAGTCCCAGATCCACTCAAGAGGCTGAGGCAGGAGGATCACTTGAGCCCAAGAGTTGGAGGCTGCAGTGAGCTATGATCAAGCCACTGCACTCCAGCCTGGGTGACAGAGCAATATCCTGTCTCCAAAAAATAAAAAAATTACCAAACTTCACTGAAAGACACAAAAGATTTGAATTAGAGACATACCATGTTTTTAGATAGGAAAATTAAATCTTGTGAAGACATCTCCCCTATATGAATTTGTGAATTTAATAGAATTCCAAAGGGATTTGTTGGAGTGGGAAATAAAATAATTCTTAAATTCATCTGCATTAATAAAAGGGCTAAAAAAAAGTCAAGAAAATAAGATGGTCAGATGCTACACAAATATATCATAAAGCAACTGACATAAAACAGAGAAAAAAGCATACAAAGAGATTCATGGGACAGGGTAAAAAAATCTAAAGACCAAGGCTAATATCTTTGAGTGTTTAACATAAATTTAAAATGGCATTTCAAGCAGTGGGAGAGGCTGCTGGATCATTCAATAAAGGAAGCTTACATAACTGATCAGGAAAAATACACTTTCTAAAGGCCAAACACAAAGAAAGAGGCTAACAGCTTTGACAAGCTAAATATTTTTAAAACTTCAGCAGATAAAATTCACCACACATATTAAAAGGCAAAGGCAAAAGGCATGAAATATATGCAACATATGACAAAAGACCAGAATCCATGACTGTTGTTCCTTTTTCTAAAAGGGATCTGTTTTCCAGAAAACAATGAACTCCAAAAATCATCCCAAGCACTCTAAACAGCTCACAGCAAGTGTTGTTATTCCACGATGCACTATGGAAGCAGGTCCAGCAAGAATAAAGGCGTAACTACAGGTCTAAGGCTATTACTTAAAGAGATGAAAACACCACCTTCCACCTCTTGAGCAGTGACCATATCTGTTTCCTGGGGACCAGAACTCATACCTGGGAACCATCATGAGCCCAAGACCTACAACGAGACAAGGCCTGGGGAGCCCACTGCCCAGGGAGTCTAGGACCTGCCTGCCCAGCATGCTAGCCCTTCTACCAGACGTTAGTCCTTTTCCTGGCAGCTGGCTCTCTCCCAAGGACCTCCATCTTTAGTCCTCTCACCAGGACTACAAGTTTTCCCAGGAAAAGGGAAGACAAAGTTGATCACAATGAATTCTAGAATCCAGAATTTAGAGAATTTTTAAACCACATTTTTTTTTTGAGACAGGGTCCCACTATCGCCCAGGCTGGAGTGCAGTAGTTCAATCATAACTGACTACACCTCAAACTCCTAGGCTCAAGCAATCCCCCTGCTTCGGCCTCCTAAGTAGCTAGGACTACAGGCGAGTGCCACCACACGAGGTTGAAACGACTTGTTTAACACGGCCCTTGAGAACTTGTAGATTTTCTCATCACTTTCAGGATGACACAGACATGAAGCATGAGGGTCTGCAGTGGACTGTAGATTTAAATCTTGGCTGGAACACTTATTAGCTGTGCAACCTGGGGCAAGTTTTTAACCTCTCAGAGCTGTGCTTCAGTTTTCTGATCCATAAAATGTGGTAATAACTGACTTTACATGAGCATTGAGAGGTTACTGTGATAATTAAATTAGTTTAGTTTTTTGGGAAGATCATTTCAGGCCAGGAGTTTGAGACAAGCCTGGGCAACATAGCAAGACCCTGTCTCTACAAAAAATTTTTAAAAAGAAAAAAGAAAGCTCACCTTCTACAAAAGCTGTTACTTGAAGAAAAAAACACAACAGCATACGCAGCAACAGCCCGCTTAAGAGGCACATGTGTGCACACTAAAAGCTAATTCTTAGCTCCTTACATACAGGTTCCAACACCTGTGGGGCAGACAGTGCTGATCACTTATTTTACAGGTGTGGAAACTCGGCACAGAGTAGCTCAACACTGAGTGGGGGAGCTGGGATGTGAATCCAGGTGGTCTGGCCCCAGAGCTCACGCACCTCACCCCCACCCATGCTGCCTCTCAACTTAGTTAACATTGCTACTTTCCTCCTTCCCAAGTTCACTGCCAGGAGCATGTGTTATTTTTGTAAGTAGTATGAAATAAGTCAAAAATAAAGAAAACAATGAGAAACCAAAACCTCAATCCCTTTGCAGTTAAGTAAGAAAACCAAGCCTCAGTGCATCCATCTATAAAATGGAAACAACCTCAGACACACTCCTTAGCAGCTGTGAGGACTGGATGGCGACCCATGCAAAGCACTGACCCTGTGTGACTATCAGAAAGACAATATGTGCCCAGATGTAAACAAATTAAAACAAACAAATGAGGAGTATGTTGCATCCTTTGAATAACAGAGAGAAAGAGAGCACCTCACACACAACTGCCCACAGCCTGGAGTGACCTCTGGAACTCAAGCTACTATCATGGGCTTGACACCAACCAGCCAGGCCCTGCAAGCAAGACAGACTTGTGCGCTGCCCAGCACTTTATCCTGACACCTTCTGCTGGCAACACACAAACATGCTAGCGTGTGCGAACACCAAGGCATTCATGGTCATCTGTAATTCAACAATCACAATCATCAGCTTTTCTTCCTACCAAGGTGTGGGTCCAACAGGTGCGGCTGCTCCTGATACTTGTCCATTATTACTGAAAAGAAAAACAACATGAAAATTAGGTCTCTAAGCCAAACACATGTGAGCCTCAGAAACCCTCCTGTTTACCCTTGCTAACTTCTATGGGGCAGCTCCCAAGAGCACACCTCCCCTCTCACTGACAGATGAACACCTGGGAGAGGGCGCCGCGTCTCTCTCCAGCCTCCCGAGGGCCACTATGGCCTGGCCATGTGCTCTCTGCTTGCTCAGCACACCTTCCTCTTGACCCTCTTCTCCCACTTCATCTGCACCCTTCTTCCCCTCTTTCTTCTCTCACTCTCCATGCCTCCACCTCCCATTAAGAGCCACGCTCAGAGCTCCCTTGTTATACACACATCCCTTCCACTCCTCTCATGCTCCCCTGCCAATTCTTTGTTGGTTTTTTGGTGTTTTTAATTTTTTTTTATTTCAGGATATTATGGGGGTACAAATATTACAGTTACATATATTGCCCATGCCCCCTTCCCCCCTCGAGGCAGAGCCTCAAGCATGACCATCCCCCAAACGTTGCACATCTCACTCATTATGTTTGTATATACCCATCCCCTCCTCCCCCCCCCCACCGGCCCCGACGCCTGACAAATGTTATTACTATATGTCCACTTAGGTGTTGATCCGTTAATACCAATTTGCTGGTGAGTACATGTGGTGCTTGTTTTTCTATTCTTGAAATACTTTACTTAGTAGAATGGGTTCCAGCTGTATCCAGGAATATACAAGAGGTGCTATATCACCATTGTTTCTTAAAGCTGAATAGTATTCCATGGTGTACATATACCACATTTTATTAATCCACTCATGTGTTGATGGGCACTTTGGCTGTTTCCACAACTTTGCAATTGTGAACTGTGCTGCTATAAACATTCGAGTGCAGGTGTCTTTTTCATAGAGTGACTTTTGTTCTTTTGGGTAGATGCCCAGTAATGGGATTCCCTGCCAACTCTTTGAACCCATGACCCTATAACCTTCTTGACCTCTGGCCAGCTGCTTTCTTCTCCCAGCAGCTGAAACCGCTTCTGTCCAATCCAACGACTCTGCCTGTGTGGTTCTCACCTGCCACACGCCTCCACATCTCACCACTTCCCAGGAATGGGAAAATGGGCTTTCACTGGCCCCTGGATATGTAACTGGTTCCCTGAACAAAAATGCCTTTTTTGTGTTTTTTTT
>VBSM01003152.1:217737-232292 GCA_008086735.1 Cheirogaleus medius
TGGGCGTGGCCGAGCACGGGGGCGGGGCCTGGTGAGGCGGGGGCCGAGCAGGAGTCGGGGCAGGCAGAGGCGTGGCCGGGTCCCCAGACCGACCCATACACGACGACAGCCCTGACGAGGCAGCCGCGCGGGCCACCCCGGCAGCCTGACCGCACGGACCCCAGACATCCGGCCAGGGGGACGCTCCGCTGCCCACCGGCTTGGCTCGGGCTGCCGTAGAAGCGTGGTGCGGGCAAGGGGCGCGGGGCCCTTCCTCGGCGGGGCGACCCCGAGCCCCACCCAGCGGCCGCGCCCCAGCTCCCCCTGAGCACCTGGACCTGCCAGAACGCCCGCGCCCCGGTCGCGGGAGGACCCGCCCTCCACCCCGCGGCCTGTGGCGCGCAGGAGGCCTTGCAGGGGGCCTGGGCCGTGACTAGCCACCTGCGTGGCGGGCGACGCGCCGGGACACACGGGGACGCGGGCCGGGGCCTCTGGTGGCTTTATTAGTCCCGGAGCCTCGGGGCCAGGGCGGGGAAGGGGCTTTGCGGGGCGCCGGCCGCTACTTGAGGAGCCGCCGCATGGTGCCCAGCGCCGGGCTGCGGTAGCCGCGGCCGAAGTGGTTCCAGTGGTTCAGGTAGTTGAACAGCTGGTAGAGCAGCAGCCGCCGGTCGAAGCCCGGGGCCTTGGGGACCTTCCGGTGGTAGGCAGCGAAGAAGGACCCAGGGAACCCCCCGAACATCGAGGCGATCGCCAGCTCGAACTCGGAGTGGCCGTAGAAGGAAGCTGGGTCGTACACGACGGGCCCCGCGTCATCCTCGGCCACGTTTCCCGACCACAGATCCCCGTGGAGCAGCGCAGGCACGATCTCCAGGCCACGGAACAGGTCCGGGATCTTCCCCTGGGAAAACAGCGGCGGCGCACAGGTGCCATCGCTTAGGGAGCTGCAGCCCTGGACCCCACGCTTGAAGACGGGCAGAGGCCACTCTCCGCCCAGCCCCGGACCCCATGCCTGGAGACGGGCAGAGGCCGCTCCACCTAGCCCCTGACCCCACGCCTGGAGACGGGCAGAGGCCGCTCCACCTAGCTCCGGACCCCATGCCTGGAGACGGGTAGCGGCCACTCTCCGCCCAGCCCCGGACCCCACGCCTGGAGACGGGCAGAGGCCACTCTCCGCCCAGCCCCACGATGAGGGCCACCCTGTACCTAACTCACTGCTTACTGCTGATTTAGGTCCAGGGCTTTACAATGCTAATGACTTCCATACAGAAGACACCCCTAGAGATTATAGTGTTGGTGTTCTTTAGAACACGAAGTCTTACAGCTATCAGGAAACTCTCCACCAGTCTTCTGTCTCACTGCAAGTATATATCACCACCTCTCTCGCATCCTGCTGGTTACTTCATTAGTTAAATAAAATTTTTTTGATTCATGCTCAGTCTGGATTAATACGTGAGTTCTGTTTTTAACATTTTGAATGTTATGTTTCGAAACCAGTCACTCTGGGGCATCTGGTACCCACATCTTCACTAAGGGGTGAGATGCTTATGTTTTGGCAGAGGAGGAGGAGCAGGGGTAAGAGTGGACAGTATTACCAACAATGAGAATAGTAGCAGTAAGTGTCACCATTTACAAGCCAGGCACCTGGGTCTCCCATGAGGAAAGTTTGAGGTTAAACACCTGGTGATCCAGCGGGCAAGAGCCACACTCAGGAGCCAGTATGTCTTCAGCTTCCCTGTCAGGCCAGTCTCTGGCATTACGGTGTCCACCGCCTGGCCAGCTCTGCTCCAGGGCCCGGTTCTACCAGAGGACCCCACCCAAATGTTGTGGAATCCTGAGGTGACAGCCTCTTTCCCAGAGAAGGTGCTGCCGTGCCCACCTGTAGTCGGGACCACAGCTCTCGTGCCTCCCGGTCAGCATAGTCCTTCTCAATGAGGTCCAGCTGTGCCTGGAGCCGGTGCTGGGTGAAAAAAGTCGGCCAGTCATCCTGCCACTCATTCACCTGGGCAACAAGGAGCCAAGGACGGTTATACACAGAATCTGCCTAAACCCTGCAGGGGTGGGGAACCTGCGGCTTCGGGGCCACATGTGGCCTTCTGGATCCTTGAGTGCAGCCTTTTGACCAAATCCAAATTTTACAGAACAAATCCTGTGACGTTTGGATTTGGTCAGGGGCCACATGTGGCTTTGAGGCCGCAGGTTCCCCACCCCTGCTAGAGCAACCACTAAAAGAACATAGCAGATATTATAGCTAGTGAGCCAACAAAGGAGATAAGACAGAATCACAAAATCCTCAGTAAATCCAAAAGAGGGCTGGTAAAGAGGAAAAAGAGAACAAAGAGCAGATGGAGCAAATAGAAAACAAATCCCAGATGACAGACTCAAACCTAACTATATCAATAAGCACACTAAAGGCAAATGGTCAAAAATAAATAGTCTAGTTAAAGGACAGAGATTGACAGGCTGGAAAAATAAAACAAGACCAGCTATAAGTCACATGCAAAAAGGCACTTCATAGATAAGAACAGAATTAGGCTAGAAGGATAGAAAAGATACACCACGATAATACTAGTCAAAGGACAGCTAGAGTGGCTACATTAATATCAGACAAAGCAGATTTCAGAGCAAAGAATATCATCAAGTATAAAGTAAGTCATTTCACAACGAAAAAGGGTCACTTGATGAAAAGAACATGATAACCCTAAATATTTACACCTCTAATAACAAACCATCAAAATACATGAAAACAAATTAATTGAACTGCAGGAGAAATAGGTACTTCCAAAGCCTGCTATGGACTAAAATGTCCCACACCCCCTCCCGACAATTCATATGTTGAAGCTCTAACCCCCAATGTGATTGTATTTGCAGAGAAGGCTTTTAGAAGGTAATTAGGGTTAAATAAAGTCATAAGGGTGAATTCTTAATCCGATAGGATTAGTGACCTTATAAGAAGAATAGAGAGGATTTATTTCTCTCTCCACGCACGCACAAAGAAGGACCAGTCAAGGACATAGCAACAAGGTGGCTAACCGCCTTCTAAGACAGGAAGGCCCCCCACACACACACCCCGAAATGAAATGGGCCAACACCTTGGTCTGGGACTTACAGCCTCTAGAACTATGAGGAATAAACTTCTCTTGTTTAAGCCACCCAGTTTATGGTATTTTGTATGGTAGCCCTAGCAAACTAAGACATAGCCAGAGATTTCAACCCCTCTCTCAATAGTTGATAGAACAAGTAGGCAGAAAACAGTAGGTTTACAGACAATTTCAACAACACTATCATCTAACTAGAGCAGATGGACATTACAGAACATAGAATACTGCACCCAACAACAGCCTTATATATATATATATATATATATATATTTTTTTTTTTTTTTTTTTTTTTTTTTTTTGAGACAGAGTTTCTCACTCTGTTGTCCGGACTAGAGTGCCATGGCATCAGCCTAGCTCACAGCAACCTCAAACTCCTAGGCTCAAGCAATCTTTCTGCCTCAGCCTCCCGAGTAGCTGGGAATACAGGCACATGCCATCATGCCCGGCTAATTTTTTCTATATATTTTTAGTTGTCCAGCTGATTTCTTTGTATTGTTAGTAGAGACAGGGTCCGCTCTTGCTCAGGCTGGTCTCAAACTTCTGAGGTCAAACAATCTATCCGCCTTGCCCTTTCAGAGTGCTAGGATTACAGGCATGAGCCACCATGAATATATATATATTCTTTCCAAGTGCACCTGGAGCATTTACCAAGAGAGATCATAGCCTGGGCCATAAATCAAATCTCAACACATTGAAATGGATTTTAAGTCATGAAAAGTATTATATAGTCTCTGGCCATAATGGAATTCAATTATAAACCAATAGAAAGATCTCCAGGAAATCCCCAAATATTTGAAAACTAAATACTACTTCTAAAATCTATGTAAGGAAGACATCTAAAGGGAAATTAGAAAGTATTTTGAACTGAATGAAAATAAAAACACAACTTATAATTTTGGGGATATGGCCAGGCATGGTGGCTCATGCCTGTAATTCTAGCACTCTGGGAGGCTGAGGCAGGAGGATCACTTGAGGCCAGGAGTTTGAGATCAGCCTCAGCATGAGTGAGACCCAATCTCTACAAAAAAATAAAAAAGGCTACACTGCAGGATACGAGATCAACATACAAAAGTCAATTTGTAAAAACTGTGTTTCTATGTATTTGCCACAAAAAACCCTGAAATTTTAAATTTTTTAAAAAGTCACTTCAATGGCATCAAAAAATATAAAATAGTTAGGGATAAATCTGACAAAAGACGTGAAAAGACCTGTCCACAGAAAACTTCAAAACATTGCTGAGAGAAACTAAAGAAGACCTAAATAAATGGAGATCAAGTCTGAATATTAGTAAGATGTCAATTCTCCCCAAATTGATGTATAAATTCAGTGCAATCCCAATAAAATCCCAGCATGCGTTTTTTTGGTAGAAATTAACATGCTGATTCTAACATTCATGCAAAAATGGAAAGGCCCTAGAATAGCTGAAACAACTTTGAAGAAGAACAAATTTTGAGGACTCACCCCGATTTCAAGATAGTGTGATATTGGCATCAAGACAGACAAATTAATCAATGGGACAGAACTCGGGCCCAGGAGTAAATATTAATAGAGAATCGCTTTTTGCCAAAGATACAAAGACAGTCCAGTGAGAAGATTATAGTCTTTTCAACAAAGACTGTGGAAGCAATTAGCTATCCATACGTAAAAACCGAACTTCAATCTATACCTTGTAACACATACAAAAATTGACTTAAAATGACTCATAGACAAAAATGTAAAACCCCAAACCCTAACACTACTAGAAGTAAACGTAAGAGAAAATCTGTGTGACCTTAGCTTAGGCAAAGATTTCTTAGCTATAATACCAAAACACAATTCATAAAAGAAAAATTGATAAATTGGACTTCATAAAAATTTAAAACTTCTGCTCTTTGAAATACACTTTTAAGAGAAGAATAAACAAATAACAAACCAAGAGAAATTATTTGCAAATCACATCTCTGATAAAGGATTTATATCCAAAATATATAAAGAACTCTCAAATGTCAATAATAAGGAAAAAACCTAGTCACAAACTGGACAAAATAGTGGAACAGATGATTCACCAAAGAAGATACACAGTTGGGAAATGTGCACATGACTAGATGCTCCATGTCATTAGTCATGACAGAAATGCAAACTAGAACCTCAATGAGATACCACTTCGTACACACTAGGATGGCTATAACTTCGAAAAACAGAACATATCAAGTGTTGCCATGGATGTGGAGGAACTGGAACTCTCGTGCATTGTTGGCAGGAATGTAAAATGGTGCAACCACTTTGGAAAAGAGCTTAGCAGTTTCTTAAAAATTAAATATGGGGCTGGATGCAGTGGCTCACACCTGTAATCCCAGCACTCTGAGAGGCCAAGGAGGGAGGATTGCTTGAGGCCAGGAGTTCAAGACCAGCCTGAACAACATAGCAAGACCCCCATCTCTACAAAAAATAAATAGAAAAATTGGCTGGGCATGGTGGTGCATGCCTGTAGTCCCAGCTACTTGGAAATCTGAAGCAGGAGGATCACTTGAGCCCCGGAGTTTGAGGCTGCAGTGAGCTGTGATGACACCACTGCACTCTAGCTCGGGTGATAGAGGGAGACCTTGTCTCTAAAAACAAACAAACAAAAAGTTAAATATGAACCTACCATATGACATAGTCATTCCCCTCCTAGGAATTTATCCAAGATAAATGGAAGCATTTGTCCATACAAAGCCTTGCACACAAAGGTCATAGCAGCTTTATTTGCAAAAGCGAAAACTGGAAACTACCCAGACGTCCACCAAGAGGCGAACAGATGAACAGACTGTGGTTTATCCACACTATCGAATGGGCTTTCGACACATGCAACACGGAGGAGTATCATGGGTAAATAGCAAAGGATTTGGGGCGCGGATGAATTTCAGCATAACTGTGCTGAGTGAAAGAAGCCAGACAAAAAAAGAGTACGTACTATGTGATTCATTTGTATTAAATTCCACAAAACTTTGCAAACTAATCCACAACGACAGAAAGCAAATTGGTGGTTGCCCAGAGCAGGGTGGGCAGGAGGAAGAGGTTACTGACAGACACGAGGAACCCCCGGGGTGTGACCAACATACTCATTCTCTTGCTTGGGGTAAGTGGTTCGTGGGTATAACACAAGCCAAAACTTAGCAGACTGAACACTTAAGTGGGTGCAGTTTATGTCAGCTATATCTCAACAGAGAAAAATACAAAGCTTATTTTGCAAGACTCCTTTGGGAGGGATGTTCTGAAGAGCATGCACCCCAGGAATTAGCAGAGCAACTTCCCTTGAGGGTCCTCACCACCGAGACTCTCCCTGTGCTTGGCGCTTGGGCCCCGGGGCACACCTGGTGCTGGGTGCACCTCGAGAGCTGCACGGAAAGGCCCCTCCCATGGCAACTGCTGGCCCAGCACTGAGGTGCACATGCCACAGCCCCTCCCGGTGTCACACCTCTGTCCTCCTCCTGGAAGACGACTGGGTCATAAACGATGCAGACCGAGTGTTGGGAACAGGGACCAGCATTGACAAGCCTAGTCCCAGCGCCCGGACAGAGGGGCTGTGGTCCCCAAACCTTCTCCTGAGCTACCAAAGGCGGTGCCCCCTGGGGGTACAGCTGGTTCCGATGGCTGGACCTCACATGACAGAGGGGAAGGGTGGGGCAATGGTTAGAGCCCACGCTCTGAAGCCAGACTGAGGGTCCCATCCTGGCCCTTCACCTCCCAGACACATGGTCTCCGGCGTTACGTGGCCTCTCTGTGCAGCAGTGTCTGCATCCATCAAATGGATAGATGACGTTACCACCTCATTACCCACCATCCTCACCCAGGCACTCACCTGTGGGATGAAGCCACAGCACGTCACCGTGTGAAAGCCGAACTTGGACACATACTGGGGCTCAGCATCCTCAGCCCTCTGGCCTGTCAACAGAGATCCTTGGCCTGAAAGAGCTGCTTATCTTTCTCTTAAACGTCAGACCTCAGCACAGCACCAGTACAGGCCTGGGCTGCACATGCTAGAATATGGGCGGTCTGGGGATATATTACATACAGTAGTGATTAGTCAGCATATGGATCTTCAAGAACACTCCTACCTCAAGCACACTAGACAACAGGGCTGGGTATAAAAGAGGTTATTCCTACCTCTAGCACACTGGACAACAGGGCTGGGTATAAAAGGGGTCATGAGCCAATTCTGCTAGCTCATCAGCTCCATCAAAATTCTTATTTAATAAACTCATTTTCATAATGCAGTGTGAAGGGAGATGGTTTGCAATTCAACCTATTATTGAAATGCCACCAAGAAGCACCATAAGCACCAATCTAGGGTAGTAGACAATGGAGCTGAGTCAAGGATGCACAAAAGCAATGTCAACATACCCACTGTGTTCTCCTTCTCCTTCAACTTCTCCCTGAGCTTCTGGTTATAAAGGTGCAAATCTGCTATCTGGTCTCCAAGTTTGGATGCCTGACTGAAGAAAGAAGAAATGCAGCCAATTAAAATAACAAATAAGAAATAATAACATCACCCAGTATGTTCTGTTTTGAAAAAATGTTTTAAATACCTTAAAAACTATTCTCCATTCTTTGAAAAGTAAAAAGTAAACACCAGGCAATGACTCTTTCCAAGAAACAAAATTGTGTAAAATCAGCAAGAGGGGTTAGGCAGGTGAGCTTCAGCAGAAGTCTTAGGTGCTGGAAATTAAGAGGCCAATGCTCAAAAAGTAATATTAGGTGAAAATTCAGCTCCCAGTTTTTATAAAAACTAATGTAAATCACATATACAAAAAAGACCAAGATGATAAATCATATGCCAAAATGTTAACAGTGGCCATCGTTGCTAGTGGGTAGCTTTATGTCTTTACATGAATTTGTATTTCCCACACTTTATACACTATGTATGACTAATAATTAGAAAATTGTAAGGACTTCAGATAATTAATATATCAGCCTCTTTCTGCCCAAAGGGAGCTGGCATCAGTGCACTATGAAGCACAATGGAAGTGATAAGTTCAAATACACTTATCTTGTGCAGCCTCATTACAGCCAAACTAACCTAAAAAAAAAAACAGTCCTATACCAGAAAGCAGTAATTTTTTATCTCCATTAAAAACGGCAGGGTGGGATTCTTGGCCCTGCCTCTGGTAGCTGGAAAGAGTTACGTGGGCAGCTCAGCAAGAGGCTGCTCCCTTTCTGTCCCTATCCCCGTCTGTCTGTCTGTCTCTCTGTGTATCTGTGTGTCCGTGTGTCTGTGTGTATGTATGTGTCCCTATTGTGTACGTGTGTGTCCCTATTGTGTGTGTATTCCTATGTGTGTGTCCCTGTGTGTGTCCTTGTGTGTATGTGAATGTCTATCCCTATGTGTGTGTCCCTGTGTGTGTCCCTCTGTATGTGTCCCTACGTATGTGTCCGTGTGTGTCCCTATGTGTGTGTCCCTTTGTGCATGTGTATATTCCTATGTGTGTGTCCCTGTGTGTGTCCCTCTGTGTGTGCGTGTTGGTGTCTCTCAAGCACACTCACCTGCTGAAGCTCCTCATCTTCAAATGCTCCATCACGAAGGCGGCCCCGCCCCCCGGCAAGTCGATCACCTTCATGGGCCGAGGCGCACGCACCACGCCGGTGCTCCGGAGCGCCTCCAGGCTGGCCAGCTCCCCCTCGAACATCTGCCGGGCCTGCGGCGGGACGCGGCCGTGAGCTCGTGGGAAGCGCGACACTTGAGCCGCGGAAACCGGCTGGGGAACAGCCGCGCGCCCCCAGGTGGGGTGCAAAGGGCCTCGGGGCAGGGAATTGCAAGGGTGAGGTGGAGCCTGGGGCCGCTGCGCCCCAGGGAGGCCCTGGGAGCCTCTGCGGGGCCCGCGGAGCTGGGAAGGGGCCCGGCCCCCCATCTCTAACACATTTCGCGCGTACCCCAATTCTAAATCCCGCGAACTCTCACCGCACGTGCAACACACTTGCATCAGAACATCGTTTATTGGAGCGGTCTGTAACGATCTGCAAGCTGTGCGGAATGAACTCCAGCACTGCCTGGCCACCCAGCAGGGGCCGCTCCGCCCCCCGGGAAGTGCAGGGAACCCAGGCTGCGCCCTGCACCCCTAGCCAGCCCGCGCCCGGGATCCAGGTGGCGGCGGGAGGACACAGACGCGGACAGGGGAAAGGGGAGGACACCTGGCTCCGGCGCCTGGCCCCAGGGCCCGGCTGCCGCGCGGGAGAGGCGGGCAGGTGCCAGGGCCGCGCGAAGCCCGAGCCAGAAACCACTGCCCTGGCCGGGGTCTGCCTCGTCCCACCTGCAACGAGGACCCAGGCCCCCGCCTCACCCGCCTCCCGCCCGTGCTTGATGGGTAGAAAAATTAAAACAATCCAAAGAGCCGTGCGCGGAGGCCGAAGGGCGGAAGCTAACGGTGCAGCGATGACTAGGCCTTGAGCCCCAAGGGAAGGCCCCCGGCACCGCCAAGCCTGCAGGCGACACCGCCCCTCGCCGCCCCGCACGCGCCGGCCCAGCGCGGGGACCCAGCAGAGGCCCCGCCGCCCAGGTCCGCACCTGAGCCCTGCGGTTGACCTTGACGAACACGGGGCCCGCGTCCGTGTCGTAGGCGCGGCCCTCGCTGATGCAGCCGCCGCCCGGGCTGCCGAAGGCCCGCAGGGTCGCGGTGCGCAGCTCGGTGCGCAGCAGCTGCTCCATGGGGACGCGGGGACGCGGCAGGGACGCGGACACGCGCAGCCACTCGCCGCCGGCTGAGTGGCCGCTCCGCGCTCCGCCCCTGCTGGGGCCTCCCAGCCCCACGCTCTCACCCTCCCTCCCCGCACCGCTACCCCGCACTCCTCGCCCGCGCTCCTCCCTCTCCTCCCCATCCCGCGCTCCCCGCCCGCGCCCTCACCCCACTCCCCGCACAGCTACCCCGCACTCCTCGCCCGCGCTCCTCCCTCTCCTCCCCTCCCCATCCCACGCTCCTCCCTCCCCACCCTGCACTCCTCGCCCCGCACTCCCCAGGGGGGCCTTGGGCCAGCTCCTGCCCAGCAGGATACCGGCCAGGCTCAGCGAGACCTGGGCTGTCCCCGGGACCAGGGCGCAGGCCACAGGCCGGCTGGGTTCCCACACTGTCCAGACAGGGCCCAGGGGACCAGGTGCCCTCCCTGATAGCAGCTGCTAGGGACCCCTGATTAGAGACACACTGGGAAGGGCGCTTCAAGGCACACTTGCCCACGTGCACACAGGACACACGTGCCCACAGGGAATTCAAAGTGAGTCATCACCACCTCCCTCCCCTAGTCATTAACCCATGACTCCCCGGCTAGCTCTGTGATGGCTGTTTATTCCACCTCAGTGAGCTTCCTTTACAAAATAAGGGCCTAGGAAGAGAGATTTGGGGCTAATAATACCATTTATTGGAGCTTTTACAATGCCAGGCCCACGTCAAGTCAGCTAAGCCCCCTAGCTCCAGCCTTGCAGATAAGGAAACTGAAGCACAGAGAGATTAACTTGCCCAAGGTGCCAGTGCTGGAAAGTGGCCCAGGGGCTTTGAAAGTGTATCTTTCTGGCCAGGTATGGTGGTTCACGCCTGTAATCCTAGCATTCTAGGAGGCCGAGGCAGGAGGATCGCTTGAGCTCAGGAGTTCAAGACCAGCCTGAGCAAGAGTGAGACCCTGTCTCTACTATAAATAAATTAGCCAAACAACTAAAAATAGAAAAAATTAGCCGGGCATGGTGGCATGTGCCTGTAGTCCCAGCTACTCAGGAGGCTGAGGCAGGAGGGTTGCTGTGAGCTAGGCTGACATCATAGCACTCTAGCCTGGGCAACACAGTGACACTCTGTCTCAAAAAAGAAAAAAAAAAGTGTATCTTTCTGCCTCCAGGGTCCCCAGAAGGTCCCAGGGTAAGGTAGGGCGGGATCCTGCCATCCCAAGATGCCCAGGAGGCCACCCCAAACCATGCTGCCTGTCGGGTTTTTCTTCTGGGCCTCCCAGCTGCCAGGCTTGCAGCTCTTGTCCTCCATAAGGTACCCACTTAGGTTAGAGACATCTCTTCTAAGAGGTAGGCAGCGGCTGGGGAGATAGAGCCAAACGCACTTCCGTCAGACCAACAACTGTGTGAGGTTTTAATCGAGCAAGCGAATTTTCTGCAGCTCCAACTTTTATTGTCTTTGCCCAGAGTCTCCGGGGTCCTCCTAAGACAGCAGCCGGATTCAGAGAGGCAAAGCCTCTGGGACTGGTGTCCCTGCTGCCTGCTGGCCTGCTCTCCTGGGCTGGGGTCGAGTGGCACCTCAGCTGGGATGACTGGAGCCTGGCTTCTGCAGTCACTGTCAAGTGGGACAGGACCATGGTCTCTCAGTGTCGTGAGCACAGAGGCCCGGCTCCCAGAGGAAGCCCCCGGGAGAAGGTTCCAGGAGCAGCATGGCCGTCTGGGCAACATATTCCACCGAGGGCTGTGCCCAGTTTCTGCCGCTTCTCTTTCACACCCAACTGCCGCCCTGTACTCCTCTCTGCCTGGGGACTGCCTGTGTGACTCTGTTAGCAAGCTGGCCTGCTTGGGTTTGGCCAGAGGGGAGCCCGAGAGGAGAAGGGAAGAAGGGAGGAAGGCGCAGTTAGGGCATTTGTTCCCTGATGTCCTGCCAGCAAGCAAGGTCACCTTGGGCTTTGTCATGCACAGGGACACACCTCGGGACCAAGTGGCCACGGCCCTGGGAGCTGGGCATCCCGATGCTCCTGTGGTTTCCTCACGCTCTGCCCACGGCTTTGCCAAGCCCTCCTGGAACTGCTCCCCGTGCCGGGCCCTGGGCTACGACATCCAGGCAGCCCTGGATGATGATGGATGATCCTGTTCCTGGGACAGGAATGGGCTCGAAGGGGAGGGTCTTCTATTTAAGATAGAAAAGCATGTGGTTTAGGTGCACTTTCATTAAAAGGATGTAAAATATGAATAAAACATTTTGGGGTGGAAGGCTCAATTTCAGTTATACAAAGACTCACTTCTGTGGAAAGGCTGACACCCTAACACTGTTAGATAATGAGGGGTTTTGATATAATATTCCCAATTTCAGTAAGAAATAGCAAATAAAGCCTCCCTAGCCCTGAGGTCCCGGAGACGAGAACTGAGGGCCTCGAGGGGAGCTCAGGGCAGCGGCTACTTCCCTGGATGTCCGGCTGAGGCTTCCCAGCAATGCTCACAGCTGCCCCAAAGGGAATGAACCTGCTCCAGCTCCTGCCTTGGACAAGGAGTCTCAGAGCTGTGTCCAGAGCCCAATCTCCCCATTATTTCAGATGTGAAGCCGCTCTGCGAGCACTGGAGGCTGCGGTCAGGATGCAGCACACACAACCGGTGAAACTGAGCCTCCCCCAGGTCCTCCAGCTTAGCCGCCCAGAAAGCAGCACCATTTCACGTTGGGAAGCACAGCCCCGATGACGTGTGTGGTCTTTCACATGACAGAATAATCCACAAAATCAACTGAGTAGACCCAGGAGTCTTGGGCCTGAAGCTTATTTAATTTTGGCAACCTTTGTGAAAAAATGTTCACATTATATATAAAAATATATATAATGGGCCAGGCGCGGTGGCTCACGCCTGTAATCCTAGCACTCTGGCAGGCTGAGGCAGGAGATCGCTCAAGGTTAGGAGTTTGAAAACAGCCTGAGCAAGAGTGAGACTCTGTCTCTACTAAAAATAGAAAGAAATTAATTGACCAACTAAAAATATACAGAAAAAATTAGCTGGATATGGTGGCACACGCCTGTAGTCCCAGCTACTCGGGAGGCTGAGGCAGAAGGATCACTTGAGCCCAGGAGTTTGAGGTTGCTGTGAGCTAGGCTGACGCCACGGCACTCTAGCCCAGGCAATAGAGTGACACTCTGTCTCAAAAAAATAAATATATATATATATATATATAATGATGAATACAAAAATAGATATTTTAAAATGAGCAATTGCAAAAAATTGCAAAGTTTGAAAAGCTGACAAACACAGTAATATCTGTCAGCTCAGTGCCTGCCACACCTCTGTGGCACTTCCCTACACTTCTGTGCCGGCTGCTCTCTGACGGCCTCTCCTACACGCAGCGCTGCAGTGCTGTCTAGGAAGAGAAGGCCTTCTCTGCCGGAAGACTGAAACATCCTTCCTGTTAGTGTTTTGGGAAAGCTTTGGCCTTGGCTCTCATAACCGTAACGTGCTGACACAGAATGACACCCAGAGCCTGGAGAGTCCCACAGAATCAAGGGGCCCATCGTGGGACAGTAACGGCCATCCTTGTGGCTAGCACAGCCCCGTAGAGGGTTCTGTCAGGAGACAGAGTCCAGGCCACCCTTTCTCGGGCAGTGACCAACCACCCGGGAGGCTGCCTCGAGCCCTCCAGACCCAGCAGGGGCCTGTGAGCAACTCGGTCTCGAGCTGAAAGGCCTGTGCCTCACCTGTGACTCGTGGCTCCTGACGCTGGCCCGTGCATTTGCCTAGTCGAGGCTATAGGGTTCTAAGCACTGATGACTCTTGTGAAATACAGGAAGATGAAATGGAGACTCTTCTTTAAGATTCTCTAAGGCTGAGCAAATACACGCTCCATCCACTGTGTTCTGGCCCGATGGCCACTCTGCTCCTACATGACTAACCACAGAGGAGAAGGATCCTGGGCTATGCTTCTCAAATGGTTTCGGTTGTAGAATAATTATCTCTGCGGAAGACCTCAGGTCTGGCAGCACCAAAACCAAAACCATCCTGGAAACCAGGTTTGTGTTACTTGGTAAAGCACCATCTGGCGGGAGTGAGGCAGCACACATTTCCTCATCAGGAAGCTGTTTCAGGGCATCATCTTCCTTGGAGACAGTTATCAGTTTCCCCAGGATCAGAGTAAACCACCTAGAATCCCAGCAAATGGTAGTCTGGGAATCACAAGGTTTGAAGCACCAGCAACTCACAGTCCTCTCTCCCCTCCCACAGAACTAGGGCTCTACAGGAATTCAGTTCTACCTCTGAATTCTGTGACCTGGAACACAGAGACAGCAAACAAACAAGAGAAAAAAAATCCAACCTCTTCAATCCAGATCAGTGAGACCCCTGGGTGTCCTTCAAATACTGGTGTTTTCCAAGCTCGGAGCCAGACCCAGCACGGTCACCCATGGGTGTCTTCCCCCAAACATCATTCTACAGATCATTCATCTTCCATCCTCCCTTTAATGTCTTCCAGATCTCAAGGGGTGAATAAAATGGCATTTAAACTGCTCCTCTAGTCAAACAGTTCTAGATTGTGCCTTCTCTTATTTTGAAACTACGTGCTATTCTCTTATTTGAACAAAAAGACAAGACAAATATTGCTCTTTTAAGAAACAACAGTTGTACCTATCTTTTGTCACAATATGTCACTAAGGTTTCCCAGCAAACAACTAAGATAAACAATGAATTACAATAAATGAGGGAAATATACAGTCTCATGCATTACTGAAACCACTCAAAGTTTATTCAGATTTTTATGCAAAAGGATATATTAGCCTCAATGCCATTCAAGAAATATTTCACTG
>VBSM01003152.1:251145-263008 GCA_008086735.1 Cheirogaleus medius
GGGACAGCCAGCAGAAGGAGGTAGCTGGCCCGAGCTAGGACATTGCCAAGTGACTCACAGCTGATTGGAACGTGGGGACTGAAGGTTAGAGATGAGAAGAGAAATTCCCCTGAGTATTTTTAGTTTTTTGGGGTGAGAGTGGGGTCAAAACTCCACCTGTCTCATATTTTTCTAGTGTCCACCTTCCTTTTTATTTCTATTTTTATAGTGGCTCCACCAGTGCCTAAATGCACCAGTTGGTCAATAAACAGTAGATGTTGTAAACTAATCTGGCATTGGAAAGTAAATATCAATCCCAGATGCATGTGGGGGAAAAAAACCCAGCCTCACTGGTATGACGTAATCTGCTTAAAGCACACTTTCCCCACCCTGTACTTGAGATGAAGACTACAGCCATCCTTTTACATGTAAAATACAGAACAAAAACAAAAACAAAAAAAGTAGAGGCAGGGCACAGTGGCTCACACCTGTAATCCTAGCACTTTGGGAGGCAGAGGTGGGAGGATCGCTTAAGGCCAGGAGTTCAAGACCAGCCTGAGCAAGAGTGAGACCTCATCTCTACAAAAAAATAGAAAAAAAAAATTAGACAGACGTGGTGGCTCGCACCTGTAGTCTCAGCTATTTGGGAGCCTGAGGTGGGAGGATTGCTCAAGCCCAAGAGTTGGAGGATACAGTGAGCTGTGATGACACCACTGCACTACAGCCCCGGTGACAGAGCAAGACTCTGTCTCAAAAAACAAAAGCAAAACAAAACAAAAAAACAAAGAAAGTAAAAATGTTCTTAAAATGAACACAAATGACAATAATAGAAATCTTTTTTAAATTTTTTATTTTCATTTTATTAATTTAAATATTGATTTAATTTTTAAAAATAGAGACGGGTCTCACTCTTGCTCAGGCTGGTCTCGAACTCCTGAGCTCAAGCCATCCTCCCACCTCAGCCTCCCAGAGTGCTGGGATTACAGGTGTGAGCCACCACACCCGGCCATTGTGATAGAATCTTGACTTCAATTGCTTTTGTAATTCTTCTTCCACTCGCTCTTTTCTTCCTCCTCCACCCCCAAAAAACCTGAATGGGAGTCTCAAGCAGCTCTCTACACAAGCGCAGTTGGGTCTCCCCATCACAAAGACACATGAACGAGCAGACACCTGCAGAGGCACCAGGTGCACACGGAGGTACATGCAGACACCAGCAGAGGCACCAGGTGCACACACACGTACATACAGGGACACCTGCGGAGGCACCAGACAGACCCGGGCACGCAGCGGGTGACACCCGGCCGCGCCCCGCCCCTGATCCCTATGGCTCCGCCCCCGTCCCATCTCCGGACCACCATTGGCTGCGAGAGTAGAGTCCCCGCCCCTGCTCCCTCTGGCTGAGCCCCGCCTCGTCTCCGGACCTCCATTGGCTGCGGCGGCGGCGTCCTCACGCTGGGGGGCCGGTGGGCGTCAGCCCGGAGGCGGTGACGAAAGAGAGATGGACGCGCCGCCCAGCCAGTGAGCGCGCGCAGCCGCCCCAGCAACTGCGGCCCGCCAATGGCAGGGCGGGGCGGGGCCGCGCGCTGTCAGCTCCGCGGTGCGGCGGGCGGCGAGCTGGGACCAGGGACCGGCGGCGCCTCCGGAGCCCGGCCGCCGCTTCTGCGCTCAGCCCCGCGGCCGGGCATGGGAGGGGGCGCTGGGCCGGCACGATGAGCGCCCTGGGCAGCCCGGTGCGGGCCTACGACTTCCTGCTCAAGTTCCTGCTGGTGGGCGACAGCGACGTGGGCAAGGGCGAGATCCTGGCGAGCCTGCAGGACGGCGCGGCCGAGTCCCCGTACGGCCACCCGGCGGGTGAGCGCGGCCCGGGGGGTCGGAGCCGGGCCCGGGAGGGGCCGGGGACGGGTCGGGGACAGGCCAGGCGGAGGACCGGGAGGGGCCCGGATAGGTCGGGGCCGGGACCGGGAGGGGTCGGGGCGCTGGGGCTGGGGAGGGGCCGGGCGGAGGACCGAGAGGGGCCCGGAGGGGTCAGGGAGGAGCCGGGGAGGGGTCCCGGCGCGGCCCCCTCTCTCCGTCGGGATCTGTCCCGCGCCCCGCAGGCGGCCCCGCACCCATCTTCAGCTCGCGGGGCTCGGGCGGCGCGTTCCCATCCTGTCGCCGAGGTCTGGCGCGGGCAGGGACCGCTGGGTGCGGACGGTCGCGGGGACTTGCGGTGCTCAGGGCGGGCGCGGGCGGCGCGGGAGCTCCAGGCGGTGGCTCTGCGCTTGGGTCTGGGCGGACTCGTCCGAGGCGAGGGTCCTGGTGTCCCGAGGGCTCCTCGCTTGCTGGACGGGCCTCGGAGGGAGCGGAGCCCAGGTGGCCCCCGAGAGTCCCGCCTGGCTGGGGGAAGGAACCCCCGAAGAAAGCAACAGGACAGGGGGTTTCAGGCGAGCGGAGGTCCAGGGCGCAAGGGGGTCTCCGCCGAAGTTTGCGTGTTAAGAGCTGGCGCCCGAGAGAAGACTGATGGACAGAGCTCCGAGGAAGGGCAGGCAGGGGAGAGGACGGGCTGTGAGAACCCAGGGGAGAGGGGCAGCTGCCCACGACCAGGACCGTGCGGGCTGCGTCTGTGGGAGGAGACCTGCCCGTGACACCTGCCAGCCGTCATCTCAGGGCCGGGAACGCACGTTTCCTAGAGACTGTGTCGCTGCTTCCTGGCCCCGCAGTTTGGTTCCCAGAGCAGGGAAGACAGCCCGAGGAGGGGAGTCTTGGTGTCGCTGACCTGCCAGCTCTGGGCAAGTGTTGCCCACCTGAGAAGGCTGGAGGAACTCCTGGGCCCAGAGGCCCAATAGGGAGACGAGCGTTGTCAGAGAGTTCGAGGAAGGGAGAGGGTTTGACTCCACCCCATAGAGGGTACAGGGCACCCCAAAAGGACAGGCTGCGTAGGGAGTAAGGGGTGACATAAGGAGAAAAATGTGTCTATGGTGTCTGGGACTGCTGAGCAGGGGGTACCCGGGACACATCAGCAGCTTAGCGGAGTGGTCACCTGGCAGCAGGGTCCGGGCCGTTGGGGGACTGGGAGAGGAGACAGAGTTTGGGAGAGCAGCTGAGATGACAGGCTTGAGCTCAGGATGAGAACCTGGGCTCATCCTCAACTGCAGCACCCGGAGGAGTCACTTGCCATCTTGTGACAATGCGTATTCTGCGTCTGTGAGCTGGGTGGGCCCCGAGAATCCGTGTGCCTGACTGCTCCGGGTCTGCCACTGGTCCCGCCCTCATGCTGGGCAGCAAGGCTCTGGCGCTGTGCTGTCCAGTGTGATGCCTTGAGCCACGTGTGGCTACTTAAGTTTAAAGTAATTAAAACGAGATACAATTAAAAGTTTGCATTGGCCACGTTTGGAGTGCTCCCGTAGTGGACAGCACAGATGTCGGCTTTCCAGGGTGGCGAAGTTCTGGACGGTGCTGCCCTTGGGGTTCAGTTCTCGGAGGGCAGGACCTTTCTCCACAGCCGTGTCCTCCACATCTGGGGCTCAGTGAAGGCTGGATCACAGAACAGGTACAGGAATAAAACACTCAACAAAATGCAAGCCCAAAAAGGGTGTGGTGCTTCAAAAACTATGATTTTATGGGAACAGACCTTCAGATGTTCCGAGCACTATGGTGGGTGAGTGACGTGGGGCAAATTTGAGGAGGGGCGTCGACAAGATGTTTGTCAAACTTCCTTCTGGTTGGCCCGAGCAAAGGCTCAGATGCTGCTGTTGTTGTTATTGTTGTCATATGCGGGACTGAGGGCTACCAAAAACAGCTAGTTACTGCTTTCTTCTCAAGTTTTCCCTTGACATCGAGGGTTTAGGCTAAACAGACACCTTCCGTGAAACGCTTTGTTGTCAAAAGGCATTGTTGTTGGCCTGAGACACTGCAGAAAAGATCTAGTGTCATGAATGGGCCCCTTGTGGGTTTTTGATTTACCAAATGTCTGTTCCAGGGTAACGGAAAGATATTATGGAAATAGTAAGAAGTTGGGATCATTATGTTTTTATGAAAAAGGACATTTCACTGAGAAACTGTGCTTCTGGTGTTGACGGGCAAGGGCATTTGCAGCTCTCCCCTCCCTCTCCCCTCCTGCCACCCTGAGTTACGAAGCCCAGGCTGCTGCTTTGACATTGCTGGGGTTTATACACTCGCTGCGGGTACCGTAGCTGTGGCACCCACGTTGTTTCAGATTAATTCACATCTAAGTGGATTAGGTGCTCACTGAAGTCCTTTTACCATGGCTGCCCCTCCTGGTTAGCTCAACGTCTTTACCTGTCCTTTTTCCAGGAAGGACTTGTGCGTATTTTCATGTCTGAGAATGTCTGTTGTCTTTACCTTTAAACAGTATCTCGGCTGGGTATAATACTCTTAGGTTACATTTTCTCCCCCTGGCACTTTGTGTCTATTGTTCCACTTCCCGGGCACCTTGCCATGGTGAAGCCTGAGGGCCGCTGATTTTTCCCCCATGTCAGGTGATTTGCCTTTTTCTTCGTGGATTTCTCGGGAATTCTTTCTTGTTGTCTCATAGTTCCTTAGCTTAACCAGACCAGGTCTCATAGTTGAGTGTTTTGTGTTAAACTTATGTTACACCTGTACTCTTTGAACTTCCAGACATACATATATATATATATATTTTTTTTTTTTTTGAGACAGTCTCACTCTGTTGCCCAAGCTAGAGTGCCATGGTGTCAGCCTAGCTCACAGCAACCTCAGACTCCTGGGCTCAAGTGATCCTTCTGCCTCAGCCTCCCGAGTAGCTGGGACTACAGGCATGCGCCACCATGCCCGGCTAATTTTATATATATGTTTTTTTTAGTTGGCCAATTAATTTCTTTCTATTTATAGTAGAGATGGGGTCTCACTCTTGCTCAGGCTGGTTTCGAACTCCTGAGCTCAAACGATCCTCCTGCCTCGGCCTCCCAGAGTGCTAGGATTACAGGCGTGAGCCACCGTGCCCGGCCAGACATATATATTTTTAATTTCAGGGGAATTTGCTTTATGTCCTTAAAACACTTCTGTTACATTTGTTGGTATCTCTGCTTCAGGAGCACCCGGTGTGTCGGTTTCTTATTGCCACTGTGACAAATGACCACAGACTCAGTGGCTTACAACAACACAGCTTTATTATCTCACAATTCTGGGCTAACATCAAGGTGTGGCCAGGGCCTCGTTCCTTTCTAGAGGCTCTAGGGGAGAGTCTGTCTCCTTTCCTTCTCCAGCTTCTGGAACCCACCTGTGTTCCTGGGCTAGCGGCCCTTCCCCATCCCCAGAGCCTGCAGCGGCTGGTGGGGCTTTCTCACCTGGAGCCTTTCGGCCTCCCAACTCCGCTTTGAGGACCTGCCGTTACATTGTGCCCACTCAGATAAGCTGGGGTGATGTCACTGTCTTAAAGTCACCTGATTAGCAACCTTAATTCCATTCCCCTTTGCCAGGGAACTGACATGTTCACAGACTCTGGGGTTAGGACATGGGCATCTTTGAGGGGCATTATTCTGCCTACCTCGCCAGTTGTACTTATGTTGGACCATTTTCATGTCTTCCTCATCCATTCATGTCTCTAATTGCTTTAATCTTTTCCTCTTTCTCTTCAGAATCGCTGTGGTTTATCTCAAGCCTTTTCTATTTGTCGTTCATTTTTATTTTAGTAAACTGTTTACAGCTGTTTCTAATTTATTTATTAGTTGAATAATGATGTTGTTTTTGGAAAACTAATTTTTTCCCAGTCTTGGAATTTTCCTTTTTTCAGTTCTTAAAAATTTCTGCTTCAAATTTGTTTCATTTAAAAAAATCTCTTCTTTGAACCTGTATTTTACCTACTTGTTTTTATTAATTTGTTCTATTGCATGAAGTAATCAGAATGGACTTGCTCCTGTTTCTTGGGTTATATTTTCTGTTAGGTTGAGCTCTTTGTCCTTTTTTCCTTTTCTTTTTAAACTTTTTATTGAAGTATGATGTACATATGGGAAGGCATACATTTTATAACTGCACAGCTTGATGGATTTTCACAAACCTGACAACCATTCAACCAGTGTCCAAAGCGAGGGCCTGACACTAGCAGCCTCCTGGAGCCTGCCGGTCCCCTTTCGGTCACTTTGCACCTGCAAGTGACCGTCGTCCTGGTTTCTGACAGCGTGGGTCCATTTTGCCCATATCTACACCATGGAAAAGTGGAATAGTTTGTGCTCTCTTGTGACAGCTTCTCTTGCTCCCAGTACATGTGTGAGTTTCTCCTGTGTTGTGTAAAGCTGTGGGTGGTTTATTCTCATGGCGTGTGCTAACCCTTATGTTACTAAACCGTGATCTATTTGTCTATCCTACTGGTCATGGGCATTTGGGTGATTTCCAGTTTCTATTATGATTTATTCCACTGTGAACAGTCCTAGGACATGTCTTTTGTATTTCTGCTGAAATTCACCTGCTTGTGGAATTGCAGAGTATTGGACATGTGTATGTCTGCATAGGTTTCACTTTAGTAGATACTCCCAAAACATTTTTTTTTTTTTGAGACAGAGTCTCACTTTGTTGCCCAGGCTAGAGTGAGTGCCATGGCGTCGGCCTAGCTCACAGCAACCTCAAACTCCTGGGCTCAAGTGATCCACCTGCCTCAGCCTCCCGAGTAGCTGGGACTACAGCATGTGCCACCATGCCAGGCTAATTTTTTCTATATATATTTTTTAATTGGTCAATTAATTTCTTTCTATTTTTAGTAGAGACGGGGTCTTGCTCTTGCTCAGGCTGGTTTTGAACTCCTGACCTCCAGCGATCCGCCCACCTCGGCCTCCCAGAGTGCTAGGATTATAGGTGTGAGCCACCGAGCCCGGCCCCAAAACATTTTCTAATTTACACTCCTCCCAACAGAGTAGGAGAGTTCTAGCTGCTCATACCTTCTCCAATACTTGGTACTTTCTCTCTTTGCATTTAGCCATTCTGGAAACTGCGTAGTTTGAATTTGCGTTTCTCTGATGACTAATCGAGCATCTTTTCATATGTTTATTAGAATTTTCTCTTTTGTAAAATGCCCTAGTCTTTTGTCTATTTTTTTCATTTAGGTTGAATTTTTTTTTTTAATAATTGGTAGGAGTGTTTAAAAGAATGAGTCTTTTCTCAAAGACATGTATTATGGATATCCGCTCCTGTGAATTATCTTGTCCCTGTTTTAGTAGTATTTTTGGGTGAACAAAAGCTCTTAATTTTAACATAATCCAAGTTATCGATGTTTTACGGTTAGGACTTTGGGTCCTGTTTAACAAATCGTTACTGCTCCAAGATAATGAGGATGTTCTCCTCGGAAAGTGCTGTTGTCCTGCCTTTGACGTGGGCGGCTGCCTTCCTGCTGCGCTGGGGTGAGGAAGGTTCGAAATGCATTTTTTTTCCAGTTGGATACCCAGCTGGAGAGACCCCCCCCCCTTCCCTGCATTGCATGGCCACCTGGTCACAGCCCGGGGATGGCGCGTGCGTTTGTCTGTGCTCTGGCCAGTCTGTCTCTCATGGGCAGGCCATGCGGGGCAGGCTCTTTGTGTTCCGCTCGTGGGCGCATCCTGCCTTGTGCGGTTGCGGTGCTGGGTTTTGCTACCTTGCTCTCGCCGGGGCAGCTCTGCGCCGACTCAGTCTGCTGAGGCCTGGACGCTCCAGCCTGTACGTCTGTTTTCCTCTTGGCTTGAAGCTGGAGGACAGGGGTCTTAGATTCTGGACCCTGTCCTGCAAGGGGAGCCCGTGGGGAGGAGCCAAGGATGAGTTTGAATAGTGTGGACCCGGCGTGGTGCCCGCTACCCAGGGGGTGTCCTCCCCTCCGCGGTGACACCTCACCCGCTGGTTCCCCCGGTTCGGGAGACTCGGGAGCCTCCCCTCTGCCTGGTGGGTCCCCAGTTCAGCCTTTCCTCCCCTGGAAGTTCTGTTTGTCCCCAGGCAGAAGGGACAAGAAACAGGCATCCCCGTCTGGTCCTGGGGGTAGTACAGGGTAAGACTGGGGTGCAGCCCGGCCCTACCTTTCTGCTCATCTGCAGCTGTCGACGTTCCCAGTGCCAGGTTGTGACCCTTCCTTTTCTGATTGCCGAGTTGTCTGCATTTGGCGCATTTCATTAGCCTTGGAGAAGGGAGGTGTTACTTTAGATTAAAGTCAATGCTACAATCTTTTGCCTCCCCCAGTTTTTTTCCTATCATAAGAGACTCACTGTTTTCTCCAACTACTTTCTCCTGGCTGTTCCTTCAGCTTCCTTTTCCCAGCAGGAAAATCCCATCTTTCTCTCTCGCTGTTTCATTTTTACTAAGAACTCATAATAATAGCTCCCACTTATTGAGAGTGTGGAAGAATCATCTCATAAGATAGGTTGTATTATTATGCCTAGAGAGGGTGAGTAAGTACCTCAAGACCACACAGCACAGTGTGCATGGAAGAGCCAGGCAGCAGATGGGGAGGTGGGCTCGTGCCGCATGCTCAGTCACTACCCTCTGGGTCCTCTGGTCTTCCAGGTACGATGGTCAGAAAAAGCTCCAGAGAGAGGCAGCCTTTCTTCCCTGCAAGGAGCATCAAAGCTCATTTAGTTAACCACTTCGGTGTTGTACAACGCTCACTGGCTGTGAAGCCTTGCCCACAGCTGGCACTCGTAGTCCGCACGGTTGTTTGTGCTGTGCATTGACGACGAATCCGTTTTGCTCTTATGTGATGAGGAAAGCTTTAAAGCAATGAAAGCTTGTTTGACTTTACAGGCAGCTTTAGGAAAATGACTATAATAACTCTACTAAGGACTTGTTAAAAGACCACAGATTTGTAGTAGCTGAACGTACACACTGCAACTGCAGAGATAAAAGCTGTAAAAGTAAAAGCTTTTGGCTGTCGGCTAAAGTCGACGCTCGGCGGTGCGCCTTCATATCACGGCTGTCGGCTAAAGTCGACGCCTGCGTTCATCTGTGGCTGTCGACTGTAGTTGACGCTCGTACCGAAGTGGTTAAAATGGCCCTGTTATCCAGGCTTTCTCCTTTCTCCTGGACAAATGCTCCGCCAGGGGCTGCGTGCACACCCTCCCTCCTCCCTCCTCCCTCTGCAGACAGTGGTGGGGTTTCTGATTCACTCTGCAACTCTGCCGGTTTCCCTTGGCAACCACCTTAAGATTTAAAACACAATTTACAACATCGCCACTTTCACACTTGGACAAAAAGTAACAGCGTGTGGACTGTGCTTCCTGTAGTGTAACTCCTGAGGGAGGAGATGGTTTTCTTACCTCCCGTGGTACACTTGTGAGCAAACAGTAAACTTTTTAAATACATTAAGGTTTTTTTTTGTTGTTGTTTTTTGAGACAGTCTCGCTCTGTTGCCCGGGCTAGAGTGTCATGGCGTCAGCCTTGCTCACAGCAACCTCAAACTCCTGGGCTCAAGCGATCCTCCTGCCTCAGCCTCCCGAGTAGCTGGGACTACAGGCGTGCGCCGCCATGCCCAGCTAATGTTTTCTATATATTTTTATTTGGCCAATTAATTTCTTTCTATTTTTAGTAGAGACAGGGTCTCGCTCTTGCTCAGGCTCATCTTGAACTCCTGAGCTCAAACAATCCTCCGGCCTCGGCCTCCCAGAGTGCTAGGATTACAGGTGTGAGCCACCGCTCCTGACCACAATGTACTTTTTCTTTCATGAACTTTACATTCATAATCTATCACGTTTCTGAGAGTTTGGCTTCATGGTTAGCTTTTTCTTAAGTGGATTTGACGTTCCGTGGCCTTACACTCTTCCCAGTGTGCTGTGTAGCTGAGAATCCAGCGTCAGCCCCACCCGGCACACGTCTGACATCCTCCTCTGCTGACAGGGAGGCTCCACATGGCTCTGTGTGTCCCAAGCCTCAGCTGGCGCAGAGAGTGACAAATCGATGTGCTCCCGGCTCCGTGTCATGAGCAGGTGCATGGGCCCAACTCTTGGCGGTACTTCCTCTGCCCATGTAGTGCCAGAGCCTGGCAGCTGGGCGGGAGGACCCAGGAGCTCAGGGCATAGCAGGTGCCGGCCCCGGGGACTTTGCTCGGCTTCTCGGTCTCTGGCGGATGCCCAAGCTCCCACCTGGCGCTAGCTGCTAACGGTCGCGTCTTAGAATGACCTAAGCCATCGTAAGTGATCCTGGGGGCTTCTCAGCTAAAAACGGGCCTCGAGCTGTTCTTGGCTTGCGTGGGTTGTGTATGGCAGCCACTGGCGGCTAATGATTAACTAACTGCCTTCCCCACCTGTGACTCAGCCACAGTTGCTCGTGAATCTGAATCAACGGGTGTGTTATTTATACTGTGACTCGTGACAGGGCTGGCATTTTGTTTGATTAAAAATAAAGGCAAATGCAGTTTTACAGAGGTAGAATCATAAATATCCATGCTAAACTCCAGATGACCCAAATGCAGAAGGCTGGATGTTGTTATCGCAGTAGGAACCAGTTAGTGTGAGGAATGCGAAATCCTCTTTTGGATCAACACAGCCTGAAAGTGAAGCCTGTCTCCTCCGGCTCAGGCGCCGTGCATGTTTAGGAAGAGTCCACTGCGGACAGTTGCGGGGTGGACATCAGGAAGCAGGAAGGCAGTGTCGGCACACCTGGTGGAGGCCATCGCGTGTGTGGGGAGCCTGCAAACACGGGTTCTCCACGCCAGGACCTGTGAGCCTCCTCCCGGGATGGGGTGGGGTGCAGGGAGGTGAGTGTCTTGCGAGCTGCCGAGTGAAGTGGCTTCGGTGGCATGTTTGTTTCCCAGGGCTGCTGTGACAAGTGACCACAAGCCACATGGCTCCGAACAGCAGATGATTCTCACAGTCCAAATGGGGGGGAGGCTGGCCGGGCCGCACCCCCTTTGAGGCTCGCAGGGCGGAGGCCTCCTTGGCGCCCGGCTCTGGGAGTCCGTGCAGTTCCGTGGCCTGTGGCGGCCTCGGTCAGTGTCTGCTCTCGTGTCACGTGGCCCGTTCCCCGCAGGCCTCCACGTCTCCCTGGTAAGGACGCCAGCCGAGGGACGTCCAGTCGTCCCGCGCCGTGTGTCAGGAGGGCTGCCTGTCCTCTGCCGCGTGGCCCTCGCACCTTTCCCACGACCACCCGGCCACGTTCGAGTGGGTTTCCCTCTGGACTGTCAGTTCCGTTCCGTTTTTCCATGCATGTGTTTTTATGCTGTCTCGATTTCTTTACGTCTGCAGTGAGTCTTTATTTATTTACTTATTTATTTATTTGTTTGTTTATTGAGACAGGGTCTCACTCTGCTGCCCGGGCTACAGTGCCGTGGCGTCAGCCTCGCGCACAGCAACCTCCAACTCCTGGGCTCAAGCGATCCTCCTGCCTCAGCCTCCTGAGTAGATGGGACTACAAGGCAGGCGCCACCGTGCCCGGCTAATTTTTTTCTATATATTTTTAGTCGGCCAATTAATTTCTTTCTATTTTAAGTAGAGATGGGGGTCTCGCTCTTGCTCAGGCTGGTTTCAAACTCCTGACCTTGAGCGATCTGCCTCCCTGAGTGCTGGGATTACAGGTGTGCAGTGAGTCTTGAGACTGAGGTGTGGGGTCTTCCAGCTTTGTTCTCCTGTTGGAAGTTGTTTGGGCCGCTCCAATTCCTTTGCCTTTCCATGCAAGTTTTAGATTCGTTGATTTCTATCCGAAAAATAAATTTTGTTGGGATTTCTGATTGGAACTGAATCTATAGATCAGTTTGGGGAGACTTGCCATCTTAGCGATGCTGAATCTGTCAGTGGGTGAACATGGCATTTTCTCCATTTAGGTCTTCTTTGATTCCTTTTGTTGGTGGTTTATAGCCTTTGGCTTACAGATCTTACACATATTTTGTTACATTTATATCCAAGTAGTTCATGGTTTGGGGGCTATCGTACCTAGTACTATTTAATTTTAATTTCTTTTTTTTTTTTTTTTTTTTTTTTTTTTT
>VBSM01003152.1:268114-278470 GCA_008086735.1 Cheirogaleus medius
AAGAGAGAAAAGAAAAAGAAAGGGAAAAATTAAAGAGATTGAGCCTTTAAGGACATCCCGGCAATACCCAGGTCACTCCGAGGGACACGTGACAGCTTTGCTCGGGTCACAAACGAGCGTTAAATGCATTTGCCGTGGCTCTGAAGTGCGAGGACCTGGTTGTCAGGACGAAGCACCAATTTCTTCTTAATGTCCCCAACAACTCTTCCAGGGACACGTCGGGGCAGGGAAGATTCTGCACCATATTCCGATCCTACTCTCGGGGCGCACAGGTAACAGCCTCCCCTGAGCCCGGAGATCACACGACTTTGACGATGCTTGACTAACCCTCCTGTTTACCGGATGGTTGGAGGATCAGGCAGTCCCGCTCATATATGAACTGATGCCAGAGTCTAAAGATGTGCTGTCGGGCAGCGGCCCCCACCCACCCTTTGGGCACCAGGGACCGGTTTCCTGGAAGACAATTTTTCCATGGACCCAGTGGGGGCAATGGTTTGGGACTATTCGAGCGCATCGCGTTTACTGTGCGGTCAGACCTCTCTGCTCAGGACAGTCGGTGTTTGCAGCCGCTCCCCAGCGCTGGCATCAGTGCCCCAGCTCCACCTCGGATCGTCAGGCATTAGGTTCTCATAAGGAGCCGCAACCTGGATCCCTTGCATGCAGTTAACAGTAGGGCTGCGCTCCTGTGAGCATCTAATGCTGCCCCTGATCTGGCAGGAGGCGGGATTCATGAGCCCACGCGAGTGACGGGGAGTGGCTGTAAATGTGGCGGTTCCCTGTCGCTCGCCTCCTGCTGTGTGGCCTGGTTCCTAGCAGGGCACGGACCGGTCCTCGGTCCTCGGGCCAGGGTTGGGGACGGCAGCTGCAGAGTGTTTCTTTGCTCAAAAGCCTTCTTTAGTATCGGGCATGCGTGCCTGCGTGCATGCATGTGTGCATGTATGAAACACATGCACAGATAGATGCACTGTGTATGCGTGTGTGTCTGTGCGTGAGTGCCTGCATATGTGTTTATGTGTGTAAGTGCATGTAGACATGCATGTGTGTGCATGTGGGCTCGTGGGCATGCAGGTGCATGTGTATACCTGTGTGTGCATGTGTACACATGAACTGCATGTGTGTTCACACGTGTGTGCATCCATGCAGGTAGGGGGGCCTTGCTTCGCATGAGGTGGTGACTCCTGCAGGGTCCCTGCTTTCTCTGTCCCTGGAGTAGCTCACGGTTGTGAGTTCTAGTCCCCAACTCCCTCCGACATAAAACTGCAGTAAAATGATTATTTCGTCAATTGTGTGTCTCTGACCGAATACCCGCACGCCAGTGGCATGTCTGTGTGCTGCGTGTTGAGCCCGTGTCCTGTCCCCGCAGGGCGTGATCCTGGTCTACGACATTGCAAACCGCTGGTCTTTTGACGGCATCAATCGCTGGATTAAGGAGATTGACGAGGTACGATGGCCGGTGCTGCTGCCCCAGCTCCACGTGGGCTCAGGACGACGTCGGGCTGGGGACTCGGCCAGGCACCGGCAGGGGCTCCCAGGTGCATGTGAGCAGGGGCTTGGGCACAAGGAGAATGTGTCACCGCACGGCACAGCACTGGCTGGGCTGGGCCGCGAGTGTGACCAGAGAGACCCCCCAGAGCCCAGGGGTCTGAGCTCGATGCCCAAGAGGCCCGGGATGCAGCCTGGCTACACCTGCCAGGCGCCGTGGTTTGGCCTCACTGTGGTCGGGGCTGGGTTGACGGGCAGTGACGGGTCTGCAGCTTGCTGGTGATGGGGACCTGTGGTGGTCAGTACAAGCCTCGACACCAGTGTCCTGCGGCTGCTGTGACCAATGACACAGACTGGGGCCTTGAAACAACAGGAATTTGTTCCCCCAGTTACAGAGGCCAGAAGTCAAACCCAGGTATGGGGGGATCCCCGTTGCCTCCCCAGCTGCAATGGTCCTTGGTGGCCCTTGGCCTGTGGCTGCGTCACTGAGGCCTCTGCCCCGTCCCCACGTGGCCTCCCCGTGCGTCTCAGTGTCTCTCCTGATGAGAACACCAGGCATCAGACCGGGCCCCCCCCAACCCAGTGTGACCCCCTCTTAACTAATCACATCTGTGCAGACCGCATTTTCAAATAAGATCTTATTCTTTTCTAAATTTATTCTTAAAATTGTGTTATTTCACTTTATTTTAGTAGATTTAAGGGGCACGAGCTGAAGGACAGTGGCCAGCGTCTGGGCCGTGGTTCCCGTCACTGGGGTGGGGTCGTCGTGCCCTGTGGGAACTTTCCACCCCCAGCCCCGGGGCTCCCCAGGGCCCGTCACGCCCCTCTCCTCGCCTGCTGTCGTGTAAGACCCTGGTCTGCGACTCTGCGTGGAGCTGACTTTGGGGGGACACCAGTCAACCCGGTGCCCCCCCACGCCGCCAGGAGAAAGTCTTACCCGAGTGACGCGTTTTCCTTGCCTTTCTCTCGCCCGCAGCACGCCCCCGGGGTCCCCAAGATCCTGGTGGGGAACCGCCTCCACCTGGCGTTCAAGCGGCAGGTGCCCACGGAGCAGGCGCAGGCCTACGCAGAGCGCCTGGGCGTGACCTTCTTCGAGGTCAGCCCGCTCTGCAACTTCAACATCACCGAGTCCTTCACGGAGCTGGCCAGGACCGTGCTGCTGCGGCACGGCATGGACCGGCTCTGGAGGCCCAGCAAAGGTAGGCAGCGGCGGTTCCGGGCCCGCATCCGCCCCGCCAGGCGCAGGCTGGTCCTGCAGCCCCCGGATGAGTGTCTGCCCCCCGGGACGCATCCCAAGGCCACTGAGAGAAATAAAGCACATTCTGGGCCGGGCACGGTGGCTCACACTTGTAATCCTAGCACTCTGGGAGGCCGAGGCGGGAGGATCACTCAAGGTCAGGAGTTCGAAACCAGCCTGAGCAAGAGTGAGACCCTGTGTCTACTAAAAATAGAAAGAAATTAATTGGCCAACTAAAAATATAGAGAAAACTTAGCCGGGCGTGGTGGTGCATGCCTGTAGTCCCAGCTACTCGGGAGGCTGAGGCAGGAGGATCACTTGAGCCCAGGAGTTTGAGGTTGCTGTGAGCTAGGCTGACGCCACGGCACTCTAACCCGGGCAACAAAGTGAGACTCTGCCTCAAAACAATACAAACACGTTCTGAATGTGCAGCTTTGCCAGAAAGCTCATGAGGGGGTCTCTGAAATCTGCACTCGGGCAGAGGCGAAGTCGAGCGGGGTTTGCTGCATGTCTGACAGGCGTCCCGGTGTCCCCGCAGGGAGGGAAGCCAGGTGTGCGGGCCGCCCCTCACCCCGTGGCAGCCCCAAGCAGGGCCGGGCCGCGCTAAGCCTGGCCTCTTCTCCCCCAAGTGCTGAGCCTGCAAGACCTGTGCTGCCGCGCGGTGGTGTCCTGCACGCCCGCGCACCTGGTGGACACGCTGCCGCTGCCGCCTGCCCTGCGGAGCCACCTCAAGTCGTTCTGCATGGCCAACGGCCTCGGCGCCAGGATGATGCCGGGCCGCTCCTACTCGCTGGCTGCCGCCGGCGCCGCCCACAAAAGGAACAGCTTCCGCAAGGGGAAGGGCGTGCGCCCTCCCCAGAGTCCTCCCAAAAACTGCTCCAGAAACAGCTGCAAAATCTCCTAAGGAGACACGCTGGAACCTCTCCAGGGAAGCTCTGGACGGTCACGCCCAGGAGACGGCGACGCGCTCTGGATCCGGGAAACACGTTTCCGGCGTCTCGGGGCGACAGCGCTGTGTGGAAACGCGTGTGGCGCCTTCCGTGCGCACAAGCACTTTGGATCTCTACGTGGATGTGCATGGAGCCTGTGTGCTAGACGTGTGTTTGTAAAGGGAACGTTAGTGCTCTGCTCAACCCTTGATAACACGAGATTTCGAATGTTGCTTGTATGGTGATTGCGTTGCAACTTTTTCCTTAAAATAACTGCTTTTGTAAGAACGGTGATATGCAAGCGATAGGTATAAATTCAAGGGGATTTGAGAAGCAATGATAGATAATTTAGAGTCATCGATATCACAAGAGGGGTCTTTTTGTAACCTCCTTTTTAATGTCTAAGCACCAGTTTATAAACACCACAGATGCCCACGGGGAGTGTGCGGCAGATCTGTCTGGTGTGTGTGTGTGTGAAATGGGTTTGATAAAGGTTTTGCTATGTTGTTTACTACATTTGGGGATTAACACGTGATTTATATGCATATTTTTCTGTAAATCTACATTTTTTTGTACCAGATGTTCTTACCAGTTATGACGCTAAGGGAAGAAAATGCCAAAGATATCTCTAGTCACGTTGAGCGCAGCCAACACCGTCTCCACAGACCCGCGAGGAAAGACCCGTTTCAGCGAAGAATGGAGTAAACACTTATTTGGGAAAATGTTTCTCAGAAATAAAACGTGCACTGGTTTCTCTCTTGGCAGAGCCGGGGGCTGGTTCTTTCTGATTCTGTGCGGTTCTCACAGCCCCCAACCCCACTCGCTTTGCGGCGCCGGTTGGGAAAGACGCCTTTTCCCGGAAAGAGGCGTGGAGGCAGAAAGCGAAGCGAGTTAGCGACCACGCTCACGCACATGCCGTCTGGTGAAGGGTCAGGGAGGCGCCTGGACCCCCGCGGTGGAGGGTCAGGGTTAGGGTTAGGGCGAGATCCTCCTCACCAGCTAGCGCCAGGGCGCGCAGGCGTGGCAGAGACCTCGGGCGCGGGTCGCCCGTCCGACGTTTCTCTGTGGCACCTGGAAGTTACAATGCGGATTAAATGAAAAAATCTTGAAATGAGAAAATGCCCCATGTCCTCAGTGTCTGCTAGTGATTTTACAGGTTCTCAGGGACGAAGGCGCCCTGGGGTCAGGAGCAGCCCCCCACTCAGAGGACGGCGTGGGGCCCAGAGGGGAGAGCACTTGTCACTGAGGCCTGGAGCCAGGCTGGGCACGGGGACAGCTCCTCTGCTGGGGGTGGCCGGCCCTTGAGGGCGTGTGGCTGGGGCTTTCACCGCCCCTCGGCTGGGCCACGAGCAGAGAGACACGGGGGGGGGGTGGGGGGGCGGCATGGCCAGCCATAAGGGATGGGAGCTCGGGGCAGCCCCGGGAGGGCATCCCTGCAGACAGGCAGGAGGAGGGGACCACTGTAAAGGGAAACCCGCCGCAGTGGCCTCTTCTGCTCCCCTCTGCAGAGCGGCCCCAGGGACCCCCAGGATTCAGATTAAACCCGCCAGACAGCTCCCTCTGTTACCTTCCCCCTTTCTATTTTGCTTCTTAATTGAAGGAGTCCTCACGACTACTACCTATGTCCTAGAAGGAATAAAATAAAGGTCCCCAAGCCCTGTGACCCGCACCCCGGGAGAGCCTGGAGCTGGAGGGCGGGAAGGGTTCTCCCCGAGGGAGCACAGCCCAGACCTTCTGGCTTCCAGAACTGTGAGAAAAGTTCTGTCATCTCAAGCCACCGGGTTCACAGCAATTAGTTACGCCGTCACCCATCACAGCAAAAAGTGCTGCAGCAAATCACAGGGGCATTTCTGTGAAATAAAATATGCAAACGCTGATGCGGAGCGTGTTGAGCGGAAGAATGTGTGTGAGGATGAATGTGCAGAAAGTATCACCGAAGTGTAAATCAAGCCTAGAGACACTTTGTCATTGCTATACGCTTTGTCATTTGTCATTTTCCTCCATGGCCTTTACCGCGCGGCAGAACCTACTGCAAGTGTGAGCTCACGCCCCAGACGCCTGTGATCCTCCCTTCCCGCGTCAAAATTCAAAGCACAGTCCGCGAAATCGTGTCTCCAATTGCCCCGTGGAAATTACTGCAATGCCGCGTGATTTCCCAGAGGGCTTGCAGCTTTGATGAGAAACTTAGGCAAATATTGAATTTATTAAAAATGCCAATTACAGGCTTCCTGATACCTGTTTTTGATGAAGAGACAGAAATGCTGGCATCGCCCTTTGCTGGAGAACAGCTTCATCAAATTAAAGACGCATTTTGGAAGCAAAACTGAAGCTGCTTGTACCAGAGGAACTGAAACAAGGTTCCACATCACCTGGGAAGGCCGAGGACAGGAGGGTGTCCTCGTTTTAGGGTTGGAGGGCTACAGTGTGGTGTTGTCCCAGTGTTAGGGGTGGGGTGTCCCCATGTTAGGGTTGGGGGGCTATGGGGTGGTGTTGTCTCAGTGTTAGGGGTGGGGGTGTCCCAGTGTTAGGGGTGGGGGTGTCCCAGTGTTAGGGGTGGGGTGTCCCAGTGTTAGAAGTGAGGTGTCCCAGTGTTAGGAGTGGGGGTATCCCATGTTAGAAGTTGGGGTGTCCCATGTTAGGAGTGGGGTGTCCCAGTGTTAGGAGTGAGGTGTCCGAGTGTTAGGAGTGGGGGTGTCCCATGTTAGGAGTGGGGTGTCCCAGTGTTAGCTGGGGCTCCCTCACGCAAGCTAGAGGGTGGGGCAGGCGTGGGACTGGGGGCTGGAGGGGCAGGTCCTGAGTCCTCTCCTGCTGCTGGATGCAGCCCCTGAGCCGGGCAATGTGCAGACAGCAGAAACTCATTGCTTAGGGCTCTCGAGGCTAGGAGGGCCGGGGTCAAGGCCCCACAGGTGGGATCTGGTGGCTGCATTGCTCCAGTCTGTCTCCATCGTCACGTGGTGTTCTTCCTGTGTGTCAATTCTCCCTCTGCCTCCTCTCATAAAGATACATGTGTGGCATTCAGGGCAGTCTCAATAATCCAGGACAATCTCCACATCTCAAATCCATCACTTAACCACATCTGCAGATATTCTTTTTCCCAAATAAATTAATACTATATTTAAAGGTTCCAGAGGCCAGGCTCATGCCTGTAACCCCAGTGCTTTGGGAGGCTCACTTGAGGCCAGGAGTTTAGGGCCAACCCAGACAGTCCAGGCTCCTCTCCCCAGCTCAAGGTCCTTGTTGGAGGTCGTTATTCAGTTGACCACACGTGCCCTTCCCCCGTTCTCCAGCCCTCAGGAGTAACCACCATCTCCAATGCTGTGTAAACCACACCCTGGGCTGTTGGGGGCTGATTCTGGCAATTATGCCTTACACTAATCATTCACTATAGCCTGTAATGTACGTGTGCTGCATGACGCAGCAGTAACCAGTATTTTCTTCAGACATGGTTACTGCCTTGGGACATAACAAGAGGCCTGAGTTTCTGCACGTAAGCAAATGTTGCCCAGCTCACACATGGTGGGCCCCCGTGGTGGGAGTCTGGAGGCCATAAAGATAAGAAGAACATTCCCCAAGGTCTGGCCCCGTAAGATGGTTGGTAGTCAAAGACGGGTAAGATCCCTCATGGGAGGGACAACCTAAGACAGGCACAATCCTGGGAGCCTGCTGCTGACTGGGAGAGAGCACAAGAAGTTCTTCTGATGGCTGCATTGTTTAATGTTGCTTATTTCGGCCTTGATTTTTGAGTTATGTTTGGCGCTGGCGCCTCAAGTAACCATTTCGAGGTCTGAGACCATGGGAAATTGTTCCCTTGTGATACAATTCCGAAATTGACGGTTATCGCTGCTATGCTCACGTAGAAGGAACTAACCCTGGGTCTGGGGGGGTATAAAAATAAAGCGACCGGTGCATTGGGCACTCGAGTCATGTAAAGTCTTTTATGTGTGTCTGTGTCATTCTTTTATGTTCTGTGTTCTTCCCCCGTCCTGTAATTGGGCCACGTCAAGTGGCGCAGTGAGCAGGGTGTTGAACCCTGGAGGGTCTTGAACCCTGAATGGGGTCTGTGTCATTTTTCGGGACAGCGGGATCAAGAGGACACCCTTTTGGCTAATGGTAAGTGGCACCCAACAGGGGACTCTTGGGAAAAATGGGAAATTTTCCCCCTGGGAAAATTCCCCCTCCACCGCAGAGCGGGAATACAGAAAGTTAATTCAGGGATTACTAACTTCCCTGGGGGTAAAAGTGAGAAAAGGAACCCTAAAGCGTTTATTTGCTTTAGTGCAAAAACACTGTTATTGGTTTCAATCGCAATCACAAGTTCAGCTAAATTTACATAGCTGGCAGCAAGTTGTTAAAGCCTTGCGTGTAGTTCATCATCAAGGGGATGTTATTGATTTAAAAATTTGGTCAATTTGTAGTGCCGTTACCCAGGCACTTTCTCTTTTGCGATCGGATTCAGAAAAGGGAGAATCCGATGAGGATGAAAAACAGAAAAGTTCTTTTGAGAAGAAATCTCCTCCCTCTCCGGAGGAGGGATCTGGGGAGCCCAATAATTGTGAGGGACCCCCGAGAGTAGATCCCGCTGAACCCCCTCCTGAGAACTGTACCCAAGAGAAGCTAAAAGACCTTATTCAAAAATTAATTCCGCTTCTCGAAAAGAGCAAAATAGCTGTGGTTGCGCCTCCGCCGCCGCTCTTTCAGCCCCTCCCCCGCCGCTCTTTCAGCCCCTCCCCCGCCAGCTGGGGCTGCTTTCTTTTTCAGCACTCCCGGTTGCCGTGGCAACCCCAGGCGGCTACGGCGGTGGCACTTCTGCACCCCTGCCCCCGGCCCAGCCTACCACTCCTTCTGCGCCGGTCTTTAAGGTTCCCTTAGGCGCCCGGGGACCAGATGATGACTTTCTTCTTCCCCCCGATTTTGATAACCCTCCTTTAATGCCTAAGTCAGGAACAACTTTCACTGTACCTCAGCACCGGGCATTTCCCATTACTCGGGCAGCAGAGCGTCATTTTGCTTCTTCACCTCCTTTGCAAAAAGCCTGTGATCCTATATATGTTGCTTTCCCTACTGGTGGATGGATTGAGGGAGAAGTTCTACAACGGGGTTGAGGATATGCTTATGTCTCCACAGAGCAAGGTTGTGAGTGGGTTCCTGTACGCCACCTCAAGCGACGGTATCCTCAGCAAGACACCACTCGAGAAGAGAATGCCGTACCAAAAACAGACAAAGAAGAAGCAGGCGGTAACACTAGCAGTCTGGTTGATCCGTAGCCTTTCTATTTTTTTGCTTATTTTTTGCCTCCCTGCTGTTGGACAGGCTGACTCTGCTGATGCTCAGCATGTATATTGGGCTTATGTTCCCTATCCTCCCCTTTTTAAAGCGGTATCTTGGGGGGAGCCTGAGGTTGTGGTGTATACTAATGATTCTGAATGGCTGCCTCCGCCTTATCAGTATCACTCACCATATCCTGAGGAAGAAGGCCACTCGGTGTTTAATTATTCTACTTATGCTCAAGGTTATCCTATATGTTTTGGAGCGGGAGAACACTGCTTGGCACCTTCTGTGCAGGCTTGGGGTTTGCAATATAACGCCTCAACTTTTGTGGCCCGTACCATATTACTATCCATGAAAGGATTTAAAGGAACGCCTGTTATTCTAACTGAAAGGCGTCCTGCCTTACCTGTATGTTTTATGCCTCATTTGGAGCCACCTGTTACCTATTTTGACTGGAATTTCTCTCAATTCGGTGTAACCCCCATTCTTTTTAACAGTAGCCGACACTGGATGTCATTAAGAAAATTGTTGATTGGAGGTCTAAATACTACTGGAGATATCCAAAAGCTAGAGCAAGAAATCACTTCTACATTTCAAGAAAACTTAGCAGATTTTAACAATGATGAATTTTTCTCTGGTTTGGCTAATGGACTATCTCAAGTTGATCCCTTTGCTTCATTAAAAACTGTGCTTGGTGGTATTGGTGGGAATCTGGGTGTCCTTTTGCTGCTGTTGTGTCTCTTATTCTTAATCCGTAGGTGCTGAAAGACAAAGCAGAAGACGTCATGGCTGTTTTTCAACATGTTCGTCGTTATTAATTAAAGAAATGAGGGGGATATGTTGGGGGCTGATTCTGGCGATTATGCCTTATACTAATCATTCACTATAGCCTGTAATGTACGTGTGCTGCATGACGCAGCGGTAACCAGTATTTTCTTCAGACATGGTTACTGCCTTGGGACATAACAAGAGGCCTGAGTTTCTGCACATAAGCAAATGTTGCCCAGCTCCCACTCAGTGGGCCCCCGTGGTGGGAGTCCGGAGGCCATAAAGATAAGAAGAACATTCCCAAAGGTCTGGCCCCGTAAGATGGTTGGTAGTCAAAGATGGGTAAGATCCCTCATGGGAGGGACGACCTAAGACAGGCACAATTGTGGGGGCATGCCGCTGACTGGGAGAGAGCACAAGAAGTTCTTCTGATGGCTGCATTGTTTAATGTTGCTTATTTCAGCCTTGATTTTTGAGTTATGTCTGGCGCTGGCGCCTCAAGTAACCGTTTTGAGGTCTGAGACCATGGGAAATTGTTCCCTTGTGATACAATTCCAAAATTGACGGTTATCGCTGCTATGCTCAGATGCTCAGTACAAGGAACTAACCCTGGGTCTAGGGGGTATAAAAATAAAGCGACCGGTGCATTGGGCACTCAAGTCATGTAAAGTC
>VBSM01003152.1:280018-298306 GCA_008086735.1 Cheirogaleus medius
AAAAAAAAAAAAAATTGGGGGAGGGCAAGTTTACTTCTGGCTTTTAAAGCTGCAAAATTAGACTCAAGCAGTAGTGGCCATAGGTAAGGTTGAGGCTGAATGGGTCTCCACGGTGACCCCAAGTGGTTTTGGTTTGGCCCCACAGTAAGGATTGGGAAGGAGCACATTTACTGAGGTTAGTGAGGTTTGTGTTTGGGGCCAAATGTTGGACACTGGGCAGTATTTGAACATTTTGGATTTGCATTAGAAGAGGAGGGCCAGAAGCTTTTTGAATAGGTTTTGACAATAATTGAGAACCCTTTAGGGGATTAACAGTAATGTAACATCTCCTTAACAAATTTGCTTTTGTACTTAAGCTTCTGATCACAGGTTAATAGCCCATAATGTAAATGTATGCCAGATTGTTCATTACATTTTATTTTTACTTACACTGATTTTTAATTTTTACTCTCAGTGTTTTTAACATTCTTATTATAAATTCAGGCTTATAAATCATTTTAAAAGGATGTTTGTCTGTAATTTTAAATTTGTGCTATAGTCTTCAAAATTCAAAAGTGTTGGAATGTACATTTCTATGACGTGTCCACCTATCTTGTTTCCATTTCTGAGGGAAGCAGAAGTGTTTTCAGTGTCTCTTCCTACTGTGTATACTGGCTTGAGCTGCGGAGTTCCCCGGTCCCCTTCTGTAGTTCTCAAGTTCAGGGATGGGGGTATTTAAATGTGAATTACATGTATTAGGAAGCATGCCCCCTCAGTGACTCTGTCCTGCAGCCAGTCAGGCGTCCTCGTCACTGCCAGCTCCCCCGGGGGGGGGGGTGTGGTCACTGACCAGCCTGCGTGCTGATGGTTTCTCTGGGAAGAAAGTTCTGTTCAGATAGCAAGGGTGATGCTTAGTCTCCTTACAGAGTGTTTTCCAACCTTTTGGTGTCTGTAATACCATCCTTCTGTCAAAGCGTGCTCTACAGGTAGAAAAGTGCACCTATCATAAGCGTTCAGCACATGAATGTTCTGAGCTGAGCATGCTCACTGCTATCAGGTAAGAAACTGAATACACCTGGCCGCCCTGTACTGCTCCCAGCAACTGCCCCCAGCCTGACTTCTGACATCGTAGATTAGTTCTGCCTACTTCTGTACTTTATTTTTGTGCTTATTTTTGTTTCTGGCTTTCTTATGCAACATCATGCTGTGAGCTTTTCCCCACTTTCAGGATAGTGGTGGATCGTCCCCACTAGATGTGTAAAGTTCCTCTGTGGGGATGTATTAACATTCATTTACCCATGCTACCGTTGGTGGGCCTTTGGGTAGGTTCCAGTTTGAGATACCATGAGCACAGCAGTGCTACGGGTTATTCTAGAACTTTTGGTGACCATTTGTTCACGTTTCTACAAATTGTGTACCCCGGTGCACCCGGGAGTAGGGTCCACAGCTGTAGTGGGTAGTGCAAACAGCTTTTGAGGGTGGTGGTCCCAGTGTACCCTCCCCCAGCAGGCCTGAGAGCTCCCGTGGCTCTGCTCCCCTCATCTGTGGTGTTCCCCATTGTTTTGGCCATTTTGGTGGATGAGTAGTGATCTCATTGTGTTTTGTTTGCATTTCCTGATTCTCTGTTTATTGTCCATCTGAAATCCTCTGGTATGAAACGTCCAAGTCTTTTGCCTATTTTTCTGTTGGGTTGTCTGCCTTTTTCTTGTGGATTTACAGAGGTGGTTTATGTATTTTTTACAAGTCTTGTCAGAAGTATGTGTGTTCTGATGAAGACAGGTGTGCAGGCTTACAACTTGGAGAAGGTGCACTACTCTGTTGCTCTCGTATTTTCTGTCAAGGAAAGCTCTGATTTCTCTGTTTGGATTATATGATTCCAATAATAGAGAGTTATAACCCGGAATGATTTAAGAGATAGGAACAGAGCACTTTCAAGTGAGTTTCAGGTTCCACGCCGAGATAAATTACATTTCAGAGTGTCAGAGTGGATGCGAGGTGTGGACTCCATTTCACAAGGGCAGCTTCACGGGTCCTGAGATCTATCATTTTAAAGTGACTGGGACAAAACATATAGGCATGCTTTTCGCGTTTGGAAGGGTGGCTGACAGGATAGAATAACGTGGTTCTGGAAATTGGAAAAGTGGATCGAAATCAGTAGAATGGTATTTTAACAGGGCCCTTGCATTAGCTCTCAAACCAGTTGTGCAGTCACTGTGAGGAACCAGACTTGCAGCATTTCATGTGAAGAGGAGTTGGAGGGTTGGGTTTTTCTCTTTCCAGCCACAGCTTCATACGAACTAACACTGGACATGGCATTTAAGGAGATTAATGTCCTTGGGTCATGCTTATGGTAGATGGCAGTCCAAGTCACAGGAACTAACACATCATTACCATCATCTTCAAACTTGAGTGCTTCGTTTAGTTCCGAGCAGTGCCTTTTATTTGGACCATTAACAACCTGGTGTGTGACTTGGAGATGGTGACCAGGATGAGTGTTATTGTGACTGTATCTAAGGAGTTAGGGTGATTTATAGGTGGCAGCAACGTCATGGGAGACCTCAGAGCTGGCTTCTAAGAGACCAGTAGCTGAGAATGAGCAGCCCTTTCCTGCCTTCCCTGTTCTGAGAGTCTAGGACCACCCTTCCATCTCTCCTGCACCCCTCTGCCCTTCCTCTGCCCTGTTGTGTCCTCACTGGGCAGGACTGCCTGCTTTGAGGCTGTCTTCCACTAGCTGTGGACTCTCCGGGACCTGGTGTGATACCTGACACGCAGCTCTCTCAAGACGTGTGTTCGGAAGGGGGGGGGTGGCGAGCATTAGCAAGAGGGAGGTGTTGGAGGAAATGCTGGGTGGTGGAGTGGCTTGTCAAGGTGGCTGGTGAGCTCCTCTCACTAGAATTGAGTGGTCACTTGGAAGCAGCTCCACAGGTGCCAGAGAAGGACCGTGCAATGGGGAGTTAGTGTGAGCAACTCCGAAGGTTCATTTGCAAGCTAAACAACAAACTGAAAATGTCTCCCTAGGATGTGCATATATATCACTTAATAACATTTCTGCGAGGAAAACAGTTGTGACGTAGCACGTGTGTGTCTGTGTGGCACCTGCAAGAGCTCTTAGCAGACTCAGGTTTCTCCAGACCCCTTGCTGTTGCCCACGCCAGGCCTGGGGATTAATGTGTCTCTCTCACACTCCCTGTTTAGGATGCTTTGCATGTGGGATGGAAAATGGATTCCGAGTCTATAACACGGATCCACTAAAAGAAAAAGAGAAACAAGGTAAGAAGTAACTGACATTTTCTGTTTTCTCCCCTTTCCGACTCCCCAAAAGCCTAACTTTTATCTTTCAGATGCGGCAGGGAGAGGACGGCTGTCTTTGAGAGGTAAACAGGGTTCATGGCCCTCCATAAACTTGGCGAAATTGTCTTCTTCTTGGGCTTCTGTGGGTGCCTGGCTCGTACAGTGCTGGGGTGGGGGGTGTGATCAGCAGGTGGCCGATGGCCCAACTCCGATTTCTCGGGTGAATTGTCAGCTAGTGTGAGCTGCCTGTGTCCTTTCCCCACATCTTGCCAACTCTGTTTGGTAGAACAGGTGTATTCATGCAGGCCATTTTCACTTTTTTTTGTTGAACGTAGAACTGTGGAGAACTCCGATGATCGATCCGATTACGGCAGGTAGGACTCTTAACTCTTGGCAAATGACCAACACTTCGAAAATATTATTTATAGTGATAAATTATAGTTTCGGCCGGCACAGTGGCTCACGCCTGTAATCCTAGCACTCTGGGAGGCCGAGGCAGGAGAATCACTCAAGGTCAGGAATTCGAAACCAGCCTGAGCAAGAGCGAGACCCCGTCTCTACTAAAAATAGAAAGAAATTAATTGGCCAACTAAAAATATATAGAGAAAATTAGCTAAATATAGAAAATCTTAGCCAGGCATGGTGGCGCATGCCTGTAGTCCCAGCTACTCGGGAGGCTGAGGCAGGAAGATCGCTTGAGCCCAGCATTTTGAGGTTGCTGTGAGCCAGGCTGCTGCCACAGCACTGTAGCCCGGGCAACAGAGTGAGACTCTGTGTCAAAAAAATAAATAAATAAAGTAAATTATAGTTTCTTCTGTTTGCTTATTTCAGTGTCTTAATCTGTGTTTTCATGAAATACAAGTTTTCAAAAGCTGGAATCAGGGATTCATTCTATTGGCAAATAAAATAATGGTAGCCCTTTTCCTATCTGCCAGGAAAAAAAGTTAAATTTATGGGCAGAATTTTTTCAGTTTGGTTTTTCCCCCTATGTATTTTTCTTAAGCTTTTAGCATCTCCTGGTCCTCCTCACCTGCTGGGAAATGAAGCACTGCCGACAAATGAGCAAATTTCAGATACATCATAGAAAGTGAGAAACATCCTTTTTCTTCCTGCAGTTGTGGTTTTAGTTTTGGTTTTGGTTTATATTCAGTGCGTGTGTGAAATTTCTGATGCTAGCAGTGTTTCTTGTCCGAAAGAGGACTTCGCTGCCGTCGCAGCGTGGCATCCTCATGCTCCACTGAGCAGGCCCTTCTGTTTTGGAAACTAATAGCACAGGTCAGGGACTTTCGGAGAGTTTTGTGGGGGTGGGCAGTGGAAATGCTTTTTCAAGTGAATCTTATATATGACCCTAGAATGTAAAACCGTGGTGCTTTATAATGTGGGGTTTATTTTGTAAGCAGCGGTTGGCAGCCTCCATTAGTTTTAGAAAGACAGCATCGCTGGGTGGCTGAGAGCTCAGACGGGATCCACACAGTGTGTCTTGGAGTCCTGGCTCTGCCCGGTTGCTGTGTGACCTTGGGCAAGTTTCTCAGTTGTTCTGGGCTTCACGTTCTTTGTGTGTAAAACAAGGATGCTGACAGTGCCTTCCTCAGGAGATTACTGTGCAGAGGAACGAAGGAGAATGCACGAATTGCATGGATGAGTGCTCGGCACATGTGTGGGTGCGTGTGTGCTGCCGTTCGCAGCAGCAGGAGCACTGCTGGTGTGGAGTTAGAGGGCGGGGTTGGCCTGTGTTTCGGGCGATGGTGGGAGTCCCCTGTCGGTCTTGCAGGTACCTGGTTTATGGTAATTTTGTTTTGGTTGCATAGTGATTTGAGACAGTTCTGCTTTGTGCAGATAAGTAGTTGCAAAACATTTCAGAGCAGCTTGACTTGCAAATCTCAGGATACTTTTTACTAAACTGACACAGAAGCTTAAAGAGGAGTTATAGGTATTGGTGTCAAAGTTAAATCATTAGCAGTATTTTAACAACTGCTTCCTAATTAACGAAACGTTTATAATAAATTCAGAATTTCTTATAAAAATAAGGTACGCAGGAAGCATCTGAAACTCGTAAGTTCCAGAAAATTCTAGAAAACTTGTAAGTACCATCGTCAGGACATCGTGCTTCATACACGTGTTTGTTCTGTGCCACTGCCCAGCTCTGCTGTCTAGGGTAGGCTGCCCTTGAGCTTAGTGTGTAGTTAATTAATACTCATGCCCTGGTGATATGCTCTCGTTTCCAGCTCATGTGAGCAGATAGGCCTCACCACGAAAGGGTTACCTGCTGTCCTTTTTGATGGCATATTTTAAGAAATTCACCTATATGGTATTTGCAGGTTAATCTGTTGTTAGGTTTCTGGCAACTTACAACTCCAGAGTAGAAGAACAGCAGAAGATTTGCCCTTGTTCCTTTTCTTATTTGAGCAGTTTGCTTTCTTAAATTTTGAGGACTGTGTCTGCATTGCAGCGATCTGTCCCAGATCTGGGCTTTGGGCCTTGTCTGCGAGGTGACTGTGGCACTGAGGAAAGAGGCCGTGTGACTGGGCCTCGAGCAGAGAGCTGCTTCCCAGCACACCCACTGCCACTTGGCAGGAGCAGGAATCTGGTCGTGCAGGATCACTGGTCCTCCAGTCAGGGGAACTGTGTTCTCCCACTTGGCACCAAGACACAGGTCCTGGGTGGGCACAGTGGCTCACGCCTGTAATCCTAGCACTTTGGGAGGCTGAGGTGGGAGGATTGTTTGAGCTCAGGAGTTCGAAACCAGCCTGAGCAAAATCGACACCCCATCTCTACTAAAAAATAGAAATTAGTTGGACAACTAAAAATATATATAAAAAAATTAGCCGGGCATGGTGGCGCATGCCTGTAGTCCCAGCTACTTGGGAGGCTGAGGCAGAGGATTGCTTGAGCCCAGGAGTTTGAGGTTGCTGTGAGCTGGGCTGACGCCACAGCACTCTAGCCTGGGCAACAGAGCGAGATTCTGTCTCAAAAAAATACAGGTCCTGCGTCTACGCACACCTGTTTCTTTCCCTCCAGAGCAGCACCGCTCTAACTCCAGGAAGGCCTCTGGGCCCCAGGGCTGCCTGGAGTTGACGACGCAGCCTGTTGCGGTCCTAATGGCGATGCTGTCACAGTAGAGGACTCAGATTCAAGTGTTTCACACACTTCTGAGAGTTACTACAAAAAATTCAACAGTCATAATTTGCACAAATAAAAATGCTTAAAGAAGGATATATTTGGATGAAGTTTTATATCCAGTGGTTGTGGAAATAATATGAGAGTGCATAAAAAGTAAACTCTGTTTCACTTAAAAACAAATCTCCCATGTTACAAAGTTGAGCAGAACTGATGTAACCTGGGCCCGGTCCGGGGCGCTTGCAGTCTGCGAGTGGGCATAGGTGCTCAGAGGCCTCCTGCTGTCCTCAGTGCACCCTCTTGTCCCTTCGTGTGGCCAGCACTCACGTCGGGATGTTGACAGTCACGAGGGGAGGTGTGGGGGACTCGGAGACTTAGGCGACTGCCAGGTGGCCGGGTCGAGCAGCCTGTGGAGACAGTACGTCCTTTGTCCACCCGGAGGTCGTCACGTGCTGCACTGAGGGCTGGAGGTGCCTCGATGACCGTCGGGCAGGGCCTTGATGAGCCGCAGGGGGCATCGGCACAAAGCCCAGCCGTGCTCAGTCTGGCGAGCCGCCCAGCATGACCCACGGCGCAGCATCCTCATGGCGCCTCCCTGCGCAGCAGGTCCGGTGGGCTTGTGCTCTGTGCCGGCCCAGCGTGCCTGGCGAGGGCACTGCAGAAACCGGAGGTCGGCGAGGGGGAGGGTCGTGGGTGACCACTGCAAGTAGGATGACACAGAGGTGGCGTGTAGCCTTGGGAAGGACGTGGGGAAGGAGGACGCTGTGTAACCTGAAGGTCGGAGTTGAAATAGGTGAGCGTTTTTGTAGAATAATTTGGCAAGATGTGTTCATTTTAGATAAATACACTGTTTGATCCAACAGTTACACTTAAAAGGATTTTATCTGAAGGAAAAAAGACACTAGATGCTTATATATTTTATTATTTGTGGCTGAGTGCGGTGGCTCACACCTGTGATCCCAGCACTTTGGGAGGCTGAGGCAGGAGGATCACTTAAGCCCAGGAGTTGGAGGCTGCAGTGAGCTGTGATTGGCCACTGCACTCAGCCTGGGCCACAGAGCGAGACCCTGTCTCTTAAAAAAAAAAAAAAATTGCTTGCAGCACTGTTTCTAGTAGTGAAAAACTGGTGGCGGGGACCTAAAGGACCATCATTATAACATTGATTAACTTGATTAAGGTGCATCCTTAAAATGGTGTGTGCACTCGTGCAGTGAAAACACCGAGATCTGTCCCGACGCAAGATGCGGTGTGATGGCTGTGACGTTGTTAAAGGGAAAAGAACGAGAGGATAACGTAGACAGTGCTGTTTCATTTGAGTAGGAACAAGTGAGTGTTGAGTAGGTGGGACTACAGGCATGCACCACCATGCCCAGCTAATTTTTTCTATATTTTTTTAGTTGGCCAATTAATTTCTTTCTATTTTTAGTAGAGACGGAGTCTCGCTCTAGCTCAGGCTAGTCTCGAACTCCTGAGCTCAAACAATCCACCCGCCTCAGCCTCCCAGAGTGCTGGGATTACAGGCGTGAGCCACTGCGCCTAGCCACGTTTGTTTATTTTTAAATTTTTTTCTGGGGTTTTCTGGTGGAAACCTGCTAGACAAATTCTGAAGGTCTGTAACACTATGCACAAAGTTTAGAAGTACGTACACGATGTTGTTTGCTGGTGTGTTCTACTTTATACTTTTCTGTGTTGTTTTATTTTTATAGTGATGATGTGTAACTTTTATAATGAGAAATAATTAAAATACTTCCATTACAAAAAACTCCACAGAAATAGCAAAGGAGGTGGGTTGCAGGACAGAGGCAAAGCTGAGAAGGCCGGGAGACTGGTAGTTGCATTACTGTTGCCCTGAAGTGCTAGAATGGTTGAGTCTCACCTATTCATATAAAGTGATTAGTTTTTCAAGCATCTCTTAGTGGAACAGAAGTTATACCAACATTCAGACACCCTCTCCCTCTTTCCCATGTTTAGTTTCTCGTCTTTTGAGGTAGGTTCTGTTGGGAGAGTTTGAAGCAGTCAGGTGTTGGGATGTGCCTTAAGTTCCACTCAGTTGGTGTTTAATGGGAGGCTGTTTTATGTCCTGCTCAATTTATTTCTGCAGTTTCAGTCTGCTGTTATAGACAGGCCTGGACACTGATATCTTTGGGCATTTCTTTTTCTTTTGTTTTGTTTTGTTTTGTTTTTTTGAGACAGGGTCTCACTCCATTGCCCAGGCTAGAGTACAGTGGTGTCATCAGAGCTCACTTGAACCTCAAACTCCTGGGTTTAAGTGATGCTTCTGCCTAGCCTCCCAAGTAGCTGGGACTACAGGTGTGCACCACCATACCAACTAAGTTTTCTATTTTTTGTAGAGATGGGGTCTTGTTCTTACCCAGCTTGGTCTTGAAATTAAAATGTTTAAAATCCTTTTAAACAGATCTTAATCAACTTTCAGCAAAACTCTATGCTGATTTCTTCATGGAAGTACTTGAGTTTTAATTTTTGTCTCAAACTCCTGACCTTGAGCAATCCTCCTGCCTCGGCCTCCCAGAGTGCTAGGATTACAGGTGTGAGCCACCATGCCCGGCATTTTTAATTTTTGTAATGGTCTCATCTAATTGGTTAATCTATATCTGAGTCACAATTAAGAGTTTTTTCAAGCCTTGTTGGACATTTCTTCATTTTGCCGTCATCCAGAATCACATCTTACTAAGGGAGTGACGTGTTGCTTTTAGAATTTTTAAAGATTTATGACTGACAAATTCAGCTTTATTAACTAACTTTGTTAGTTTTTAAGCTCACATGGTGTTTATAAGAGGTTAAACATTCTCAGTTGAATAGTATTTAAAGAATACATTAGATACCTCTTGACATAGTTCTCAGATCACGCAGATTTGTTTCTAAAACTTACTGAACCTGCATCAAGGAAATAGTTACGCTTCTGATGCCTTAGGGGCAAAGAATTTCTTGAGTGGGAGCTTTTGTTTTCAGTTGTAAAAAATGTATCACATAAAATTTGCCATCTTAACCATGTTTAAGTGTACAGATCAGTAGTGTTAATTATATTCACATTGTTGTTAAACAGGCCTCTAGAACATTTTCATCTTGCAAAACCAAAAACTACATCCATTAAATAATTCCCTGTTTCTCCCTGCTATTTCAATTTTCTGCTTCTATGCATCTGGCTACTTTAGGGACCTCATGAATACAGTCAGACAGTATTTGTCTTTTTGTGACTGGCTTATTTCACGTAGCATAATGTCCTCTAGGTTAGTCTGTGTTGTAGCATACATCAGGATTTCCTTCCTGTTTAAGGGTGAATAATACTCCATTGCACGTATCTATCACATTTTGCTTATTCATGCATCTGTCAGTGGACACTCGGGTTGCTTCTGTTAGTAACACCCTGGCTGTTACGAGTAGTGCTGCAGTGAACATGAGTGTGCAGATACCTGTTGGAGACCCTGCTTTCTGTTCTTCTGGATACATATTCAGAAGCGGGTTGCTGCATCGTATGGTACTTCTGTTTTCCATGGTGGCTGCAGCAAGCTGTACATAAGGTTCCCGTTTCTTCACATCCTTGCCAGTTGTGCCTGTTACTCTCTGGACTTTTGATGGTAGCCATCCTGGTGGGTGAGAGGTGGGATCTTGTGGTTTTGGTTTGCATTTCTCTGATGACCAATGATACAAGCATCTTTTTGTGTGCCAGTTCAACATTTGTAAATCATCTTTGGAGAAATGTTTAGTCAAGTCATTTGCTAATTTTTTGGTCAGGCTATTTAATTTTTTGTCATTGAGCTGTAAAAGTTCTTCACATATTTGGGATATTAACCACCTGTGAGATATGTGATTTACACATATTTTCCCCCACTCCATAGGTTGTCTTTTCACTCTGTTGATTGTGTCTTCGATGCACAAAAGTTCTCAAAAAGCTTGGTGTAGCCCCATTTTGCTTTTGGTGTCATAACTCAGAAATCATAGTCAAGTCTGGTGTCTTGGAGCTTTCCCCTGTGTTTTTTTCTAGGGTTTTTATAATTTGGGGTCTTACTTTTAGGTCTTTAGTTCATTTTGAGTTAATTTTTTAATATGATGTAAGATAAAGGCCCAACTTTACTCTCTGTGGTGTGGACATCCAGTTTCCCTGGCACCGTTTGTTCAAGAGCCTGTCCTTTTCCCGGTGAGTAGTCAGCACATGTTTTATGGGTTGTTAGCTCTTCTCTGTCAGCTCTGGCCTGTTCCCATCCGCTCATCTCTTCAAGAGTGTTAAGGTTAAAGACTAAACAAACGTTAACTGGCGGTTAAATTTCCTGCTGCATGGTGAGTAGGTTTATGGAAGCAGAAGGAATGGCCTCAGTTGCTGCAGGGTGGATAAGCTGTGGCTTTTGCAGGTCAGAGGCCGCACACTGGCTCGGGGTGAGCCATTGCAGTCAGTGGGATTTGGACCCAGACCACATCCTATTAAAGCCATAATTACTTTGAGGTAGCCTGTGTGTAAGAGGACTGTTAAATTGTCTGTAAGAAAAGTAGTTTTCATTGTGGATATTACTACATATTCATTCCTCTCAAGGGTGCTACTAGGCCTTGAATTTTAAGGATCCACAGAGCAAGCTGATGAGCTTCTGAGTTACTTTGTGCAGCTGTGACTGGAGAGGCCGAGGGCAGTTCTTAGTGTAACGTCCTCATTTTCAGAGGTTTGCGCCTCACTTGCTCTTTCCTGTACACTGGCTCACTGTCCCAAGAGCTCAAGGTCATCACAGACCAGAGGACTGGGGGGCAGTTCAGCTGTGGCACACAGTCCACATGGAATGTGGGATTTCACCGGCATTCCCACGTAGTGTGCTTGAGCGCACTGGCGTCCTTTTGTTGTGGAGGACGTCTGGAATTCTGTGGACATTTTCCTCTTCAGTAATGGATGAACATTTCTGTGCATTTCAGATGTTAGTGGAAGATGTATTTAAAGTGAAGAAAACTCAGCTTTTGCATGAAAGCTTTAGTACGAGTATGCTTTCTCAGAGTTTATAGATTTTGCTGCATCTTAAAATATGAAATTTAGATATTTCATGCATTTTCCTGAATTGGCTTCTTAGGGTGCTGTGTGCTCAGCATTTGTGAAACATGTTCATGATGACAGTATGCTGAGAGGTGTCTAAAGTCTGCTGCTCACTATTTTTCTTAGTTGGTCACCATTGTCATTTCTGGTGATAATCGGATATAAATGGCTGATTAAAAATGAGCCTGGTATGATGGTGCACACTGTAGTCCCAGCTACTCAGAGACTGAGGAGGATCGCTCGAGCTCAGCGATTCAAGGCTGTGGTGTTCACACCATGCTTGCACCTGTGGGTAGCCACTGCACTCAGCCTGGGCAACATAGTGAGACCCCATCACTTCAGAAAAGAAAGAAATGCTGCCTGTTACGTGTCTTGACTTTTCCTTCTTTTTTATTGTAAAATATACATGTTAACTTTTTTAAATTGTCTTTTTGAAACTGTCATTTCAGAATTTCTAGAAGGAGGAGTTGGCCACGTTGAAATGTTATTTCGCTGCAACTATTTAGCTTTAGTTGGTGGTGGAAAAAAGCCAAAATACCCTCCCAACAAAGGTACAGTATCCATGCATTTAAGAACCACGCCTCATTCGTATGTTATGTCTGCAACACATAAAATCGCCCCTGCTGGTCCTGTGCTCGTCACTAGGAAGAAGCTTCCAAAAAGAGTGCCTGGTCTTTGCACTGTTCCCAGAAGCGGTGTATGGAAAAGATCATTTGTTCCCATTGTCATGAAACACTTGTGCTGGGAAGTGGGAAATAGAGGTGGCCACACCTGTAGGTGGGTGTCATGAATGTCAAGAATTCATTTTGAAGCAAGGTGTAGGGGACTTGTTTTTTCCTACTATGAGCCATTGACGTACAGAGACATTAATTTTATAGCCACACTGAACACAATACCAGTTTGGCTGTGGGTTTAGGTTTGGGGGGGCGGTGTGTGTGTGCGTGTGTGTGTGCATGTCTCTGTGTTGGAGGGATTGCAGTGTAAAAGGCCTGGCCCTTTAAAGTAAAGGAAGGCATAGAAAGCTTTACTGACCACATCTGTATACTTCACTCGAGCTTGAACTAGCTGTTGGTTGGGGGAGAGGCGAGAGAGGAAGGAGGGTCGAACCCAGGGAGGAGGTGGACGGAGATTGGAGAGCTGAGCTGGGGACACGTCAGAAGGCCCTGGATGCCAGGCGAGGGTGTGACCAGGAAAGAGATGCTGGCAGATGGGGTTTTAGGGAAGATATAGTCTAGAAGCCGTGCATGAGATGGAGTGAAGAGACATCAGAGGTTGGAGGCAGGAACGGGAAGCCGCTGTTCACAAGAAGAGGTGGGAAGAGAAGCAAGTGCATCCTCGGTGGCAGACGCTGGGGAGTGGGAGGAAGGTGAGGCCTGAGAAAGGACCTCTGGGTCTGTGACGTGGGAACCGGGGGGGGGGGCCGACTCCAGAGGTTGTGGGTGGTGGGAGAGCAGGAGGGGCAGAGTGGAGAGGGGACTGGGCTGAGGGTGGGGAGGAGGAGGGCGAGCCCCCGGGTCTGGCGAGGCTGTGCAGTTGGGAGTAGGCCAGGCCTGCCGCAGCCCGGCGTCACCTGGAAGGCAGAAGGCTCTAGGTGACTCACCAGGGGCTCCAGGGCCCCAGGCTCGCAGGTCTCAGCGGGGTCCCAGGAATACAGGGGGTGGAGTCCACGCTGGGGAGGGCTAGCCCTGATACACTGGCGTATGTTTTGGAATTAGGAGCAGAGAAGTGAAATGGAAAGAGGTTGTTGGCAGGAAGAGCAGTGGGAGATGGCGTCTGAGATGCAGGCCTCAGAGCAGGCTGCAGGCTCACGGTGTGGGGCTTCCGAGCAGGGCGGAGAGTGCCCACGGGCACAGCTCGGGAGCAGCAGCCTGTGGCTTCTGAGTCCTTGTCTTGTCAGGAAGACTTTCATCCACCATTAATGAGAAAAAGGAGCTTGCGCCAGCAGGAGGCCTGGGGTTCCCTTGGCAATATTAGGGAGGCTGTCATGTGACTACCTGGTGCTGTCGGGGGAGGGGTGTGTTAGATAAACTCAGCTCATCTAGTTGTCCAAGAATTGAGAAACTTAGAAATTATATAGACTTAGAAGAAAGCAATTTTTCACCAGGTATTTGAGTAAATACACTTTTTGTAGAGTAAAGGTAGTTTTTCTCAATTAATGAAGTTTATTTTTTAGAGCAGTTTTATGTTCGCAGCAAAACTGAGTGGGAAGCAGAGTGCCCCGCATGCTCCCTGTCCCCACACGCCACTGTCCCCGAATGCCACTGTTCCCACACGAGAGGAGAGTCCCACACAGCCTCTCCTGCCGTTTAAATCGGAACCTGCACCGACATGTCATTGTCACCCCAAGTCCACGGTTACATAGCTCACTCTTGGTGTACCTCCTGTGGGTGTGGACACGTGTGTGACGTGCCCACCCTAATATGTTAACAGTGTCCTACAGAAGAGCGTCTTTGCCCTGAAACTCCTCTTCGCCTGTTCATCTCTCCCTCCCCCAACCCCTGGCAACTGCGTCTTGACTGTCTCCCTCATTTTGCCTTTTCTGGAACGTCCTAGGTGGAATCACACAGCACGTGGCCTCCTCACACTGGCTTCTTTCCACTAGCAACGTGCATTTACGCTTCCACCGTGTCTTTGCGTGGCCTGATGGCTCATTTCTTCTTAGTGCTGAGCGACAGCCCTGCCTAAACCCATAGCTTGTTTGTTCATTCGGCTGCGGAGGGACGTCCTGGCTGCTTCCAGGAGTCAGTGTCGTGAGCACAGCTCTGTGAGGTTCTCGTGCAGGTTTTTGTGGATGTGTTTACGATTCAGGCAGATGTCAAGGCACATTCGGTTGCTGGATCGTGTGGGACGAGTACGTCCCTTCCTGTCTGTTGCGTCTGCCGAGACGTCCGGCACGGTGTCGGATGCCAGTGCTGAGAGGACAGCCGGCCTGGCCCCTGATCTAGCGGGAGGGCTTCGCGTCTTTGCCACTAGCGTGACGTCAGCTGTAGGTATTGTAGATGCTCTTTAACAAGTTCAGAAATTCCCCTTCTATTCCTAGTGTGCCGAGTTCTTTTACATCGTGAATAGCTGTGGGATTTTCTCAGATGCTTTCCCTGTATCTGTTGATGTGATTGTGTGGTTTTTCTTCTTTTAGCCTGAAATGTCTTTATCTGGACTTGGTATTAGGGAAATGCTGACCTCATAGAATGAATTAAGGGTTACTCCGTGTTTCTGTCCTCGGAAAGAGACTGTAGAAAATGGGTATAAATTTCTTTGTTATATATTTGGTTAGAATTTACCAGTGACCTCATCTGGGCCTGGTGCTTTCTGTTTGGGGAGGTAGTTATTGATTTAATTTCTCTAATAGATATAGGCCTATTCAGATTGTTATTGCTAAAGACAATTTTTATAAAAGAACATGATCTGATTAGCATTTGTGAGATTAAGAATACAATTTTAAGATTCTAGGATCCTTGGTTTGTGAAAAACAGGAAACATGGAGTTGTAGTGAGATTGTGTTTGTCATACCAGAAAGGCCCTTTCTCTTTTTTCTTTTTTGTCCTTTTTTCTTTGGTAAGGAGTTAAGAGGGCGAAGGAGAGAGAATTCAGAATTTATTGATTACATTTTTTTTTTCTTTTGTAGAGACAAAGTCTTGTATTGCCCAGGCTGGTCTTCAACTCCTGGCCTCATGAAATCCTCCTGCCTCAGCCTCTCAAAGTGTTGGGATTATAGGCATGAGCCACTGTATCCTGATTATAATTTTTTATTTATATCAGGAACTATATTAAAAGATAAGCACATGAAATATTGGCATAGCACATTTTTGTTGTTTTTGTGGAAGCTGCATTTTATTTGAAAATCCACTTATTTTTGCTAACATATATTTTTATATTGTAAACAAAAATAGAATCTTGTGGCACAGTACATTTAAAATTTTCAGGCTGGGTGTGGTGGCTCACGCCTGTAATCCTAGCACTTTGGGAAGCTGAGGTGAGAGGATTGCTTGAGCCCAGGAGTTGGGGACCAGCCTGGGCCACATAGTGAGACCCCGTCTCTACAAAAAATAGAAAAATTAGCTGGGCATGGTGGCACACACCTGTAGTCCCAGTTACTGGGGAGGCTGAGGCAGGAGGATCGCTTGAGCCCAGGGGTTTGAGGCTGCAGTGAGCTGTGACGACGCCACAGCACTCCAGTCTGGGCAACAGAGCAAGACCCTGTCTCAAAAAATAAAATGTTCAGTGCGCTTTGCAGTAGCAGTGGCCTGCAGTCCTGCAGGAGGTGGAGTCTCCTTCCCTTTGCAGGCGGGGAAGTGACGGTTAGCCCTGGGCCCAGGGCGTCATATCTGGTCACGTTTCTCTCCTGAGCAGGAATTAGTGCTGCGTGTTTCTCGGGCTTCATCACACTCTTCTCAGAAATTTCTGGAAGTGGAGCTCACCTGGATTAAAAGCCAGTGTCTGGCATCGTAACACCCTTTATGTTGTTGTCTGCAGGATTCTGTCTGGTTTGGGCCCGTTTGCATTTATTTTGAATTGCAGGCTTTCTGGTGTTAGGTGGAGGAGCTAGAGAAAGTTTAATTGTGAATTAAAAAGGTTCAAAAGTAGCAATAGCTTTTCCCTGGGAGGTCACTGTTTTCAAGTCAGGTAACTGCAGGAGCCCAGGTGACGGCACCAGCGCAGTGTTGGCGTCAGGACCCTCTGCGGAGGAGTAGACTCCCAGAGTTTGTGTGATGAACCAAATGTATTTTAATGGGATAGGAACAAAATCCTCATTTTCATTTTTCAATGGTTATAAATTATAATTAACCTTGAATAGTAAATAAATCTGATGTTATTTAATAATGAGTTTGGTCCTTTTTGGATGCTGGCATTAAATTATATCTTGATTTGAAATTTAGGTCAGTTAGTCCATTCTGGCAAAACTCACCTAAATTCAGCCTTAGGGACTCGTGCCTTAGTGTCTCGACCTTCAGGGGAAAACGCTCATTCCTTTCCCTCTTTGCCCACGACCCAGCTGTTGAGGGAATCTCATTCCCTCCCTTCACGCCCCTGGATGGCTTTTCAAGTGTCTGGATTCTGTGCTTCCTGTGGTCCTCCAAAAGCCCATGCTGGTTGGAGTTCTCATCTGTAACTTGGCCTCAGAACACACATGTGTGATCCACCCTAGCGGAGCATTCAGGGTTAGCCGGTGAACAGGGTTAGCCGGCGAACGAGGAGAAGGTTCTGAACTGGAGGAGGAGGAGGAGCAGCCCAGGAGGGTGGGTGGAGTTAGGGCATTGCTGGGCCTGGTTTTCATCCATCTGATTTCACTTTAAAGTAAATCCCTTCTTTTCTTGATGCGGGTTTACCTCTAGCACTGACTTAGCAGTTAGTAGCTGTGGTCAGGCTGCTTTCTGGCTCGGACAAGTGGAATCAAGGAAGGGGGTGGAGAGGGGGATGTCTGCCTGCAGTACCTAGGCACGGGGCAGCGGAGCACAGATGGGGAGGGGAAGGTGTGCCCTGTGTGTGACACAGGCCGGGGCCTCCTGAGAGGAAGAGACGGCGGGAGGGCAGGGAGTCTGAGTCAACTGTGGCCTCCTCATGATTTCATTCTCGAATTCTCTCTGACCCTTCAGTGATGATCTGGGACGACCTGAAAAAGAAGACTGTTATTGAAATAGAATTTTCCACAGAAGTCAAGGCAGTCAAATTGCGGCGAGATAGGTAGGTTTGGTATTGGTAGATTTTCTTAGAAAGTGGAATTTTACTTTCTCTAAAGATGGCTGAATTACTTTTCTGTTGAAGGAGAGAAATGTTTAGGAAATGATGTATTAAATGTTGGCCAGGCGCGGTGGCTCACACCTGGAATCCTAGCACTCTGGGAGGCCAAGGTGGGAGGATCGTGCGAGGTCAGGAGTTCGAGACCAGCCTGAGCAAGAGCGAGACCCCCGTCTCTACTATAAATAGAAAGAAATTAGCTGGACAACTGAAAATATACAGAAAAGTTAGCAGGGCATGGTGGTACATGCCTGTAGTCCCAGCTACTCAGGAGGCTGAGGCAGGAGGATTGCTCGAGCCCAGGAGTTTGAGGTTGCTGTGAGCTGGGCTGATGCCACGGCACTCTAGCCCAGGCAAAAGAGTGAGACTCTGTCTCAAAAAAAGAATGATGTATTAGAATGTTGATTACGGTAGTTGAGTATGACCAAGAGGATGTAAGGATCACTCTTCTTGCCTCAAGAAAGACAGTGAGTCTTACTGGCTTCCAGGGTCCTTTGGAGGTGAGGGGTTGGTGGCATGGGTCACGTGCCTGCCAAGGACCAGGCGGTGGCTGTCACACCTTCAGGAGTGCTGTCCCCACCTGGCAGGCAGAGCCTCGGGCATGAGTTTCGAGCCTTGAATTGCCTGTCTGTTGGCCTGCGCTCTGCCAAACACTGCATCTCAGCAGTGTTTTCATTGTGAGGAGATGGTGTCACGGAATCTTGTCTGTTGAAAATGGCAGGTTTCTGTCAGCCATTACCTTAATGGTATACTTCGGAGAATATGGAAGATTTATCCTAGTACACTGAGCTTCATGTGAATTTTAATTTGACAAGATTTGCATATTATACTCTAAGTTTTCCATTTCTGTCCACTGTGGGAGAACAGGATGAGCACGTTAATGTAGGTAGGGTTCTGTCACACCCTGCATTCTTATGTGGAGTTGTCATTTCTAGTCATGTCAATATTCTTTTTCTTTTTTGAGACATGGGCTCACTCTGTCACTGGGCTGGAGTACAGTGGTGTCACAGCTTACTGCAACCTCAAACTCCTGGGCTCAAATGATCCTCCTGCCTCAGCCTCCCGAGTAGCTGGGACTACTGGCTAATGTTTTCTATTTTTGGTAGAGACAGGGTCTCGCTCTTGCTCAGGCTGGT
>VBSM01003152.1:298406-313499 GCA_008086735.1 Cheirogaleus medius
TTTTCGGAGACAGAATCTATCTTAGCCACCCAGGCTGGAGCGCACCTGCCTCCTCATTCCGCCAAAGTGCTGGGATTACAGGCAGGAGCCGCTGCACCCAGCCCAAGTCAAAATTTAAAGTCCCTTGATGATGCAAACGCTTGAGCCCTATCAAAGATCTACTTTCAAGCTTTTCTTATTTATCCAGATGTCTATCGTCATATAAAAATAGAACTTCTGCCCTATGTGTTTTACTTGGTTTTTAATCTAGATAATGTGTGTTGATCTCTCTTTGAACCTCAGAGAGTTCTCAGGCTGACCTCTACCCAGGTGAGAAGAGCGCGCTAGCCGTGCACGCCCCACGCACAGTGGCCTCGGGGCAGCACCTGCTGACCCGCTTCTAGAGGCCTCTCTTGCACAGGCCACGACTGATGATTTGTATGTGGTCTTTGTGGTGTTTCTAAGTTTCAGTGTGATAAGAACAGAAATCACAAAGTCTTTGAATTTTGACTTCTGATCATGTTTTTCTTTCCAGAATTGTGGTTGTCTTAGACTCCATGATTAAGGTGTTCACGTTCACACACAACCCCCATCAGTTGCACGTCTTTGAAACCTGCTATAACCCTAAAGGTGAGAAATTCAGACATGAGTGGTACTGGGAAATGTGTCCGCTCAGGTGTGCACACCTGCCCTGGGGCTCCCTCCTCGAGGTCCTGGGCACCCTGGCGGCAGGTGGCGGAGATGCCAGCTCGCACTGTTCCCGCGCCTCACCCGAGTCCCTGCGGCCCGGAGTCCTGGTGGTTTTGGAACTGCCGAGCTGGGGGTGTGCACGCGGCAGGAGTCGCTGCCTCCCTCTGCTCCTTCCCGCGCTGGCGGAACCCGCAGCTCTGTTAACTCTCAGGCCGTGCACCCCGTCGGGAGCCCCGAGTTCCAGTCTCAGGCATTTCCTCCCACTGTCTTCGGGCTGAGGGCTGCTGGTGGCTGACTTGGTTACTCGTCGTTCCTATCTTTTTAGATTTTCAGGGGTTTTCCCCAGCTTTATTGGAGTGTAATTTACATAAAACTCATTTTAAGAATATCATTTAATAAGTTGTAGTCACTGTCGACAGTTGTGTAACCACTGTCACAGTCAAGCACAAGACAGTCCCCTCCCTTACCTGGACAGCAGGTTTTGCCTTTTGAGACGTATTTGGTGTCTTTCCCACAGTTTAATAATTTTTGACATTCCTCATGCTTCCTGTATGTATTTTTTTGCTCCTTTTTATTGCTGAGTAGCTTACAGTGTGGAGACAACACAACCGTTGACCTATTCACCAGTCTGTCTGCCATCACGGATAAAAGGTGCTGCGAATGCTCACATTCCGCCTCTGCGTGGATACGTTCTTCCGTTTCTCTTGGGTAGACACAGAGGAGTGCAATTGCTGAGTTGTACTGTAATTGCAAGTTTAACTTCGTAAAATACAAAATGCTGCCAGTGCATTTTGCAGAGTGGCTGCTTCCTCGTGTTCACAGCAGTGATTTTGAGCACCGCGGCAGTGTCGGTCTTCCAACTTTAGCCGTCCTCGCAGCTGTGCGGCGACACCGCGCCGGCTCCGGTTCCCGCTGGGGTCCGGCTTTGCCTGTCCCTAGGACTGGCGAGCATGAGCGCGAGCATGTGTCCTTTTGTGAAGTGTCTCCAGATTTTTTGCCCATTTTTTAATTGTTTGTCTTATAACTGAAATGTAAGAGTTCTTTATATATTCTAAGTACAGACCTTTGGCATATTTTTGCAAATATTTCAATCTGGTAGCATTCTTTACATGTTTCTTTTATGTTTTCTCCTAGAATTTTTGTAACTTTAGATCTTAATCTTTGATACGTTTCAAGTTAATTTGTAGACTGGTATGAGGTAAAGGCCCAAGTTCTTTTTCTTCTATGTTTGTATCTAATTTTGAGTGTCATTTGTTGAAAAGACTATTTTTTTCCTGCATTGTCTTACCTTAGTACCTTTGTTTTGTTAAGTAAGTATATTTTTCAGAGACTATATTGTGTTCCATTGCTCTGGATTTCTGTTTTTATGCCAGTCCTGTGTGGCTTGGTTCCTAGAGCATTAAAGTAAATCCTGAAATTAGGTAATGAGAGTCTTCCAATCTTGTTATTTTACAACAGTTTTTTTGGCTGCTCTAGGACCTTTGTTTTTCTTATAGCTCGTAGTGTCAACTTGTTTACTGGAAAAGCTTGCTGAGGCTTTACTTGTTGCAGCGAGTGTGTATATGGATTCGGTGTTGACAGTATGGAACTTTCTAGCCCAGGATCACGGCCTGTGCTCCATCTGCCAGGTCGTCTTTGGTTCCCTTTGCAAAACGTTGTAGTCTCATGCTGAGGTCTTACGTGTCTGTAGTTAAATTTATTCCTAAGTATTTTGGTTTTTTAAGCTATTGTTAATGGAGTGCTCTTTAAGTTTTATAATTTTGCCACGACAGGCAGCTGACAGGGTTGTTCAGCAAACGTTTTGATTGTGAGGGGGTCTCATGGCAAGTAGCTTAGCTTGGCCATTTGATACCCTTTACAATAAAGAGTCTCTAAATTGATTTTGTGATTCTGATACAAATGAAAACCCATGAATAATTACTATTTTTTCTGAGGACTTGAGGGCAGAGAGTAGGTTTTGATTGTGGGAAATCAGGCTTTGAAGTCAGCCGTCATTTCTGATACGTTTTCTCATGTCTCTTTAGGCCTCTGTGTCCTGTGTCCCAATAGCAACAACTCCCTCCTGGCCTTCCCTGGCACACACACAGGCCATGTGCAGCTCGTGGACCTGGCCAGCACCGAGAAGCCGCCTGTAGACATTCCCGCGCACGAGGGCGTCCTCAGCTGCATCGCACTCAACCTGCAGGGAACACGGATTGCAACCGCATCTGAGAAAGTAAGTGTGTGCCCCTCGCTGTGTTGATGAGCTGTGTTCTCTGCCTTGCCTTGTCTCAGGGTCATGGGGGGCAAGCTGGCCCAGTCTGGAGCCGCCTTGGTGCGGCCCGTGGCTGGTGGTCCTGGCTAGTCCTGTCATTTGGGGGTCTAGGCCAGGTCTTCACAGATCATCTGTGTCAAAGAAGCAGTTTTATTTCCAATTCTTTGCAAACCAGTGCATTGTAAAATGTGATAAAAATAAGTAACTTTTAAAAAAAAAATGAGCAGAAAGTACCTACTCCAGCTTCTTGCCGTTTGAATCAGCAGATGTAAAAGTCACTTGTCAGGCTGTCCTGAACAGTCCAGCACCCTCACCTTCAGTGCTTGTCTTTGCAGCCCGGTAACAGCCCAGCAGCCACCTGCCTGGGTACAGCTTAGTTTGCCTGATGTAAAAAACTCATTTTTTAAAATAATTTAAAATCTTGGGTTCTTTTACCTCATTTAGCCTGAATTCAGACTTTCACACACAAAAAAAAATTTGGTATTTTTCACCGTGGTTTTCATTTGAGACTGCTAGCCCAGTGTCACTTTGCAGGAAATGACAATCTGTCACGTGGGCTGAGGGCACAGGCCAGCAATCGTGTCCGTCCGTGGATGCAGTCGCTGAAGTTGGGGGGCCAGGCTCTGCTCCCACCCTCCGTGGGCAGCAGGGAGCCCAGTCCAGGCCGCTCTGCAGGGCACCTGGGGGCTGCCAGAGAGGGCGGCACCAGCCCCGAGGGACGAGGGGCAGAGAGGCGAGTCCTGCTCCCTCCGTCGGCTAAGAAGAGGTTTAGTTATTTTTAGATATTCTTCTTTAGAATGCTGTTATATTAGCAATGACATTATATAAATTCATAAATAGGATCTTCAGTATTCTCAGTATGTTTCTTCTTATCTTTTTTACCGTCAGAGTCTCCACCCTCTCCTCCCCGCAACCTTTAAAAACAATCCCCGATTGTGGATGTGGATTGTACTTTCCCGCCTGTTTCCGCAGCTCCGCGCCAGTGGGCGTGAGCGGGTCACTGCAGACTGCGCAGTGTCTGTGCAGCAGGCGTTTCCCTCCCTGTCCCCACGAGCGGGTCCCTGCTGCAGCCCAGGAGTGGAGCTGTTGGATGGGGGTTTGAGTTTCCTGTTTTCATGTGTGCTCAGGTAGCTTTCCACAAAAGGTTTAGCCACTCACACTTCCCGTTACCGTGTTGGGGGAAACGTTAAGAACAAAACAGAGTTCTGAGCCCTTCCCTAGGGTCTCGGGCACCTTTTCTCTTGGGGAAAGTCATTGTAGCCAACAGGGACTGCCTAGGATCAGTCACTCGGTTTGTCTCTCCTCATCTTTCTGACGGCAGGTCAGAGCGCTCCTCTTCCTAACTGCGTGACAGTTATAGTTGAGATGGTTGCTCTGGGGTGTCGGCCAGGGACAGAGGCCCCGGGTCAGCTGGGCCACCCTGCTGGGTGCAGCCTCCTGAACCACCTCTGACTACCGCCCAGTGCTGCGGGCCTAGGAGCTGCCAGCCCGTTCTCGGGGAGCAGCTCTGAGTGGGGAGACGCTGCGTGGATGACGGCAGGTCTGGGCGAGGGTGGTGACTGTGAATTTGCATCGTGTCAAATGCTGGCTGAAACGCTGTGACTCTTTGATAATGAAACACTTCACTGTTTTTCAAAGGGGACCCTTATAAGAATATTTGATACTTCATCAGGGCATTTAATCCAGGAGCTACGGAGAGGATCTCAAGCAGCTAATATTTACTGGTAAGGAAATACCTCACCCAGAGAGCTGTTGCTTTGGGTTGACGGCACAGACGTGGGCCTGTGGGATTTGAGGGGTGTCGGGAGCAGCTACCCCATCCCAGGAGGTGGAAGGACTGGGCTCAGGGTTCAGGGTTTTTGTTTTTTTTTTTTGAGACAGGGTCTCACTCTGTTGCCCAGGCTGGAGTGCAGTGATGTGATCACAGCTCACTGTAACCTCCAACTTCTGGGCTCAAGCAATCTTCCTGCCTCAGCGTCCCAAAGTGCTGGGACTACAGGTGCTACCATGCTTGGCTTGGGAAGGGCAGTTTTTAAATTTGGTGCCTTGAATATGTGAAGGTTGAAGTCTTCCAAGTGAGAGCACAGCTGTGTGGATCAGGTCTCTGGACCGTGTCTGCACAAACTGAGCTCAGTCCGCTGTTCTCTGCAGCATCAACTTCAACCAGGACGCGTCCCTCATCTGCGTGTCCAGTGATCACGGCACCGTGCACATTTTTGCAGCTGAAGATCCAAAAAAGAACAAGCAGTCTAGGTGGGTTTTCGGAAGTCTGGTGGTGGGAAAAGCCCAAGTTCTGCTTCAGTGTGGGCCAACTTAACATTAAGTCAAGCTGGAATCTTTTCCTCGTTAACATTAATTTGATTTTTATTGGGTTTGAAAATCAGTGCAGACTGTTCACTACTAAAACAGTGGCGTCATTCCTTCTCGCCCTTGGCTCCTTAGAACACGTCTGGTGATGGTCCAGGCGTGTTTCAGATGATTGACAACTTAGTCCTGAACCCGGACTAGTTTCCGTTGTTCCCTGTGTATTCGGAAGGTTAATCTGACGGCCCGCGAGGCCCGTGCCCTTCAGTGCTGACGAGCCTAGTTCTGTTACAGAACCATTCTAAGGACTCCATTTGGGGGGTGAGAAATAAAACATTAAAGGCTAAAATTCTATGTTGAAGGAGAACATTTTAAATTCCCAGTAGCACTCTGGGTCTAAGCAGGCAGCTTCCAGTCTTTGAGCCTTGCCTCGTGCGTGCAGCCACCCTTTCTTCCCTGTCGTTACAGCTTGGCGTCAGCCAGCTTCCTCCCAAAATACTTCAGTTCCAAATGGAGCTTCTCCAAGTTCCAGGTTCCCTCAGGCTCTCCATGTATTTGTGCCTTTGGAACGGAGCCCAATGCCGTCATCGGTGAGTCGTGTTCCCGGGAGAACGACCCTCCTGAGCCCCCACTCGGGGTCCGTCCACCTAGCCGTGGGACCAGCGGCCCACAGGCCCGGTGCAGCCGGACTGCCCTCCCCGTGCGCACCGCGTCCCGCCCCCATCTGCACGCACCCCTCCCCCAGCGCCCCCCCGGGAATTCGGGACAGATCTTTTGGTCTCTGTTCCTGTGGCCAACCCTGGTGGAGCACGCGTGTGCTGGTGGGGGGGCTCCTCGGCTCCCAGAGGCCGTGTGCAGGCAGTCCAGAGGGGCTGTTGGCTGTTCTTCTTTGGGCAAAGAAACACATGAGTAAGACAGTCTCCTTCCGCCCTAGCGATCTGTGCGGACGGCAGCTACTACAAATTCCTCTTCAACCCCAAGGGGGAGTGCGTCCGCGATGTCTACGCACAGTTCCTGGAAATGACAGACGACAAGCTGTGACCCCTCAGGCTCCCACAGCCTGTGGGCCTCGTGGGCCGCGGGCTGGAGGGACTCCCAGGGACCTTGGTCTCGAAGCCATACATGGTCATCTGCTTTGCTTAGAAAGACTTCCCGTTTCCAGTATTACAGAGAATTGTCACCAAGACGCGGCAGATGCGCAGCGCTCAGCCGACGGGGCTCCACGAGGGCCTGGGTTGAGAGGATGGACTCACTGAGGTTTGATTTTGCAATAGATTCCATCGTTTTCACCGCGTCTGCAGTGGGGAAACGAACAGGTGTGTCAGCGTGGCTCTTGCATCACAGCAGATCGAAGCAGAGCACCGGCAGCCTTAGGACAGAGAAAGGGGTGCCTTCTCCGTCTGAACGTGGAGTGACGTGGCCCTGCTGAGAGAACACACTCTGGACGTTTGCTCAGCCCAGTCCCTAGCGCGTCTCTGCCTGTGATGTGGCTGCGCGCCCACACGCACGTGGGCGTCCCACTCTGTCAGAGCAAGTCCTTGGGTTTGAGGGGCGTGGGGGGCGGCCAGGTCTCCCGGTTAAATTCTGGGTTAAAACCGAGTTTCCCTGTTACGTGTGGGGAACAGAGTAACACGTAGACTTTAGAAATTTGTCAAAGAACGTACCACTTAATTTAGCGGGACATTTCCACAACGCAGTGCCCAAGAGTGTCCTTGGGCAGTTCCAGTCGGCGTGGTGGGAAATGCCTTGGCCAGCCTGTCGTCGTCACTTCCTCTGTCACCGTCTGTCCCCAACACGTGTCAGAATAGCTGTACACTAACATTCTGGGAATGAGAGGCACAGAACTTTTTTTTTTTTTTAACATTTGGTAACTAAAGTAGGTTATGGGCTCTACATTCTCAACTACTTACGGTATATATTTAATTTTCTTAAATTTCCTTTAAAGCAACTTAATTTTATGGTTTTGGTTTCAAGCTGCAAACATTAAAATCTGCAAAGCAGCTGGTTCTCTGTTTTGCCAGTTCCTTTACTGTCATGTAATCAACTAACTTTGTATGTGGGTTTTGATGTAAAGTATGCATGTTACTTTTATGTGTATTTAATCATGAAGTTTAATTTTGCACACTTATTTGTAATGTTTCTTTTAAATAAAAGTGACTAATTTTGTTGTACTCTGTGCCCGTGAAGGGAACTAAGAACTGTGTGTCACAAGCCCAGACGCACTCTCCCTGGTCGAGAGTCTGGCTGGACTGTCGGTGCCACACGCCTGCCAGACCCGGCGGTCTGGGGCCAGCCAGGGTGGAAGCTTCGTGCCGCCGCCACCTGCGCAGGTGACAGCCCCGCAGAAGCCTCAACGCGCCTAGAACAGGTGAGCTTGAGTCCACGAGGGTTGCCTGTGGCTCCAGGACAGCAGAAGTGGACAAATCCCACCGCAGTTTCCACGTGTCTCTATTCAGCCTCGGCCTCCACTGTGGGCTGCCATGGGGCTGGCTTCGGCCCTCTCGGTTCCTCTGACACTTAGTTCCGACTTCACGGGTGTGTGGGAACAGGAGGAGCCTTTGCATTTGCCTACCTGCCAGTTTGCAAACATGAGACCAGAGGGAGAACACGGAGGTGAAGGCTAAGTTTTCTTGAGTGCACAGAAACAGCTTCTGAGCTGTGAGGCCAGGGCACCAGGATCACGGAGCGAGTGACAGGCCAGGCCTGGACACGGGGGACCCCAGCACACCCCACTGGCATTGGGGGGTGGGGGGAGCTCTGGGTGTCTGGCCAGCGCTCGTGGCGGCTTCACAGCCAGGGAAGGCAGCTGCGGCCAGGTCGTGGGGGCTGTGTTCTTCCCTTAGGTGTTTGCTCCAGGCCACTGTGGCGTGGGGACGGGGACCACAGATCATCTCAGGCGCCACCTGCCCTCCCCAGTTGTGTGCTTTCTCCACCACCGTGAAGAGCGTCCGTGGGGAGGAGCGCGGTGTCCCTGCTGCCGGGAGCCTGGGGTGAGGCTCACAGGCTCCCTTGGCTGAGCAGAGACGACTTCAACTGGGGCGGCTGGGCTGGAGCATCATGCAGCGAAAGCTCATGGGTGGCGGTGCCTCCCAGGGACGCAGGATCCGCGTTTGCTGGTCTATTGTTCCAGTTGCTTCCTTGGTGGGTGTCGACTCCCAGGTTTCCCACCTGATTTTCTAGGCATGTGGGTGCATTTCACCTGCCCTTCTCGTGACAGTCCACCCCAGCCTGGGCAGGGATGTGGCCGACATGGCCACCTGCACCTGCCTGGGGCTGAGCCCTGCCCGCCCTCCACCGCCTTAGCTGGTGGCACAGCCGCCTGCAGCCTCCTTATATCTGCACTTACTTTCTGCAGCCAGAGCAGGGTTCCAGGTCCCAAAGATCACGTCACATGACTCGGTCCCTCAACTCCAGTTCTTTGTATAAAAGGCATTTTATCACATTTTTGGAAGATTTTTGTGCCGTAGTTTCTCTCTTCAAAATGGACTGGAAAATACTTATGATCAGAAAACAAAATGTGACTTGTAAAGCAAAGAACATACAGAAAAATACAGTTGTAAGCAAAATTGCTGTGTTTCCAGCTCCAGGGAAGACTACTCTTGGAGAGCCCACACCTGGGTGTACAATTTGTAAGTTTAAACAGCATTTGGTTCTTGTTCTTCTTAAAGCTCCGGAACATGCCAAGACATTTCGATTGCCCAAGCAAGCACGCTCATTTGTATTTTTGGCTCTTGCAGTTTAGAAATGGAAATCACGTTTACACACCTGTCCATTTATTTGGAATAAGAGAAATGTAACTGCTGAGTCAATTACAAATATCGTATGTATGATATTTAATCCTCGATGAGGAAAAAGATCTCCAGTGTCTAGTCAGAATTAACAGATGGCTAACAAATATATTCCAAAGTGTTCAACCTGTTAGCCATCTGTTAATTATTTTCTAAATTGCTGTACATGTCTATGCTTATCGGTACATTTTGTGATTCTTTTTGTTCATAAAAGCTTTTTATATAAAAACTAGTTTTTTTCTGCCTTGTATTAAATAGTTGGATTTTTTTACTTAACTGTATAGTACCTTTGAATTTTTTTTTTGAGAGAGGGTCTCACTGTATCACTGAGGCTGGTTTTGAACTTCTGGACTTGAGATCCTGCCGCCTTGGCCTGGCGTGAGTGGCTGCGGGCAGCATTCTCTCTGAATTTTTATGCAGTCAAACATACCGACCTTTTTTCTTACGGTTCCTAGTACTGACTTGTGATTAAACAGTTTTCTCTGGACACTGTTTCATGGGTTTCATTTCCACAGTTCACTCTGTGACTGAAATTAATTTCAATGCAGGTAACGAGACGGGGTCTGGTTTTCTTCCCGCACGGATGGCTCCATGGCTCACACAGGGAACCCGGCCCCGCCGTGCCTCTTGCTGTCCTGCCGTCCCGTCCGGCACTCCAGCACCCGCAAAAAGTGTTCTGGTTTGATTGGTAAATTATACAGTTTCCCAATTTTAATGCCATTTATCGACGGACTCATTGCTCACCACTGACGTCAATACTCCTCTCTGAAAGACTAAATTCTGGAGCAGGCACAAGTGCCGGGAGGCTGCGGCCCGCAGCCTGAGCAGCAGAGCCAGACCCCATCTCTAGGAAAAAAAAACAAACAGCTAGCTGGGCGTGGTGACAGATGCTGTGGTCCCAGCTACTGGGAGGCTGAGGCGGGAGGATCGCCTGAGCCCAGGAGTTGGAGGCTGAGCTGTGATGCCGCCGCTGCTCTCCAGCCTCAGTGACACAAGTGCTCTAGAATTTTTTTAAGCACCTAAATTCTGGCGTGTGGCTCTGCTGACCTTAAGCATTCTTTTCTTCCAGATGAACTTTAATCTGAAATAATAGCTAAAAACAATTTGGGATTTCAAAAATGCACAAAAGATTAGTTCCCGCGTGCTGAGGGGGAGGGACAGGAACCAGCTGCCGGGTTCCGAGCGCACGTCTCCCCACCCCCGCAGCAGTGGCCACCGTCATTTCCAAATGACGCCATCCAGTTTACGTGGAGAGAAACTGCAAACTTCTGTTCTTGCCGTGCTGTTTCACAGAACGAGCAGCTTGGAGCCTGGGCTGTCTGCACGCGGTTTCCTGTGTGCATCTCGTGTGGGGCCGGCTGAGCTGCTCGAACCTGTGGACGTACGGCGCTCCTCAAATCTGCGCAAATTTCAGCCGTTGTTTCATAAAACAACTTTTCTGATGCCGTCACTGCGCTTTCGGGACGCCAGGTTCACAGGAGCAACACCTCTGACGTCGCCCCGCTGGCCCACGACGCCGTCCGTCCGTTTTCAGAAATGCTTTGTTTCCCTCGGGCAGGGCAACCGTCCTCTCCGTGACCGCCCCCCGCGAGATGCCCTGCCTGCAAGACCCGCCGTGGGTTTTTAATGTCAGATGTATCTGTTAGTTCTAAAATTAGTTTCTAACTCTTGGCTGAGGATTCTTAGTTGCATCGTTGGGCTTGTTTATAGCACACACATTATATCCTTGTCTGCTAAACCCCACGTGCAGGTCTGCCTGGGGATGTGCACCAGCGTCCGTCATCCTGAGGGCGGCTCAGCCACCTGCTCGTCTCCCCGCTGCCCTGCACCTGGGGTCGTGCCGTGTTGTTGCGAATGGTGCGTTGTGGATGTTGTGGATCCCGTCACGCTCATCTGGAGAAGGCAGATCTTCTGTCCCAGGCTGACCTCACTGCATCATCCCCAGCCTCCCACGGGGTGACGGGGGGCGGGGAGCGTCTGGCGGGACCAGAGTACAGCGGACGAGGAGCTCCCTGTCGCGGGGAATGGTGGTCACTCTTCCGCATCCGTCCAGATGATGACATTTACCTTTCGCTCTGTTAATGGGAATCACGCTCATTTCTGAATACGCAACCAACTTTGCTGTCCTGAGAGAAACCTCACTTGGTCACAGTGTGTTATCCTAACACACTGCTGAATTTGACTTGCCGGTATTGGAGGATTTTTTGGTGCCTATATTTATAAGGGATGCTGATTTGCAATTTTATTTTCTTATATTACGTATTTTGGGTTAGTAATGTGGTAGGTTTGGCATTAATTTTAAAATTATTTGCCTTATGCAACATCCACTTCTATCTGCCTCGATTTCAGCCTAAACCCCCCCTCCCCCGCACGGTGACTGCGCGCAGTCTCCTGATGCGCTGGGACGTCGTCTTCATCAATGGGCAAGGCCCTGTGCCCGAGGCCTCCCTGCAGTAACAGGTTTTGGCCACACTGAAGACCTCACCCCAGAGCCACCAAATCGTCCCCGTGCCCGAAGGCTTCTGCCACTCACCTTCTCTTTTCCTTGGACACAGCCAGGCTGTCCTCTGGGGCAGCTGTCACCTCCTCCGTGACTCAGTCTGACTTTAGTAAAGTCACCCTAACGGGTCAACAGAGTAGCTTTTCCTGAGACAGGGACGTTAACACGGCCCGTGTCCAAGCACCTGTTAGCAGGACACGCACCACAGCCCTGATGAGAACTGTGACTGCTTCCTTTTGTCCCAAGAGACAGTCTCTTGGTACAGACATACAAGATAAACAGTTCTTTTATGCTAAGATAAATGAACTGCTTTTAAATTAGGGCATCAGTTTAGGAAAAACACTCCAGTATGAACTCTCCATGAACACTAAATTTTAGGTTCATTTAGATCCCAAAGGACCTCTAGGTCATGATTTTCAGTACTGCTTCTTCCCCTACGACCCCAGGGTTAATCTTGGTATGTTCAGCACGCGCCAGGGCATTGGCGTCCACACCAGAGTTCCCAGCGGCGGGAATATCAAAGCACTACTGTCTGGGAACCTGAAGACCCACATACCTCTACAGAAGGGTTTCTTTTTCATCTCAGGAGAAAACATCTCTCAAGGTGCTTGCAAAGATCTTGATCCTTAGGACGAAGGGCAAGTCTGCAGAAGAAATGGTATCAACCACAATTTCAAAATAATTCTTTTAAGAGATGGGGTCTCACTATGTTGTCCAGACTGGTCTCAAACTCCTGGGCTCAACTGATCCTCCCGCCTCAGCCTCCTGAGTAGCTGGGATTACAGGTGTACACCGCCATGCCAGGCTAATTTTAAAATTGTCTGCAGAGATGGGGTCTCACTATTCAAACTAACTTTCAAAACTATAGGTAAAATCAGCCAGACTTTGTTACCACTCCCTGTGACTCAGTGGCTTTTCCCCATGCAAACACTCAATTCCCCACTCTACTGGCAGAGCCTGCGTGGCTGACATCAGTGCCGGGGGTCCTCAAACTTGTTAAAGAGGGGGCCAGTTCACTGTCCCTCAGACCGCTGGAGGGCCAGACTACAGTTTAAAAAAAACACTATGAATAAATTCCTATGCACACTGCACGTATCTTATTTTGAAGTAAAAAAACAAAACAAGCAAAAACACCCGGCGGGCCGGATAAATGTCCTCGGCGGGCCGCAGTTTGAGGACGCCTGGCCTTGGCGAACTCCCTCCAATATTCTAGGCCTACGGTGTGCTCAGATGACAGCAGGGCGTTAAGAAGCCAGACAGATATCTCCAAGTGTATCGAAATGACAATGATACTCTGTATTCAATCAAAATTAATAAAAATATGTTATTGAATTTCAGGAACTTGGTGTTTTTTTAAATTTAAAATCTTTGTATACAAATCGCCACTATACTTTCTAGAATAGTGGCAGTTAGGGCTTCAAGATTGTCCCTTCTCCCCCATGTGTCCCACAGCACAGAAACCCCGAGTCCTGATGCTGCCCCCGAGCCCCGCTGACCAAGACCACCAGCTACCATTACCGTAGCCGAGGACGGTGACGAAGTGGTCGGCCGTCCACAGGCTACACTGAAGACCGACAGCAATCCTGCCACGTGCGGTCTGGAACGCACTGCACAATCTGGGCCTATGTGAGTTTCCCTTTTGTGTTCTTGTCTGGTTCGGGACAAAGCTGCAGAAATTAAGTTTCCAGTCCCCGAGGAGCCCAGAAGTTTGGCAAAGGTCAGAGACTTCTTGGAAGTGAGACACGGAGGAGCCGCCGTGGAGAGCTGGAGCTCACTGCCACACACGGCGGACGTGAGACAGGACGTCTCCCGGCGGCGGGCGAGGGCCAGACATCGCCGCCAGGGCTGCGCCGGCAACAGCTCCGCGGTCCTTGGCGTGTGGAGGGCCTGAGGAAGTCAGAGTTAAATCCAAAATTTAAGGACAGCGCCCTAAAGACTGGCCTGAGAACCTGGGCGCTCACCCTCCCACGGACTGAGGCAGAGGAGTGGCCGCGCCGGCCTGGGCGCCAGAGGGAGGCGGCGGCTCACAGCCCAGGCGGCGCAGCCTCCTCCCGTCTCTGACACCTGAGCGCCAGGCGTTTTCCTTACCTGTGATCCCGGCAGAAACTCCCTCAGCAGCGAGCAGCCTACGACTGAGCTCGGGTCCTGGGAGCCAATGTGGGCCGCGGCGTGAGCGTGTCCAGAAGGGCGGTCGGCTCGCTGGGCGCCGCACGAGCCCGTGTCCCTGCTCGCCTGCGACAGCGCGAAGGCTGGTCTCCCCTCAGCGGCGTCCGACGGGTCTGGACCAGCTTGTGGAGCGGCCCGACCCCACGCGGGAAACAGCACCAGGACCGGACTGCTGTGCAAACCGCGAACCTTCTGAGTGAGGAGACAAACGCACACGCCGGGCACCGTGGGGCGCTGGGGAGACGCATCTGCCATGCGGAGGTGCCGCCCGCTCCGCAGGCTGCGGTTGCCACGGTCACACACACGGGCGCATTCGAGTGACGGTTTCACTTTTATTTTTAAAACGGCTGAGTTATAATCCAGCTAGTGTGCACTAATTCCATACTTTTCAATATGCATCTGCAGTGACATTGTGACAGCCCCATTCTGTGGATTGACACACAATACTTAGAACAGATTTATCATATTTGGTCTTTATGTAAATAATAAATGTTTTAAAATTGCCTAAATATACCATTCTGAGTTGTTTCATTCCACCAGGAAAATACAGGTTTTTTTTTCCTCTTTAAAAAAAATTAAATACCAAAATAACTACATTTAAATAAATAACGTTATGATGATGACATTGAAAGCTCACAATAAGGCTAGAGCCCTTTCTGTTTGCACTCTGCTCGGCCCAGCCCGGCGCGCTCCGGAAGGCGGGTTTTCTTCCTGAGGAGCCGGGCTGCGGCCGTGCGGGGCCTCCCGCCTCCCCTCCCACCTGTGTCTTCCCCCTCCCTTCACCCCTGCAGGGCGGCCGGCCCTCGTGCTGGAGTCTGCTCTGAAAGGTCAGGGAAGTCCCACTGCAAATCAGAAGGCGACCTACACGCTTCCAGCACTCTCCCTCGGGGGGCTCGCTCAGACTCCGGGAGAGACACGCAGCTCCCACCCTGCCACCTGCCACTGCTCGGCGGACTCGCCACAAGGAGGGAAGACCGCAACGTGATCAAGCGGACTGCTGGCCGGGCCACGCTGGAGCTGGCGGGGACGCCTGCGAGACCACGCGTGCGCGGACACAGCGTGGTCTGCCTGCAAAGGGCGCCTGGCGAGAGACCTGTTCCCAGCGCAGCGGTCACGGCTCTGTGTTTCACGCACACACGGTACTCGGGAGACTGGCTTTACTTAGAGTGAAAATATTTTGCCAGGGACAAAGTCAACACAAAGAAACAAACGACAGAAAGTAGCAGGAAAGAGAACAGTAAGTGCAATGGGGATGAGCCCGGCAGCGCGTCCCGCCACAGGCCTGTCCCTGCAGTCGCGCCGCACGCAGCTGCAGCACCGCGCCCGTCCTGCGCACTGGGAGGTGGGTGAATTCATCGGGCAGCTGCTCTCACACCGACAGCCTGCAGCGGCCAGCGGTCGCTCCGTCCGAG
>VBSM01003152.1:345276-356004 GCA_008086735.1 Cheirogaleus medius
TTTAGTAGAGACGAGGTCTCACTCTTGCTCAGGCTGGTCTCAAACTCCTGACCTAGAGTGATCCTCCCGCCTTGGCCTCCCAGAGTGCTAGGATTACAGGTGTGAGCCATCACGCCCAGCCCATTCTCAGGGCACTTCGTAAAAAGATCACATTTACTGCACTCAAGTACCTGCAGTGATGAACACCTGCACATGCGCCTATGACTTCTTGCTTCCCCACAACACATGCAAGGCGAGCTGCACACAAGAGGGAGCACTTGCTGAATTAGCAGCAAAGTCTTCTTAAAATGCCACGCTGAATGGCCAAGAGGCACATGAAAAGATCTTCAGCATCATTACGCATTAGGGAAACACACGTTAAAACCACAATACCTGCTAAAATACCAAAGATGAAAAAGAGAGAGAGTACCCAGTGCTCACAGAGCTGCAAAGGCCCCTGAACTGGGCCTCATTGTCAGTGGGTGCAAACGTCACGAGGCGTTTTCCAGCAAGAGGAACCTACAAAAGCAGAACATACGCACATCCTCAAGCCGGATGCCACGTAGCCAAGGAGCACGTCCAACAGAAATGCGCACATGCTCACCAAAAAAACACATAGAAGAATTTCAATAAAATATTCAATAGCCTTCCAACATAAAAAAGCTACATGAATAATCATAGCAGCTTTATCCGTAACAGCCCCAAATAAAACTACTTTAAACATCCATCTGTAGCAGAATATCAAACTGTGGTATATTCATGTTAGTAAATAACTCTACAGCTAGAATGAACGATCCACAGCTATTTGCAAAAATATGGACTAAGCTCACTAACATTATTCAGTGAAAAGCAAACACCCACCCCTCAAAGTCCACCTATATGAATCCATGCACACGAAGTTCAAATGCAAACAAATTTATGGTTTAGAACTCAGGACAGTGGTTCCCAGTCGGGGGCTCTGACGCAGAGGGGTGGTCGCAGAAGATGAACGCACCTTCACTGGGACAGATCACACAAGTGGTTCTCATTAAGCTTTTACTTAGGATCTACCTGTGCACTTTTCTGTGTTTAGCTTATACAAACAAACAAACAAACATGAGAGTAATAGAGACCAACTAAGAAGCCACTCCAGAAGTCCAGGTGAGAACCACCCAGTGAAGAGCTACAGGGAGGAAGGAAGGGAGCAGACAGGACGGAGCAGCAGAGCAGATGAGGGTGGCCCACAGGTCCCGGATGGCCCACATCAGCTCGCAGGAAACGCGGAGGATGCTTTCAGCAGCCAGAACAGGACTAGAGGACAGCTGCCCGTCCGCATCCAATTCTTCAATCCTCCTACACGACCTGCCTGCAAGTAGCCTCTGTGCCCTATACAGGTCCACAATCCCCAAAACCAAAAAGCTCTAAAAGATCTAACCTGAAATCATTTGGCAGTCAATTCTGACCCAAACTGAGAAGGAGCTAATTGTAGCCTTAAATTATCCCACTAAGTAAGAATATTCATGTGTTTTACAACAGAAATTCCAATGTGTTAGATGACAGAGTGCCGGGAGTGTGAAATCATACACGGTACACCGTGGTTCTACTTTTCTAAAATCCAAGCTACTCTGATTTCGAAACACCTCTGGGCCTGTGGGTTTTGGGTGGAATCTGGGTATGAATGTACTGGCATGGTGCCAATTCCCTGGGAATTCCTCCAGAAATATCCTAATTTGTTTAAAGGGCAAATCAAATGGCTTACATGAAAAAGAATAAATGGCTCACATCTGTAATGCCAGCACTTTGGGAGGCCAAGGAGGGAGGATCGCTTGAGACCAGGAGATAGAGGCTACAGTGAGCTATGATTTCGCCACTGCATTCCAGCCTCTGCGTCAGAGCAAGGCTTCCTGACTCAAGAGACAGACAATAGACCCTACACAGACTGTTTATAGGTTGTACACTAAGCATGATAAAACCACCAATTTTTCTGAGTGTCATATCTGAGTGTCACATAAGTATCAATCTGTAATATACAGATTCAAGCTCATAAATCAAAAAATTTAAATTAGCTGTTCATAATCTATACTTTATGTTTTAAAGCCCTAACTCCATAAAACTGCTTATTTCAGGACTACTTGCATTCACAACTTCTTCAACATGACACAGCTCCTAACCCTGCCCCACCCCGCCTGGCCCTGAGGACCGCCGCCTGCACACCCAGGTGAAACGGCAAGTCGCTCAGCAGAGCCAGGGATGCTGTGGAGCGGCCCACGCAGGTCTCAAACAGCCTCCAGTGCCAGGAGAGCCACTCCAAGGGCAAGAGCAGCCACATGCACCCAGCGTGGACCCATCTGTCCCAGAAAGATCCCACTCGAAGCTGGACCACTGTCAGCCCCTGAAGGTGCCACTGAGCTTCAACACAGTATTAACACGGAAACGGCTTTTCCGCTCAGCAAGCCCAGGTGTGAGGTGTGGGAAAATCAATAAATGCTCACTCACTTACTGGTGTGCGACCTCTGCTGTCAGTCTTGTTAATGGGCATAAAACGGAGAATTCGAGACAGAATAAAGTGAAAACTGGATTGGCATTTGCTAATGTGTTGGTTCCCGTCCCAGGTGGCACGGAGACACAGACAAAGGGAAGGGCTTGGGCTGGTCCTGTGGGAGAGGCGGCCTGCCCCGCAGCCTAGGCAGGCAGGGGAGCAGAGAACACTGTTCCTGGAGGAGCTGCAAGAACGAGGACAACTGCCAGGGTGACAGGCTTGGGGTGATTTTTCCTTTCTCCTTTTGTAAAATGAACTTAATGGTATTGCATGTCTTCTAATAGTTTTTCTAAAAAGAAGCAAAAAATTCAAAAGTTGTGAATGTTTTCAAAACATTTGACACAGGAACATCATTTCTCAGAATCCAATAATTCAAACTTCCATCAGTGCTGTTTATAGCAGCAAACAGCACGGGAATGGCTCAGTAGCAGACGGACGCTCGCACAGCTAACTGCAGAGGATGCTTATAAAGGGTTAACAGTGAAAACAATTCAGGATACGAAATCCCAACTCTAACAGGTCTCTACTATTTAAAAACAAACTTAAAAATATTCATAGAACAATGCATGTGTGTTATGTTAACAATGTTAACTCTGCATAGTGGGGCTGTGGATAATTTTTCCCATCCACTTTTGCAGTTCCAAATGTTCTATAACAAGTATTATTTTATAATGTTTTCAAATAAACTTTGATCATTTAAAAAAGACTAGTGGCATCATACGAATTCATCAGCAAGTATCTGATTTTCTAACACAACACAGAAGCTCCAGCCACGCGCCAGTCAGCTGTGGTCAGGTGACTGCACCTCAGATCTGATTTGATCCAGCACAGAGAACCTTCCACAGCTAATTGCTAAGCTGCACGTTCTTTCTCCTAAACAATGTTTTCTAATCTCAAGTGCCTACCGGAAGCTGCTGGAGACTGCTGTGCACGTCTGTTCTGACCCGTCTGAGGGGTCTAACAACACGCACTCCCTCTTGCTTTGTCCAACTCAGACTCGGCCAAAACACCTGAAAACACTTCAAGCTGATTTAACAACCCTCAGATGCCTGAGGCAAAAGATTACAGTCTAAACACACAACAGACTGCCTAAGGCAAAAACTGGGGAGAGTTTCTGGGAAATTAGGACATTCAAAAGCAACAGTGTGGTATGGGAAAGTCAGGAAGCCATGCACATGCCCAGGGAAAGTGCACCTGCAGACAAGGCCTGGAAGTCCCTGAGCTTCCAGCTGAGGCTGGTCCCGAGGCAACGCAAAGCTGACCAGGAGCTGAGGCAGGCCGAGGCGTCGACAGTCTGCAAAGACCGGGAGAGTGCTGGCACTCTGGAAATCTGTCAAAACGGGAGCTCAACACAAGCTAAGAACAAGGACTTCAGTGACTGCCTAATCAGGGAAGACGGTTCTTGCAGTGACAGTTGAGGGAAGTCACTAAACAAAAGGACTCCGAGAGCTTTCAACAAACAACAAAATCCTAGCAAATCCTGGGGAAGGAGGAGAATCTGATTTCCAGAGCTACATCTATAATAGTCAAATGTCCAGTTATCAACAATGAAAAAAAAACACAAGGCACACAAATAAATAGGAAAGTATGACTCAAAGAAACAAACGAACAAAAATTAACAGAAACCTACTCAACGATCTAGAGGTTATTGAAAGGTGTGCTGGCCAGTGACAGGGCTTGGAGAGGACTGTGAAGAGGGGTTCAAAGGCATGCTGGCAGGGGTCAAGGCCTGTTTTGTTTACTCCCTGCTCTCCAGGGACCTTTATGATTTGTTCTAAATCAAATTGATTGAAATGAATAAATAACCAACAACAACAAAAAAAAGTGACAGAAACCATTGCTGAGGGAAGCCAGATATCCAACTTACTAGACAAAGACTCTAAAACAATGGTCTCTGCCAGGTGCGGTGGCTCACGCCTGTAATCCCAGCACTCTGGGAGGCCGAGGTGGGAGGATGGTTTGAGGCCAGGAGTTCAAGACCAGCCTGAGCAAGAGCGAGACCCTATTTCCACGAAAAAAAAATTTTTAATTAGCTGGGCTTGGTGGTGTGCGCTTGTAGTCTCAGCTACTCAGGAGTTCAAGGTTACAGTGAGCTATGATCAGGCCACTGCACTCCAGCCTGCACAAGAGAACGAGGTCTCATCGCTCTTAAAAAAAAAAAAAAAAAAAGGAATCAAACAAATCCTTGAGCTGAAAAGTACGATAACCAAACCAAAACAAAAATTCACTAGAGGAGTTCAACAGCATATCTGAGCAGGCAGAAGAAAGAATCAGCAAATTTGAAGACGGCACAATTGAAATGATCAACTCTGAGCAGAAAGAAAGAAAAAAAAATGAAGTAGAATGAACAGAGCCTGAAGGCCTTACAGGACACCATCTAGCAAATCTACTTACACATTACAGAAGTTCCAAAAGGAAGAGAGAAAGGGGCAGAAAGTCCGAAATATTTGAAAATATAATGGTCAAAACTTTCCAAATTCAATGAAAGGTAAGAACCTACAAATCCAAGAAGTTCAACAAACTCCAAGGAGGATGGACTCACATGACCCAAACTGAGACATATTTTATCAAACTGTTGAAAGACAAAGACAAAGAGAGAACCTTCACAACAGCAGTGAGAAGCAACAGGTCTCAGTAAGGTTAACGACTGACCTCTCATCAGAAATCACGGAGGCCAGAACACAGCGGGATGACATATTTAAAGTGCTGAAAGAAAAACAAATCCCGTCAACCAAGCATTATATCCAGCAAAACTGTCCTTCAAAAATGAAGCAGAAGCCGGGCACGGTGGCACCTATAGTCCCAGCTACCCAGAAGGATGAGGCAGGAGGCTCACTGGAGTCCAAGAGTTCAAGGCTGCAGTGTGCCGTGATCACACCTGTGAACAGCCGCTGCACTCCAGCGTGGGCAACACAGCAAAACCTCACCTCTTTAAAAAAAAAAGGGGGGGGAGGGCGGGCACAGAAATTCAGACATTCTCAAATAAACAAAATTTGAAGGAATTCATTAACATTAGATCTTTCTGTCCTACAAGAAATACTAACAGAGGCTTTTAGGTTGAGATAAAGGTCTGCAATGAAGGTAAATACCCAGGCAAATATAAAAGCTAGTATTACTGTAATTTTGGTTTGTAACTCCACTTTTCCTTTTTTGAACCTTTTCCTAAAGGTTCAAAAAAAAAACAAATGCATAAAAGTAATTGTAAATATGTTATCTGGGACATAATGTATTAATATAAAGAAGTAATTTATGACAACAACATGAAGGGGAAGAGGAAGGAGATGTACAGAAGAGTTTTTGTATGCTTTTGAAGTTGATATTAGTTGAAAATAGATCATTTTAAATTTAAGGTATAAATTTAAATGTAACCCCCACGGTAACCACAAAAACTTTAAAATATACACAAAAAGAAATGAGGATATAATCAAGAGTTCACTGCAGAAAAATCAACTAACCACAAAAGAAGTCAGGGAGCAAAGGGGGGATTATAAACTGTAAGACTAAACCTGTAAGACTAGAAGCTATAAAACATAAAAAGAAAATAGCTCATGCCTGTAATCCCAGTGCTTTGGCAGACGGAGATGGATCTTTTAACTCCAGGAGTTTGAGACCAGGCTGGGCAACTTGACAACACCCCATCTCTAGAAAAAAACGTTTTTCAAATTAGCTGGATGTGCTGGTGCACACCTGTAGTCCTAGTTACTTGGGAGGCTGAGGTGAGAGGTTACAGTGAACTATGATCATGCCACTCTAGCCTGGGTGACAGAGCAAGACCCTGTCTCGAAAGGAAAGAAAGAAAGGAAAAGGAAAAGGAAAGAAAAGAAAGAAAACAAATAGCAAAATATCAGAAGTCCTTCCTTATCAGTCATTACTTTAAATGTAAATGGATTAAACTTTCCAATCAAAAATACTTAAGGGGCCAGACGTGGTGGCTCTACTAAAAATAGAAAGAAATTAGCTGGACAACTAAAAATAAATAGAAAAAATTAGCTAGGCATGGTGGCACATGCCTGTAGTCCCAGCTACTTGGGAGGCTGAGGCAGGAGGATCGCTTAAGCCCAGGAGTTTGAGGTTGCTGTGAGCTAGGCTCACACCATGGCACTCTAGCCCAGGCAACAGAGCGAGACTCTGTCTCCCTATAAAAACACTTGAGACAAGAAATTTAAATATATTAATATTTATTAAGCAATTCTCAGATTCTCACCCAGGCACAGTGGCTCACATCTGTAATCCCAGCACTTTGGGAGACCAAAGTGGTAGGATCACTTGAGTCCAGGAGTTCAAGACCAGCCTGGGCAATGGTGAGACAGCATTTCAGAAAAAAAACAAAAACGGGCAACTTTCCTCTAGGAGGCAAAGGCAATCCACACCATAACCCCACAAAGTAGATTTAGTAATATTTATGTTTACAGAGAGAAGACCCTGAGGTTGAGAGATCATAACGTGGTCATGGGTGAGGGGTGCCAGCCCCCCTCAGCCCAAGCAGTGTGACAACACTGTCACGCAATCCCTGCATCGCCCATCCTCTGCCCACCTGTGTGTGGGGGTTTGTGGAGAGCAGCACACAGAGGGGAGTAGGAAGCACCTTCTGGGATGTGATTCTTGACCAAAGTCACTAGAGTGTCACCCTCCACAGAAAAGAAAGCCTAGTGCCCACTGGATGCTAGGAAGTGAGACGCTCGACAGCCTTCTCAGTTGGTCTCCCCGACAACCTGCAGATGACATGAGTCACAGAAGCTTGGTCGGCCACTCGGGGCCAGAGTGCTAAACAGGGATGCAGTTCCAATGCCTGACCTGCCCCTCATAACCATAACCAGAGCTTGGAGCACTATATTTAACAAATAATGGCGTAAGTACAGAAGCTTATGCTTTTCAGCAAATAAAAGTCGTCAACTAGCTGCCATCCTCAAAACACTAAAATAATTTTAAAAAGTTGTTTATAAATAGCAAAGCTCTTCTCATTAGAGATACACAGTAAAAGAAACCCTAAACACTAAATGTCTGGTTACTGGTAAATCCAAAAATGTTACAGAAGTCAGTATTTCAGAACTGTGACTAACAGGTAAATCTGTGTCAGTAAGAAAATGCACACTTTGAAAAACAATTTTCAAGAGAAGGTAAAAGATCAATGGAACATAAAATATTACTTTTGGGGAGCTATTTCCCCAAAATAGCATGGTGGTATCTATAAGAGGAGACAGGAAGGGGAAATTAATGCTGTCAAGCCACCGAGTCACTAAGTCAAATCAGGACGGGGGTGTGGGTGTGGTGGGACGGGCAGAGGTGGTGGAGATCACCCATTTGGGAGAAGGATATGCTCCAGTCAGGCAATCCCAGGAGGGTCTCCCGCAGAAGGACCACCAGGAGCGAGTGCCTGCTCCAGCCCAAGGCACGGAGCTACAGGAGCCAGGGGCTGTACACACAGAAGACTCAGAAAAAACCAGGCTCACTCTTGCCTAGCATTCAACAGTCAAATAAAGAAAAACCTCTACTGCTAAATTTGGTGTGGAAAAGGGGAAAAAATGTAAAGAGAAATCTCCTGGTCTAACTTGTTCCTGTAACTCTGTGGTCCCCAAACCCCAGGCCAAGGACCAGTCCCAGTCCCTGGCCTGTTAGAAACTGGCTGCACAGCAGGAGATGAGCAGCTGGTGAGCGAAGCTTCATCTGTGTTTGCAGCCACTTCCTATCGCTCACATCACAGCATAAGCTCCGTCTGCTGTCAGATCAGTGGCGGCGTCAGATCCTCATAAGAGCACAACCCTACTGTAAACTGCGCAGGGGAGGGATCCAGGTTGTGGCTCCTTATGAGAATCTAAGGCCTGATGATCGGAGGTGGAGCTGAGGTGATGATGCCAGCGCTGGGGAGCGGCTGCAAACACAGATTATCATTAGCAGAGAGGTTTGACTGCACAGAGACCATAACACATCAACTGCTTGCAGACTCAGATCAAAACCCTATCAGTGAGTGGCAAGTGACAACGTAATAATAAAGTGCACAATAAACGTAATCCACATGAATCATCCCAAAACTGCCTTCCACAAAACCAGTCCCTGGTGCCAAAGAGGTTGGGGACCGCTGCCATAGCAGACCTACAGCAATCACCAGCAGCAGCACAAGTCATGTGCCCTGAGGCACATGATCAGGACATCTGTATTCACTAAGGAGATCTGTCCCAGGCGTCCATGGGTCACCCCTCCATTAACCATCTTTTCCTTTAAAAAACACAAAGCACACCCATGCGCCTCATAATGATATTTTTGTCAATGACAGGCCACATATAATACAACGATGGTCCCATGAGATTGTAAACAAAGCTGAAAAATTCCCATCCGCTAGTGACATCACAGTGCGCTGTATTGCTCACGTGTTTGTGGTGATGCCGGTGTGAACCTACTGCGCTGCCGGTCATGAAAGTACAGCACGTGCAATTATGCACAGGGTATAACACTCGGTAATAATAAGTTACTATGTTACTGGCCTGTGCATTTACTATACTGTACTTTTTATTGTTAGAGTGTACTCCTACTTATAAAAAAAAAAAAGTTAACTATACACAGCCTCAGGCGGGTCCTTCAGGAGGTATCCAGAAGGTGTTATCATAGGTGGTGACAGCTCCATGTGTGTCACTGTCCCTGAAGACCTTCCAGTGGGACAAGATGCGGAGGTAGAAGACAGTGACACTGATGATCCTGACCCTGTATAAGCCTGGGCTAACGTGCGTGTTTTTGTCTTTGTTTGTAACAAAATAAAGTTTAAAAAGTGGAAAAAAAAATTTAAACAGAAAAAAGCTTATAGAATAAGGATATTAAAAAGGAAAATATTTTTGTGTACAAAATATGTCTGACATGTTTGTTTTTTGAGATAAGCGCTATTTAAAGAGTCAAAAAGTTAAAAAAAAATTAAAAGTTTATAAAGTAAAAAAGTTTCAGTAAGCTACGGATAGTTTATTATTCAAGAAAGAAAAGTTATTTTCTAAATGTAGTATAGCCTAAGTGTAATTAAAAAGTCTACAACAGCAGTGCACGGTGATGTCCCAGGCCTTCACCTTCACTCACCACTCACTCCCTGACTCACCTCTAGTCCTGCAAGCTCCATTCATGGTAAGCACCATACACAGGTGTATTTTTTTTTTTTAATCTTTTACACTTCATTTTTACTGTACCTTTTCTATGCTTAGTTATGTGTAGATACTTGTGTATCTAAAAACCACTGCGTACAACACTCAGCACAGTAAGATACTGTATAGGGTTATAACCTAGTACGACAGCGGGGTGTGTAGCAGGCTGCACCATCTCAGTTTGTGCAAGCATTCTGTGACGTTCACACGGCAAAAATCACCCAACAATGCATTTCTCAGAACGATCCCCCTCATTAAGCAACCCATGACTGTACAAAAACAATAAAAGCCGCTTTGGATAGTCTGCCATCAATAAAAACAAGAAGAAAAGTGGAGAGAATTACAAAATCAAAGAGAATTTAATCTGACTGATCTGACTTATAGCACTTATAAAACTCTCTGAAACTATTTCCTACAGTACAGTATTTACCAAATCCAAATTTAAAAACCTACATCAAAAAAATTCAGCAACATTTGTTTATTTTTGATGCTGCGGCAATTGCCTTGGGGGTCTTCCTCAAAAATTATTTGCCTAGACCAATATCTGATAGGTTTTCCCAACATCATCTTCTAGGATTCTTAAAGTTTCATGTCTTAGGTTTAAGTCTGTTATCGATCTTGAGTGAATTTTTGTGAGAGGTGAGAGGTAGGGATCCTGATTCAATCTTCTGCATGTAGCTAGTTTTCCCAGCACCATTTATTGAAGAGGGATTCTTTTCCCCATTGTATATTTTTGTCTGCTTTATCAAAGATTAGGTTACCGTATACCGAAGGTTTTATCTCTGGTATCTCAGATCTATTCCAGATATTGATGCTTCTGTTCTTGTGCCAGTACCAGGCTGATTTAACTATTATTGCTTTATAGTACAGCTTGACGTCAGGAAGACGGATGCCCCCCAGTTTGTTCTTTTTACTTAAGATTGCTTTGGCTATACGAGGTTTTTTCTGGTTCCATACAAAGTGAAGAATTATTTTTTCTAGATCTGTAAAGAATGCTGGTGGTAAAATGGGATCTGATCAAATTAAAAAGTTTCTGCACAGCCAAGGAAACTATCATGGGAGCAAATAGACAACCCACAGAATGGGAGAAAGTATTTGCTCTCTACACTTCTG
>VBSM01003152.1:364403-374672 GCA_008086735.1 Cheirogaleus medius
AAACCCGGGGCGGAAGACCCGGGCCCGCGCGGGATCGGGGCGGCGGGGGCCGGCTGGGGTCGGCGGGGCTGAGGCTGAGGCCGAGGCCGCGGCCGGCCGGCGGGCGGGCGGCTGGCTCCGCAGACGGGGCGGCGGCCGAGCTTCCGGCCCGCGGCCTCCCCGGGGACACCGGGGCTTCGGGCCGCCGCTCTTGGTCGGGGTGGCTGGCGCCCCGCGCGGTTGGGCACTGACAGGTCAGAGTTAGTGTTTTACCACAGCGGAAAATGGTCGTGAGGTCCGCAGCCGCGAAGCTCGCCGTGCAGACGGTCACCCGTCGGGGAAGCGACCCGCGGCCGCGGCCACACGGCGTCCTCGGCGCGCTGCTGCGCGGCGGGGCGAGGCCCACGCGGGTCCGCGGCAGTCGGCGGCGGGCGGCCGGGAGGCCCGGGCGTGGGTCCGGGCGGGTCCGGGGCCCCCGGCTCACACGTGGGTAAATGCTCCGCGCAGACAAAGCGCGGCAGGTGCTGGAAGGAGGAAGCAGGACCGAGAGATGCGGCGGGGTGGACGCGTCTGCATCGGGCCTGGCGCAGGTGAGCGCGGGGCCACCGCGACCCCCAGGCCGGGCCCCTGAGGCAGGGACGTGCTGTGACCACGGGAAGGAGAAGCCACCAGGAGCGTCTCGCACTCCGCCGAGCGAAATGGGAAACCACCGGGCATTTGGAGCACAGAAGTAACGTGATCCGATGTAACTTTTAAAAAGTTCTACCTGTTTGCTCCGTGCACTTTAGGGGACAAAACTGAATTGAAAACAAGGAAATCCGTTACGTGACCCTTATAACGATTCAGGCTACGGAAAAAGTATCTGGACCCACCATCCTTAACATGTTTTGCATGAGTGCCCAATAAACTGATACTGTGAAAATCTGTAAGCCCCCACATTTAAGATAATAGCAAACATTTCTGTCATGTTTAAATAGTTGCAGTGGGTGTAATTTCCTAAATATTGTAAATATTGACTTTTAAAATGAAACCAGATATCATTTCTTAAATGTGTCAAATGAACCAGAATGATCTGAAACCCATCATTCTATGTTTTATAAATATACAAACAATCTCTTGGTTAACAGTCAAGAGTTTTACATTAAATCTTTTCCTCCTGAACTCATTTCCTTTCAAATTCCCACACAAATTGTATTCTAAATGCAGTAGGTGTTTATGCTTGAACACAAGTTATTGCTGACCCTATTATTTATTCCTGGAGATACAGGTTAGGTACAGATATATAAAATACATGTACACACATACATACATTTAATTTATAATTTCCTGTGAACTTAAGTCTCAGGTTAAAAACATTTCTCCTAGATTGAATTAATATTAATATTACAACTATTATTAGCTCATCATAGACCAAAGCAACATAAATACATGTAAATTTTGATCAAGACTAAAAAGTTGAATTATATTGGAGATCTATCTTTTAATAGCATGTGTAGAGCTTTTTTCTCCCTGATAATTTCTGTATCCACTGATGAGAAGTAATTATTGCTATAATGAGGCATGGTACAGAATCAATAATATCCCTTTTTATTCATAAGTGTATATGTATAAATAAACAGAACTAGAGGAAGTTTTATTATAGCAGCCTAACCCTGTTCTTTGAACTTCTTTTGATTGTAGGTGTTGCATGAGAGCTGAAAGGAAGTTGCAGAGTTTTCACGGAACTGGACGATGTTGTGACAAAGGTAAAAGATCGTGGTGAAACCTGAAAACTCAGCTGACACCCCAGAAAGGCAACACCCCAGGAGTAAGGGCTTTAGGAGCAGGGGTGTGTAAACTTCACTAGTGTAAAGGAAAAACTAAAATATCGGAAATGAAGAATTTATAGAATTGGCTGAACACCAGACTAGATACAGCTGAAGAGAGGATTTTTCAACTCAAAGTCACATTAACAGAAATAGTCTGAATTGAAATGCAGAGAAAAAAGAAGAAAAATGAGGGAAAAAAAAAGAAAACAGAAAAGAATATTAGAGACCTGTCGGACAAGATTAAATGGTCAAATGCATGTAAAATTGGACTCCCAAAAGGAGGTAAGAAAGTAAATGTACCAGAAGAAATACTTAAAGAGATAATACGTAAGAAGGTTACAAATTGATGAAAACATATAATACCAACCCACACATCCAAACAGTTCAGCAAGCCCTCAAAAAATATATAAGTTCCAAGTAAAACACATGGAGTCATATCATATAGTTCAGCTGCTGAAAATCAGCACTAAAGAGGAAAGCCCTAAAAGGAGACAAATAAAAACACGTTACATTCATGGAGCCAGCAATAAGAATGGCAGCAGACTCCTTATTAAAGGCAATGGAAGCCAGAAGACAAAGAAATGACAGGTGTGAAATACTTAAAGTAAAACAAACAAAAGTCATTGAGATCAGAATTCAATATCTAACAAAAATGTCCTTTAAAAATTACAGGCAATGAAAGATGTTTCCAGATAAACAAAAGCTGAGAATGTCACCAGAAGATCTAGCCTTCAAAAAACACTAAAGGAAATTCCTCTGGCCAGAGGAAAATGATCTCAAATGGAATCCCAGTTCTGCACTAGTGAATGAAGAATACCTGAGAAGGTGGCTATGTGAGTAACCATAAAAGATGTTTAAAATAATTTCTTTAAAAGATTGGCTGGGCACAGTGGCTCACACTTGTAATCCCAGCACTCTGGGAGGCCAACGCTAGAGGATCACTTGAGGTGTAGAATTTGAGACCAGCCTGAGCAAGAGCAAGACCCCGTCTCTACTAAAAATAGAAAAATTAGCCAGGCGTCATGGTCAATGCCTGTAGTCCCAGCTACTGGGGAGGCTAAGGCAGGAGGATTACTTGAGCCCAGGGGTTTGAGGCTGCAGTGAGCTAGGCAGATGCCATGGCACTCAAGCCCGGGCAACAGAGTGAGACTGTCTCAAAAAAAAAAAAAAAAGATACTATCTCTAAAACAATAAAATAAAATAAAATTATATTACTATAAAAACCCTCTACTACCCAGAATTTTGAGAATGAAATGTTCTGTTTGATCAAACATTACAGGCTCTGAGGCAGGGACATGGTCCTGCCTGTGTTCCTGCCTCAACACCAGCACAGTGCCAGGCAGGTAGGAGGGATTTCACATGTTTGTCAAATCATAGAGCTGAGCTGAGCTGAGGCCTACTTGATAAACAGTGGCCGCTGCTAAAACAGCTGTGGCCAAAGAAGTGAGTGTGCTGCACCAGCCCCGGCGTTCACTGCCACTCAGCCTGAGCTTGCAGCCTAGCCCGATGGCATGCAGGTGCACTGTGCCTACTCTGCAGTTCCCCACCAGAGACTGTGCAGCACCCACTGCCCAGGCCACTGAACAGGCAGGAACAACCACAGACTGCTCTCCAGCTGTTCTTCCACAGGCCCTTAAGCAAGATGGAAATGAAGTTAACAGAAAATAAACAGCAGTTTCTTAAAAACAAAAAGGGAGGCCGGGTGCAGGGGCACCATCCTGTGATCCCAGCTACTGGGACAGTCACTTCAGGCCAGCAGTTTGAGGCCGCAGTGAGCTGTGATCACGCCTGTGGATAGCGACTGCACTCCAGCCTGGGCCGCACAGTAAGACCTCATCTCTAAAAGCTGATGTGACCAAGTGTTGACAATGATGTGGGGCAACTGGAACTCTCGGACATTTTTGTTTTAATTGTTTTTATTTCAGCATATTACGGGGATACAAATGTTTAGGTTCCGTATATTGCCCTTACCCCACCCGAGTCAGAGCTTCAAGTGTGTCCATCCCCCAGATGGTGTGCACCACACCCATTACGTGTGTGTATACTCTCGTACATTGTTGATGGGAATATAAAATGGTGTAACCACTTTGGGAAATAGTTTGGTAGTTTCTTAAAGTCTCACACACACATACACACACACCCCTATCTACCACATGATCCAGCCATTCCACTCCTAGGGACTTACCAAGAGAAAAGAAAATATATGCTTGCAAAATAACTTATACAAGAATGTTCACAGCAGCTTTATTCATAATAACCTGAAACTGAAACAACCCGTGTCTTCAACAAGTGAGTAAATAACCCAGCTGTGGTATCTCCACAAAGGGGCATGGGTGGGCACAGGGGCGCCTCCCAGGGCAACTGGAGCTGGACTTGCCACACACTCCTTTTGTGCTTTCTCATGGGCATTTTGTGGCAAGTGTTTTGAGTTTCCATGTCCAGATCATTGTAATCTAGCAAAATTTAAAGTGTGCATGTCCTTTGACCCAGCAGCGCCAGTTCTAGGGATTGAGAGGCACTGTGTACTAGTACACCTGTGCAAGGATGCTTATAACTTCATTGTTCAAAAGCAGAAAATCTACACATGATTTTAATGTACGTCATTGGTGGCCAGTTGGATATTTAACAGGACATCCACACGTTCAAATATGTCTTTTCTTAAGAAGAAAGGGACAGGCTGGGCGCGGTGGCTCACGCCTGTAATCCTAGCACTCTGGGAGGCCGAGGCGGGTGGATAGCTCAAGGTCAGGAGTTCGAAACCAGCCTGACCAAGAGCGAGACCCCGTCTCTACTAAAAATAGAAATACATTAATTGGCCAACTAAAATATATAGAAAAAATTAGCCGGGCATGGTGGCGCATGCCTGTAGTCCCAGCTACTCGGGAGGCTGAGGCAGAAGGATTGCTTGAGCCCAGGAGCTTGAGGTTGCTGTGAGCTAGGCTGACGCCACAGCACTCACCCTAGCCTGGGCAACAAAGTAAGACTCTGTCTCAAAAAAAAAAAAAAAAAGAAAGGGACAAATGTGCGCAGGTGTAGTAGTGGCCGCCAGGCCTGGCACGCACACGAAAGACACATATAGTCTGTGGCCAGGGTCCCAAGAAAGGTCAGCACTATGGTTGGATGTGGTTTGTCCCCACCCTAACTCATGCAGAAATTTGGTCCCCAGTGTGGTGGTGTTGGGGGGAGGGGCCTGGTGGAAGGTGTTTGGGTCATGGGGGCAGGTTCCTCATGAGTGACAGTGAATGAGTTCTCCCAGGAATAGACTAGTTCCTGGGAGAGCAGGTTGTTATAGGGCCAGGACACTGCTTGGGTTCTCTCTGCTTCCCTGTTGACCTTCTCAGCCATGTCGTGACGAAGCACAGAAGCCCTCGCCAGAAGCCAACCGTGCCCTTGAACTGCCCAGCCTGCAGAACCATGAGCTAAATACACCTATTTTCTTTATAAATCACCCAGTCTCGGGTATTCTGTTGTAGCAACACAAAATGGACTAAGACAGGAGCAACCACCAGACTGCTAACAGGCTACTCCCATTCCTTAGGATTCTGTCCTTTTCAATTCAAAAAATAAGCATATGTTATTTTTGTAATTTGAATTTTAAATTAAATTTTAATGAAAGTTAGAAAACATAATTGGAGCTCTTAAAAGTTAAAATTAGTAAAATGTTTTAAACCTCATCTGATTTTAGGAACAACTGAGTTTTATAGATAATACATAAGTTCCTAATTGAATTTCATTCTAAGCAAATGAGAGCTTCAGAGAGAATTCTTAGCATACCTATTTTTAAAAGAATATACCAAGAAAATGTTTAAATGTCTGATACTTAACTGGATCTGAATGTGAATGTGGTTCCAAGACCTCCCTTAGGAGCCTCTGGACCTGGAGAGGCCTGTTCCCAACTCGCCTTCCTGGGCAACGAGGAGGAGGCTGACCCGTGTGTCCCAATTTGCATCCTTCACACACGTCCTAGGAGGCACAGAGATGAGCAGTAACGTGTGGTTACCCACATCCACCCTCTGTGTGAGTGCAGTGTCTGGAAAGGCAGCCCCAGAGCCACCCTGCGCCCCGTGTCCTGAGCCACATGTGTCTAGTTTGGCAAGAGCAGAAGGGGCAGCAAAGGCACGCAAGCATGAGGCATGCCATGGCTGCCACACGCAGACATCTCCTTGCCCTGGCTGGGGTGGTCCAGCTGGGTCTCCTCCTTAGGCCACCTTTCTGAATCTCTGTGCTGACCCTGGAGACCCCCAGGCCAACACAGGAAAACACTCGAATTCAACAGCCAAAGGCCGTTTCTGAACAGGGGCCTGTGTCACCTCAGCCCAGGGTCACTCCTCTCCCCACTGCTTCCCGGGTGCCCCCTGCAGCTTCTGGATGCATGTCGGTGTCCTTACACCTCCCAGCTCCTGGGCTCTGAGCTTCAGGGCCAGCCTTCATTCATTTGCTTGTCCATGTGGCAAATGTTTTCTGCCTCATCCTGTGAGCCAAAGGCCTGCTGTGAGCATAGGGAGGGGCCCATGCCCTGCCTTCTGAGGCTAGGACAGGGGGTGGCCATGACTCAGGTGATACCCCTGCCTGGACATGCAGCCCAAACTCCCACGATGTTCCCCAGGACCACAACTAGCATGCATGTCCCAGTTCAGAACCCCTCAAGGGGGGCAAGATCCCGCTTCCATGGCACCTCCATCAGCCACCCAACCACCGGCCATGTAGCAAGAGTTACTCCTTCCCAGCGCTGCCCTGCCCGGCAACCACCTCACTGCTGCAGCTCAGCCTCTGGGACAACTGTTTGCCAACAGGTTCTCCCCACAGGCCCCTGAACCCTGAAGGCAGCTCATGCTGGAAGTCAGCACAAGTAAGTTCTGGAAAACTTCACAGTGAATGAATAGTCTAATCAGTTACTACTCATTGACTCGTGCAAAACCTACTCTGCCAGGGGTTGGTGTGCGTGTGGGGGGGTACAGTGGCTCACGCCTGTAATCCCGGCACTCTCGGAGGCAGACGCGGGAGGACGGCTTGAGCTCAGGAGTTTGAGACCAGCCTGGGCAACATAGTGAGACACCTTTTCTACGAAAAGTAAGAAAAACTAGCCAGGTATGGTAGTGCACACCTGCAGTCCCAGCTACTCAGGAGGCTGAGGCAGGAGGATCACCTGAGCCCAGGAGTTGGAGGCTGCAGTGAGCTGTGATGACACCACTGCACTTTAGCCTGGGTGACAGAGTGAGACCCTGTCTTCAAATGAACAAAAAAACTTACTCTGAGCTTCTGTGAAGTGCAGGATCAAGATGAAACCCCCTCTGTGTCCTGGAGGCTCATGGATCGGGCAGAGATGGGAAGATAGGCAGTCACCAGGCAAGCAACTGTTTGGACAGAATTCTGACAGTGCAGACATCTGAGCCATAAAAATGTCAACAGCCGTTAACCCCACAATTAACCTGCGTGGGAACCCAGCTAATGGAAACAACCCAAACTGAGCTGCAAGCAAACCTTCATTCAGCTTAAATCCATTTCAGTCCAACATTTGTGGATCATGCCCGAAGTAAAACGACGACAAGATACGGATCCGGCCTCAAACAAATGAGTAATGAAAAGACAACCGCCACATTTTTAAAGTGGGCAAAGATTTGTCCTGTTGGAGAGCAACTTACAGATAAGCAAGAAGCTAAAAGAAAACGTGGTACTAGGCTAGAGGTGGAGACGTCAGTATGAACTCGTTTTTACCTCAGAACAGATGCAGGAACACGCCTGCGCGCACACACACGGAGAGACACATGACACCATCTCACACACACGACACCATCTCACACACACACACATGACACCATCTCACACACACAGACACACACGTGGGTAACAAAAGGCAGACTTTCAGGGACTCTGCTAGAGGACGCGAAGTGCATCCTGGTCTCAGTGCAGTGCGACTCCACTAAATCGCCGCCGCGACAGGAGCAAACTCCCGAAGCACAGGCGAACCTGACGAGCGCGCCCGGCGCCTCTACCCGCGCGGCGCGGTGCGCAGGCGCAGACGCGCGCCCAGCCACGGCCAGAGCGCAGGCGCAGACCTCGCATCCTGGGAGGGACAGTGGCACGCTCGAGCACGTGACGTCCCCACGTGACCGCCCGTCCACGTGACCGGCGGCTGCTCCACCGGCCCCGAGTCCTCAGGCCCTGGCGGTGCGATGGCTCCTGGCGCACTCGTTTCTGCTCCGTCGGGAGGAGACGGCGCTGCACCTCGGCCGCTGCCCGCGCGGGGAAGCGCTAAAGGGGGACGTCTTCCCGCGCGGGGCCCGGCCCTCTGCCGCCGCCCCGGAGCTGCGTGGGCTGCAGTCACCGCCCAGGCCCAGAATCGTGGTGGTTCCAAGGCGGCTTCTGCGTCTCCCGCAGGAAAAGGATTAGTGAAGCCACGTGTCATCTGGTGTTGGCTTCCCCACCCCCAGGCACTGTTGGGATCTGTAGTTGGTCACTAAAACAGTTTAGCAGGAGGCCGGGCGCGGTGGCTCACACCTGTAATTGTACCACTCTGGGAGGCTGAGGCGGGCAGATTGTTTGAGCTCAGGAGTTCTAGACCAGCTCTGAGCAAGAGCGAGACCCAGTTCTCTATAAAAAATAGAAAGAAATTAGCCAGACAACTAAAAATATATAGAAAACATTAGCCGGGCATGGTGGCGCATGCCAGTAGTCCCAGCTACTTGGGAGGCTGAGGTTGCTGTGAGCTAGGCTGATGCCATGGCACTCTAGCCCGGGCAACAGAGTGAGACTCTGTCTCAAAACACACACACAAAAAACACTTTAGCAGGAGTCATCGTCGGTGCTTGGTGAGGAACAAAGGAGTCCACGTTGTCAGCCTGAGCATGACCTCATTCTGTGTGCCCGTGACAATTTTGGTCCAAGGCCATTAAACAAGCATCACTATGGTGGCTGAAGAAAGGTTCTGACCGGTGTCTGTGTTTCCTTATCCACCTGATTGAGGCTTTTCCATGGTGAGGACCTTCTCAAACTCTGGGCTTGTTCTGAGAAGTCTACACACACAGCTTATCAGCAAGCCTTTGATGTCAGTCCTTCAGTCTGTTTTACCAAGTCCGACAGCTCGGTGAGGCCATGAGCCTCTGGGAGCATTTAAGGCTCCGTCTTCTCCCAGTGGACACCCTTTCACCTCTAACTTCCTGTACCCGTGTGCCTGGGCTTACCAGACTCAGGCAAATATTCTTTAGACCTCTGAGGTGAAGTACAGTCCCGTTCACAGTGCAGTCCTATGGGTGCCTTAGAGGGAGCCTCGCCTCATCAGCAACTACCAGTGTCTGGAATTCCTGAGCTGGGGGTTATCTCCATGCCCTGTTGGGTGTGCCATTGCAGAAGTCCCTGCCCCTTGGCTTTGCCTCATCTTCATTCTCCAGTGCTCTTGGCAGGTGTGGCCATATATCCGGGGTTATAGTTTCCCACGTGCTTCAGGATGTCTCTGTCCCCCAGAACCACCTCCACCTTTCTTTTGCCTGGAAGCCAAAAGGCAAGACAGCTAAGTGGCTGCCGCCAATGGGAGGCATTAGAGACTGGAGGGCAGAGAGGAGAGAGGTTGAGGTGTTCCTCGGCCCTTTCTCTGCTTGGCAGTGGATCAATGCTCATCCAAAGAAAGCCACAGCTCCAGCTCATAGGGCCCAGGAACTGGCCCAGGATCCCGGTAAGGGCCCACCGCACCCTCACCTGCCTGGCCTTTGGATACTGACAGTTCACTGCCGTGACCAGTGCTGGGGTGGTCTCGACCCCTGTTGGCCTCCTTCAACCTTGCTCTTAAAAATAATTCATTAAACCAGCTGCAGCCATCTTCGAATATCCTGGCTGGTACTTAAAGTTTCATCCCAGAAATTTCAGTCTTTCTTTTCCCAGATGCTTCTGTTAGTTCAAGAAAGGAGATACTCTGCTGTCTGCAACTACAAGTTTCCCTGACTTTTCACAATGCTAATTCAAAGGTTTCTCCCCTCAAAAGATTTATGTCCAACATGTTCTTAGGGGAATAGTTTATACTTCCTTGAAAATGTAAGCTTTTATTTGTGTTCCTCTTCAAATCAGTTGCTTGTAAAATTGAATTGCAAGATTTCTTGACGTTAATTTTAAGCAGTTTCTTATGCAAGAAATGGCTTCCTTGGCTACTGGGAAGAAGTACTGAGAGAAGCAGAATTAAAAGGATAGTTCATAATTAAACAAATTAGAAGTCATTTTGAACTGATGGGAGAAATGCTATTTTTGTTCCTTTCCGAAATCCAACCACCAACACCACCACCACCACCGAAATACAGAACTGTCACCATGTCCAGGGACATGGACACTTTGAACTATACAGGTTGTGTTTCTTGACTTGTTCTTTTTTGTTTTGGAGATGGGGTCTCACTGTGTATTCTCAGGTGTGATCATGGTGTGCCATGACCTCACCTCAAGGGATCCTCGTGATTCGGCCTCTCAAGTAGCTGGAACTACTGGGTCCAGTGATTTTTTT
>VBSM01003152.1:380653-403850 GCA_008086735.1 Cheirogaleus medius
AAAAAGGCCTTCTGATTTTGACCCTTGTAGATTCTACATGGAACAGCGACACACACAGGCACGGCCTGCCCGGTGCCGGCCGCAGACACAGACGGCCCCGGTGCTGCCTCCGCCCACGCCCGCACCTCAGGGCTCGGTAAGTGACTTCCTCCACGTCCTCATTGAACAGCTCCTTGGCCGCGTGTCTGAAGACGTGCACCAGGTGCCCGTCCGAGCTGGCTCCGTCGTGGCGCGTCACCTTCTCCTCCTTCACATCTCCAAACCTCACCAGGCAGAGAAAAGATGAGTCCTTCGTTAGTGCTGATGCAAAGGGACGGCAAGAGCGAAACCAGGCTGTCAAAGGGCCCGTGACCCAGGGCTGCCCCAAGAACTGGGAATCTCAGGGTGACCAGGGGAGGCCTGCCTGCCCACAACTGGGCCACCCCAGGCCTGAGCAGAGTTTCTTAAATTCTGTCAACTTTAGTCTCACCTTCCACAACAGAAAGGGGCACAAATGTAGCAACTGGGTCATGGAGCTTTGGGGAGGACACGAGCCACTGGCCTTCGTGGCACTCTCTGCCCAGCGCCTGGGACACGGCAGAGCCGCAGGCCTTGCTGGGCACCAGGTCACCGCCCGCAGCGGAACCCAGCCTGCTGCTCTTGTTGCACGGGGACCTGAGGGAGCTGCTCCACGTCCCCGGAGGCAACGCAGACCGTCAGGAGCAGGTGATGTGGGGAAGGGAGGGCGCTGGCACACAAAGGGGCAGCTCTGCCTCAGCGGGAACACAGCAGTCTGTGCTTCCCCTCCGCCCGCCCAGCCCCAACTCCCTGGCAGCCCTGGAGAACGGCATTCCAGGGCTCTGCTCACGTCCAATGCAACAGCCAGAGAGGTGGCTGAGGCCTGTGGGGGGGACCACGCCTTAGTGCTTTTTGTGGCCTTGTCATAGAGCAGGACAGGCCTGGGAAGGGAGGTGGCCCTGCCCACCAGTGGACCCTCCCCGAAGAAGCCACTTACAGAGTGTCGACGGTGGCATCTTGCACTGAGAGGTCACTTTGCTCCATTATTTGAGCAATTTCACCTACAGGCAAACAAGTGGTATGAGGCACTGTCAAAGGCCACCAACGGCCCACGCCACTGGGACACCATGCTTTCCCCGCCCTAGGAAATTCGACACTAGTGACCCGAGTGCCCTCCCTGCTATGAAATCTCCACCACGGCAAGAGCCCAGCTCAAGGCAAAGCAGCACTAGTTAAGTGAAAACACTGATAAAACATTCTAGTCCTCCTTCTGCCCCTGAACTGAGGATTGCACTAATGATCAATCCCTGCTTGACTGGGTCTCCAAGGGGAAAACTGTTTTCTTGTCCACTCTGCATGAGTCAAATGGAAGTGTCTATGTATAACAAGCTCACACGCATCAGATGACCAAAAGTACACTGGCTGCATCTGTATGAAGTTCGGCTATTCTGCAGTGATACCAGCTGCAAACCAGAACTAATTCTGCATTTCCTTTTACCCAAGGGCTCCTGAAAAAACTCTTGATAGAAAAAGTGAGTCTCTCAGCACGTGTAAGAACAGAGTTTACCAGTACGAACCTGCACTCAGAAAAGACGGCCGGGTGTGGTTCTCACCAAGCACATGGCCCCGGCCCTTGCTTAGGGAGTGAAGGGCCGCACTGCTCACAGGAGCCTGTGGGGCAGAGACCTTCCTGGGGGCATCCTCACGCTAGGATTTGAAGCCAGGGGGCCCGTGAAGGGAATCAGAGCCCTCTCCTGAGAGCCAGCCACTCTGCCTAACCTACCACTGACCCAAACACCTGGAGGGAGACCCGTTTTCAGAGCCTGATTAAAACAGATCCAGTGGAATTTTAACAAAGTCTTTAAGCTCCCTGCACAACTCCAGGGGATGAGTTCCATCCTCAGCACACACAGAACCTGCTGCGGTCTCCCATCCTAACACCTGGGACGTGTTAGCAGGAGGCCTTCCACAGCTACACGTGACTTTCTCTACCAAGAGGTAAGTACGGTACCGGAACTGTAAGGGAACAGGCCATGCTGCCTGAGCAGCTCTCCCGGAGACCTGACTTATCCCAAGGGGGAAACAGAGAGGAGATGGGACACTAGACCAAACACTGCCCTTCTCTTCACTTTCATGCAATTAAACACCAAGGATGCCGAGTGGCCAGTGAGTTCAGACGGTGACCACAGTGACAGGAACCAAGCTGGCTCAGTGTGCAGATGTGCCCCACCATCCTCTCACCTGACGTTAACACACAATCAGCACCCCGGGAACTGTGTGAAGCAGAGGAAAAGCCTTCTCGAAGGGCCTCCAGCTTCCTGTCATAGCAAGGGGCCACGATGACATGGAAGATCTTCTCTGGAGACAAGTTCTGTGGAGGAAGGACATCCCACGTTTAGGCCTGGCGGAGAGGTGACCATGGCAGCTTACAGTTAGCGCCCAGAGCACAAGGGACAGAGACTGTCACCTGCTGCAGCCACGGCTGGTCCTCGTCCCTCCCCAACTCCACTAAGCACAGCACCCAGCCCTCACGTCTGTTGCCACGCCCCAGAGTCTCACCCATCCACAAAGGCCCAGCAAGCCTGCGAGGCCTCCCTGGAAGAATAGGGAGAGCTGAGCCTACTTCCTCCTGCACATGTGCACTCAGGGATGATACAGGTAAAAGCCAGCCAGTGTGGAACCATGCTGGACGTCTGGTTTATCCAGACTTTCCTGAAGCTTCTCAAGTGTCACCTTCCCAAGCTGCCCCTCTCCCAGGGCCTGCCCACAGCTGAGCCAAAACTGGCGGCAAAGCCAGGAGCTGGTGGCTGCTGAGTGACCCTCGGGAGGCAGGTTTGTTCTCCACCCCTGGCGTGTCCCCAGCCCTTCTCCATCAGGTGGAAAGGCCCTACCCAGGCAGGGGCAGAGCAGAAGAGGAAACGCGCCCTGGTCGCAGCCCTTCCCAGGTGGTCAGACGAGACATGGCTGCCCCTCAGCAGCACCTGCAAGACCCGGGCTTAGAGCTTGAGCCAGGGGAGGGCCACTCAGAAGACTGAGAGACACGTGGACTTCCCCTGACGGGTGGGGGCAGGGCAAGGAGAGGGTACAAAGTCCCATAGCTCGTTTTTTGTCCCACCTATGCTGGACACACACCCTGATGTCATGTTCATAATTTGCCAACTGTGGTGATTTTATGAGCAAACCGGGTAGAAAGAAAACATTCCCTGTTGCTGAAATAACAACGCCGCAAGTGTGCGTGTCTCTCCAGGCTGGATCCCGAATCTGCAGTCCTCTCTTGCCACAGCGCTGACTCACCAGTCCCCTAAAGGGCTTAAAGGCTGATGGAGAAGGGCAGGGGGCACGCCAGGGGCGGAGAACCAACCACAGGTCGAGGCCCCTTCAAGGGCGCAGGGAGTTCTGGGAGCCCCGGGGGCTGCTGGAGGCCCAAGGGAAAGGCTGGCCAAGGCCAGGCCCGGCTCCTGAGTGACAGTGGCACTTGGCCTTGGCATAGCCCTATGGCATCCCTGGCGAGGTGTCTGAGAAGCAAGAGGGCAGCTCCTCAGCGGGCGAGGCTAGGGCCTCTCAGCAGGGTGGGCAGCCTTTCTCCCCGGCCCGCACTAGGTCCAGAATCCCCAGATGCCATAGGGAAGGTTAAGGAGAAAGGAAGAGATTATGAAAGGAAGAAAGCCATAGAGCTGGACGCTGGCAGGAAACAGCACCGCAGATGAGTCCTGAGGCCACAGCTTCCCTCATACTCGCCTGGCGGGTGTGACCACCCTGGGTGTGTGGCGGAACTCCTGCCCCAGCCATGGCGCCCCTCGCTCGCCCCACCCAGGCCCTGCACAGCGCGCCAGAAGCTCATCTCTTCCCTCCAGGAGGTCGCTCACCTGCTGTCGGGCGAAATAATCCTTCACCAAAGAGCCCATGACCTGCTGGGGGGACTTGGCAGTGCACAGGTGGGGGGTGACTGGGCGGCCCAGCACCCGCTCCGCGTACCGGACCCAGCCTGGGGAGAGAAGGGACTCGTGAGGTCAGCTCTGTCCTGCCACGTGCAGGGGGCTCTGAGCGCTTGTAGCCCCAGCCCCCACGGTGAAGCCAGGCCCCCTCTTCTTTAGAATCCGCAGCACACGGCCTACCGCAAACCTGCTCCTCCATCAGGCCTGTGGCTTGGGCTGAGTCACGGAACCTGGAGGATGGGAGGTGCTGCAGACGGGAGCATCCCTGCCGGACTCGGGCAGAAAAGGACCCAAGGGGAGGAAGGTAAAGTGTCAGGGTGACAGGTGTCCAAGGGGCAGGAACGAGCTCCGAGGAGCAGGAGCAGCAGCGACCCAGGCTGCATGAGAATCCACCCGCTGAGTCGGAGTTCTCACGGCCAGGACAGGTGGCCAGTGCTGACCCGACTTTACCAGCCCACTGGAAATTCACAGCCTAACAACTGCATAACTTTCAAAGCAACAAAGCATAAGAAAATTCTATTTCCCAAATAATAACAATAAACATTGAAACCTGCACTGCACTCACCAGGTACCCAGGACTACTCCGAGCATTTCTCCTTTGAGTCACTCATTCCCGCCACCCCTTCTGGGGCACTGCTGCTGCCGTGGCTTCCAGGGGTGGACACAAGACAGAGATCAGCTGACCGCTGTACCCCTGCAGGAGCCACGGCCAGCTCCTCTCTCCTGCTGGGGTACAGCCTGACGAGGACAGGTGGAGGGTGTTCTGATACAACCTGCTAATCTGGCAACTCCAATTTTAGGCCTTGTCCCCGTAGTCACACTCACGCACATGCGCTCATGAGAGCACCACAGTACCGGGGAGGGGAGAAGCCTGAGACAAACCACCTACTCTTGAGTGGAGCTGGGTAACCCCTCGGGGCAGCCAACCTCCCCTGCCCACTCCTGGCAGGGAAGGTCTCCCAGAAGGTGAGAGGCAGCCAGGCACCCCAGTCAGAATGGACAAGCACATCTGAACAATCGAAATCTCAACAGGGATCACCCATATGCATGCCATGTGTGCCCAGGAAACGCCTACAGAGACACAGAAACCACTAAGACGTGCTCCAGGGAGGAGGGATCCCCTAACACCCAGCCTCTGCACACTTCAAACCTCAGACGCCAACTTATTATCCTAAAACTAATTAGACAGTGGTTTAATAAAGGCTCCCTGATAGAATCTGAGTATCAACGTAAACAAATTTTTTACTCTGCAATTTTTAGTTAAGCTGGCAAAGGATACATAAATGTTTGCCATTTTATTATCTATAATTATTTGGATGTCTGAAATGTCATATATTTGAAAACAGATTTCTCTCAATATATAATATGCTTATCTGAAAAACTTGAAAAATACAGATAAACAAAAATAAGAAATTAACACCCACCTGTCCAGTGCCCCCAAACCACCCACATTTAATAAATACTTTGGCTGATATAAAACTGTGCATCAGGCCAAAGTCTTTCCTCTCAGTCTACAGAGGCTGAGTGGGACAGGCCTGCTGACCTCTGACCCCACGCAGCGATGGCAGGCCCTCCTGTGACTGGTGCCCAGGGCAACAGAGATGCCACTGGAGGACTCACCAGGACAGGCAGAGGTCAGCATGGGCAGCGCGTGCGCCTCCTCGCTGTGCTGGTGATAGCGGCGCACAAATTCTTTTTGACTCTCGAAGATGCTAAAATCCACAGCTATCGTCGTATCAAATACGTAGTGTACCCCTGTGGAAGACAAGGGCACAATCAGCTTCTCGTCACATAATGAGATCCACTTCTAGACCCTACTAGAATCTAGATCTACTTCATCTTTCTTACGTTTAAGAGACAAACTTAAAAAACAGATTCTATGGCATTTCTCCTTGAGATACTAAAATCAGTCTTGGTTTTTTCCTATCACTAATGGCATAATCTCAGGACAGTGCGTTTCATTTTTCCTTTTTTATTTTTATAGTTTCAAGACAGCATCTCACTCTGTCACCTGGGCTAGAGTACCAAGGTATCAGCCTAGCTCACAGCAACCTCAAACTCCTGGGCTTGAGCGATCCTCCTGCCTCAGCCTCCCAAGCAGCTGAGACTAAAAAACATGATGCTCTTAGTGAGAAGCACTTTCCCAGAGCCTGGTGGATTTGTGCATAACGTGCTGCAACAAAAACTAAGCTACGAGTGTGATCTTGTTAAACCATTCTTCCTGCTTGTAAACTTAAAACGCCTCAGGTAAGGTTAATTTTACCAAAGATCAAAGTTGTTGAGGGCTATATTTTCTCCTGGTGAAAGGCCTTCCTTGGGGGTAGTTTTTTAAATAGCTATATAACTGAATATTCCATATTTAATAAAGAAAATATATCCATATTGAAACTTATATCTTAATACTTTAAATTTTATGACATTTCATTTTAAAAATAACTGGCTGCTTTTAAGATTTATATCAGCTATGGATTTTAAAGTCACTTGTTTAATTTCATTTTTTGTTATAAGTAGAAGCAAGGAAACCATTAATGGTCCCAGTGAGGGGTGATGGGGTTTGGAATCAGTGGTAGCAATGGGGATGAAGGTAAAATAGGTTAATTCTAGATACAGCTTGAATCAGAAACAACAGAATTTGCTGGTTAGGTAGGAGAGAGACAGGGGATTTGAGGTTTTGGTTTGTGAAACAGTATACTTAGGTGAAAAAAATTAGATGAAAAACAGATTTGGGCTTTTTTGAACAGGTCAAGTTTGAGGTACAAAGCTAGGTGGGAATGTTGACTTCCAACTTAATGAAGTCCCCTATAAACTTGAGGGAAGAAGGATTGTGTCCTTTATCTTTGTTCCCCCAAAGCCTAGCGCCACGCACAGTAACTGTGATGATCCCCCACGCCGATCACATCACACAGTAACTGTTTTTGAGTAGGAGGATGGCTGTTTGTTTCCAAGTCAAAACTCCTTGAAGATGGCAACTCCATATCTACACAATAACTAAAAAAGGCTTAGTTATATCAGGCTTTGACTGCGAAAATTTTTGTGCAGTGTTGAGACTCTCAAGTGAAGGGTACTTTGTAGGTGTAATTTTATGTTAAAGGTGAGCTCAAAGATGTATTAATAAAACCAACCTTGGCACTCGCTGTTTCTCAGACTGAAAGACTGCCCTGATGATGCTATTCCAGATGTCATTAGTAATTCTCAGCATATTCACATCTTTAAAAATGCATTGTGGAATAATAAAAACTCCTATTTGGCAACTCGCTTACACTCCCCTTTTCTGAAGGTGCGTGTTGACTGCCATGCTAGGAGGGTGCCCAGGGCTATAAAACACCACCATGAGCAAACAGTCGTCTTGGCCAAACGAGGGGGTAGTATCCACCTGGCAAAGCAGAAGGTACGGTAGTATTTTTCACCAATATTTTAGGCAGCATTATTCCAGTGTTGACATTTGAGTTCTGTGATTATATTCTTAAATCACCACCTTTCATTCCACACATCAAGAACATAAGCCATTCCCTTCCTGTTGTGTTCTTCAGAAAGCTTCCTGGGAAACCGAATGCCAGGTATTTCAGAAGTAACTCTCTATCAAGTAAATGCCCTCTGTGAGCTGGGAGCCACCTGGCGGCTGCTGGGCCAGTGTGGGAGCCTCCCAGTGTCCCTGTCCACACTGTCAGCAGGTGGTCACTTCCTGCTCCCAAAGGGGTCAAGGGGTCAGCCCCAGCTGTAACAACACACCTTTCTAAGCACGGCAAAGGGGAAAGTGACATTCACCTACCACTGATCAGAGGCTGGGTTTCACGACATAAGGGGCAAGGTCCTTTTATGTTACATGAGACTCTCGTGGAGTTTATCCTGAATCCTTAAAATTGAATTTTAGAGATAAAAAACTCACCTCACCTATAAACTCAAGTTATAAATCCACAAACTTATCAAAAGGCAACTTACCAAGACTTTTGAGGAAGCCACAGAGCCTTCTGGATGCATCAGTTACACTGAGATTGAATTTAGCAGCAAAATAAGGCAAAGACTGAGGACACACAGACACTACCAGCACTTTGTGCTTTGAGGTATCACATTTCTAGGAGAAACAGAATAATAGTATATATGCTGATTATACATGGAGTAAGAGACACCTTATTGAGAAATTCAGAACAATGTAACAGATGTTCTATCAAAGACTGATAAACTTCACAAACACTAGCAAACATAATTAAGGAAAAAGGAGAAAAAAATCAGGATTAAAAACTGAGACATGAGCAGGGCATGGTGGTGGCACCTGTAGTCCCAGCTACTCAGGAGACTGAGGCAGCAGGAGGATCGCGTAAGCCCAGGAGGTCAGGGCTGCAGTGAGCTGTGATCATGCCTCCGAATAGTCACTGCACTCTGAGCAGGGCAATACAGACACTCCATCTCAAAAGAAACAAGACTAGATCTAAAACAATTTTGTCAATTTTAAGAACATTATGTTAATAAATGTAAATAACTGGAGGAAATGAGACCCAATAATAATAATAAAAATACACTCTAAAATAGTGTCCAGAGAGATGCCTTCTAAAGTCATCAGGCCCAGAACATTTTAGTGGCAAACTTTTAAGGAGTGAATAATTCCCATCTTCGAACTGTTCTATCAATCAATGAAGAACGAATGGAAGATGCTGGAACAACTGGCTTGTTCAAATGGAAAGGACTGTATTCAAATCTCACACCACACTAAAACATAAACTATAGACTGGACAAGCAGCATAAGATATAATATAAATTGTCAATAAACATCATCTAAGATCTCCAGCTCTCTAATAAGTAGGAAAATGCAAATGAGATCATTTTCTCCCCACTGGACTGGGAAATAATTGTGAATCTGGTGTGGAGTGTGGTCAGGGTAGCGAGACACAGCTACCTGCCTGCATCGCTTGTGGGAGCACAACGGGACAAAGGCACTTTCAGGGCACTCTGGCAACAACTATCGCTGCTACGGAGTTTAAAGTCTCTAGTAGTCCTGCAGAGCACCCCAAAGGAAACCAAGCTGGATCATAATCGACTCAAGTCTGTTCAACATGGTAAAATGGCTGAAGCAATTCTGTCCCCTGACAGGCTGAGGATGAGCGTGCTCTGACAGGGCTGCCAGGGGAGAGGGTGTCTCCTGGTTCAGACCATCCCAATGGGCAGCCCACTGCTCACTCCTGGGCCTCCCAGGCATCCGCAAGCCAGGAAAGGCGCCCCCAGACACCGTTAAGGCTAACAACACAAAGACACACATTTCTGTCTCAAACTGCGGCCCAAATGGTGCTGGAAAACCTGTCCAGGAGGATGTCACGGGGTGAGTGGTGAACACTGAAGGCTGCCTGGCTCTGTTCCCTGTGCTGGGACGTTCCCGTCAGCCAACGTCCTGAGGTGCTCCCACCAACTGTGGAGCCTACTGACACGGGGGTCAGGGTGCCGATGCCCTTGCTTCCTGCGGGGGTTGGGGAAGAGTGCCGAAAACGAAGTGCTTTTCAGCCTCACCTAGCTTGTCTTTCCTTTCTTTCCCTTTCAACTGTCTCACCGAGACAGAAGGCCTACAGGGACGAGCTGGAAGAGGGAGGCTGGGATGACACTTTCCTGAAGAGTCTTTGCCTGGCCGATTAGAACACAGCCCCGTCTCTGAAAACGTGCTCCGGAGGTAGAACACCACAGTTGGGGCACCATGCCACCCACGTGACCTCGGCAACGCTACCTGCCCTCGCCAGGCGGAAGCCTCCCCTTAAGCCACAGGAGCCTGATTGGTGGTACCAGCCCCCACCACTGCCCCAGCGTTGGCAAGGGAGCATGAATCTTTGCAGGGATTTGGTTCTTGACGGAGGGGCTTGGGAGGTTAACAATTGTACAGATGTCCTGATGTAGGGAAAGGGCGAAATGTTGTGCTGATGTCTGAGCAGAGGCTTCCAGGCCCAGGAGGAACATGGGCCTCACCTGGACCTCCACCTGCCTCCTGAGCAGTTCAGATCCCCCAAATCAGCAAGTGTCATGGATGCCGTACCTTATTAAGGTTCAGAACACGGAAGAAGTCCTTGGCATTCTGCTGGGAAAGCTGGACTCCCTCCTCTGCAGTCAGGCAGCTGTCACATGCCAGGCAGTCGCTCAGAAATATCTTGGCATCGGCCAACTTATGGAATTCTCCCTTCTATGAAAGAAAGATGGCGGTTATGATTCTCCAACAAATGCTCTTCAGTGTGCTTCTACAGAGAGGTGACACCAATGCACAGCTCACAGTAAACACTGGAGACAATACCAGGGGCCAGGGCTGGAGGGAGACAGCATCTGCCTCTGAGCAGCTCCAGGTGACAGAGGAACCAGAGCATGGGACCCAGCGCACGATAACACCAGGGAGTCACGCAGATGACAATCAAGAGTGGAACCCGGCCCTCCCCACCTTCCCCTTCAGTGCCTGTGACTCTGCCCTGATTGTCCCTCTAACTCTCCACTCCCAGAGCTCACCCGGCCCCACACTCCCCACAGGTGGTACCCACAGCCCTGGCCTCTCCCTCGAGGCTCAGAACTTTACAGCCTGCTGCTGGCTCCCAGTTTCCACTGGGATGTGCAACAGGATCCTCAAACCACCCAAGACTGAAATGCGGATACTCAAATCTGCTCCTGCCCCACCCGTGTCAACAAGAGTGACTCTGCTCACCTGGCCACTGAGACCATAGAACCTTGGCATCCAGCTTTGAACCCCCACTCTCTCCTTCGTGACTGGCCGGCACCCCCAGAGATCCATAAACCGCATCTTTGCTCTGCTCGGAGCCCTCAACATGGCAGCCCCTCGCACGAGGGCCTCAACCTGGCCAGTGCCCCACTCTGCTCCCACCCCTCACGGCCTCCTTGGTTCCTGCATGTGCAGCCACCCCAGAGGGCCCCAGGCTCACCCCTCGAGTGCCCTCAGCAGAGACGACCCAACACCTGCCAAAGAAGCACCACCCCTCACCTGTCTCTGCCCTCCCTCCTGGCGTAAGTACCATGAGGCTGTGAACTCTGTCCTGTTCCCATCTGCCCCCCAGCACCCTCTAGGTACTGCACACGGAAGTTGTGCAACAAACATCTGGTGGATGAAACTATGAAGATTCTGAAGCTTACTGGAGTCATTTCAACAAATTTATGAAGACTCCTCAGATTGTCTGTGTGTTTTCCTTTAAAACATGATTTGACAGGAGACAGCTCTGGACGTGCCCCTCCCACAGGGCACTCAGAACAGGAGCTCAGGCTGTCACCTCTGCCTCCCCCGACACCAGACATGACCCAATGTCCCTGTGCAGCCTGTTTTCCCCGGGATCTTGTTCTGTTACAGATGGGGACACAGAAGGTCTGCACAAGGCCCAAGAGTTTGCATTTCAAACAAGGTCCCAGGTGGGGTTGGAGCTGCCACTCCTCGGGTGCGGTGCCTACTGGAGACTGTGCAGCTGCACGGAGAGTTCTGCCTCTACAGGCCCCCACAGCCTGTCCCTACCAAGGTGCCACAACCACACCGCACCACCTCACCCAGCAGTGCCTCTTCCCAGCCTCACCATGGGGCATGCTGTGCACAGCCCAGTCCTTCTGCAAGCCTTCAGGGCTCAGGCCCAGGTCCAGCTCCTTTCTGCTCCTCATGATGCTTCCTCCTGCCTCTTAAACTCATGCTTTCTGCAGAAACACTCTTCTCTTTTATCCAGCCCATCAGCCTCACTACTCCTGAGCAGCACCTGCCATCCCTGCTATCCGTGCTTCCTGCTCTCCTCGCCAAAACTCCTACAGAAGGCTCAGTGTCCATGGAGCTAAAACTACACTCACCTGTGTCGTGCCCACTTTTCTGCTTCTACACCCTGGCTGACTCACCCAGGCCCTGACACGCTCTGCCCAGGCCCTCAAAGCTGCCTCCCAAGTGGCTTCCTTCGATTCTCCCCCTACTCCAGCCAGCTCAAGCCTGTTGCCTCTGTCACCTGCCCTAAAGCACACACCTGAGTCTTTCCCCACGCCTGGACAGCCTCCACAGCTCTTCACTGCCATAGACCTGGTGAGAAACACTGCTCCTCCTCAGATCACATCTGTCCACACCCTCCCTGTGCCTGGTGTGCCAGTGGCCCAGCCCTACACTCCCACCACCCTTCAGGGACCCCTCCACTCACCCTTCCCCACCTCCTGTCATCCTAACCACCGCCCTGGCGGGGTGCCTGCTTGGGCTGTGCACACTGGTTATCTCATCCTCTCCACGGCCCTGGGAGGGAAGGGCTCACATTTCCCTGTCACTGATAAGGAAACAGGGGCTCACAGGGCTTAGATATCTGTCCACGGTGATACCACAAGAAGCAAGTGTGGGAGGGGCTCCGGGCCTGGCTGCTCTGAAGCACTGATGCTGACTGGCTCCCGGGCTCCCCACCTCTCTTCTGCCTGTGGTCAAGCTCTCCAGGTGCTTGTCTCCGCCCCTGCTGCTCCCTGAGGCTCCACAGAACCGAGTGACACACGGGGCACCAGCTGGATCAAAGGCCACATGAGGACAACTAAACTCAAAGGGAAAATCTGTTACCTGCCTCTCCCATGTTGCAATTCCCCACTTATAAAATCGGTATCAGTACTTTCTAAGGGAAGAAGTTACCTTAACCTCCCCCCCCCCACATCGTTTTTCTTAGTAAAACGGGGATAATGGTAGGGCTTATCTGAAATGCTCATTCTGAGCATAAAATGAGACTGCACTTTCGTCAGCGCCAGACTCAGGAGTACAGATCCAATAAACATAAACCATCCCTACTAGCTAAATAGAATTTAAAAACAAGAACTGAATTAGAATAAAAACAATCAGAAAAATAAACTTACAGAATCATAAGATTTTGAGTAACTATATAAGATGCCTACCTCAATCGCCACTTCACAGAATGGGACATACCACCAAATGCTGCTTAAAGTGCGGCTATCATACCACTGTTTCTTTGCTTCCAATGCAGTCCGCCTTGGCTCGGTGTGCTCTAAGACAGGCCTGTGGCGGCACTGGACGGTCCTGCACGACCTCCAGCCCTTTATATTTCCTGCTGTCTTCCTTAGAGCGCTAACATGCATGGTGACCAGGGTCCCCAAAGAGGAAAGAGACAGCAGAGGCAGTTTACTCTAGGCGGATACAAAACTGAAGCGTCTACTTGCCTCTCCATTTTCCTGGGCGGGACTCGGTGCCTCCTCCAACACATTCTCTTGGTCATCAGTCTTTGTTTTTTTAATGCATTCCTTAAAAAGACAAGTAAACGTTATTAAAGAACAACTTCTAACCTCTCTCCATTTAAAAAATATACATACTCTGACCAATTAACCACACGGGTGGAAACCTTTTCTACAGAAATAAAAGCGCATGTACATAATGACACAGACACACGTCTATAATGTTACTGTTTGCAGAAATGAAAAGCTAAAAGCAGTGCGGCCTTCCACCAACAGGCTAACGGGCGTCTGACTTACCTGGACACAGGGCTACTGAGAATATCATGCAGCTACTACAAAGAATGAACTAGAACAGCAAAAAATGCTCTGAAAATATGTCTCCTGTAGAGTGTTACGTAAAAACGAACGAGCTGCAGACCGGTATTTACGACATACCCCAATGTCTGCAATAAGGAGCGCCCACGCGTGCCTTGCAAGGCTGCGCTGCCACGTCTAGGGACCGGCATGGGGCCGCCGGCGCCCCCCGCGGCCCGTCCCGCTCGCCCCCACCCTCCGCCGGCAGGAAAGGTGCCGGAGCCAGTTCCCGTCCAGAGCGGCGTTTCCCGCGCACTGTGACGGACCGGCCCGGTAACGGAGGCGTTCCGTGTGCTTTTAAACGTTCCGGTTTCCGAAGCGTCGTGAGGGCGCACGAAAGGGGGACAGGCGCGGTGCGAAGAGCGAAGCCCAGACGCCGCCCGAGCCGCGCGGCCCGGTTCTCCCGGGAGCGGCCCTGCCCCGCGCCGCCCGCCCCTCCGCTGGAACCTGGGGCTTCCCGCCGCGGGGACGCCGACCCCGGCCCCGGCCGCCCCGAGGCGCGCGGCGCCCACCTTCCGCGTGCAGTGCTCACACTTCATCTGGAGCGGGCGGGCGCGACGCCGGCGCCGGGCCTGACGAGACCACCGGAAGACGCGGACGCTGCGGCCCGCCGCCCACCGCCCTTTGTTGTCCTCCCCGGGCCCCCGGCGCGGATCCACCCCGGACTGCTGAGAACGGCCAATGAGAGTGCCGGGGTAGACCAAGCCACACCCCCAAGCCAATAGGAGCGTGCAGAGGACCGTGCGGCCCACCAGCTGTCTAAGCCAGTGAGAGCGCCGGAAAGAGGCGAGCCCGGCGCCAGAGCGAATCGAAGTGCGCGGGGCGGAGCGCGGCCGGGCCGGCGCTGCAGTCCCACGCCGCTGGGGTACGGGGTCGGTCCTCGTGCTGGTTTCGCTTCGCGCGGGTCAGGCGGCGGCGACTAACGAGGGAGCTGGGGAGCGCGCGGGCTGTCCCGCGGGGAGCAGCCGGGGCAGTTCCCGGGGCGCTGGGCCGGGCAGGCACAAAGCCGCCATTGCCTCCTCGTGGCGCGTCACGTAGGCCCGGCGAGTCGGCATTGCGCATGCGCGACGCGCTCGGCTGGACCGCGCGGCCGGAGCCCAGAGCACGAGGGCGGACTTCGCGAGGCGCCGGGTGCGCGCGCGCGCGCTGCCAGGCTGGGTTCCACTCACAAAGCGAAAATAATTATTGTTCCTCCCAGGGATCGACATCAGCTAATAAAAACGTACAGATGTCACGTGCAGGGCCATAGTGGAAATGTTGGACTCTCCGAAGCCTAAGCGCGGTGCCAAGTCCGCGCATGCGCACTGTGGGCGCCGAGGCCGCGCCTGGGGGTCGGCGTGACGAGACGGACCGCGCGTGGGACCGTCGCGCCGGCGGGACAAAGGACCCAGCTCACACCCGTCTGCGCCCTCCTCACCTCTGGGGCTTATGGGAGGTAAAGAAATATTTAAGGCTATTCCAGTCCTAGAAAGCCCACCGCAATCTTTTAATTTTTTCCTATGGAAATATTTTATTTATTGAGTTTTCATGCAGCTTTTTACAAACCAATTCCGCTGCCCCCCGCCTTCCGTGGAAACATTGTCTTCCATGGAACCGGTCTCTGGTGCCAAAAAGGTTGGGGACCACTGCGCTAGATTATGCAATTCGTGTCAGCACCTCTCAGAAAACGTCTTTCAACTTTCAGCATGAATAAAAGGATAATTTTAGGCGGTCATTCGTATGTACTTTTTGTTAATGTTTTTAAAACATAACCGTAATATTATCATGCTTGAAAAAAAGAGCAAATTACAATCACTTAATTTTATCTAATATCCAGTCAGTGGTCCCGATTTCCCCAATTGTCTCATAATTTTTTCACAGTTTATTTAAACCAGGAACTAAATAAAGTCCAATATATTCTATTAGTCTATATTACAATTGGTTTATATGTTTAAGTCTCTCTTTAAAAAAAAAAACTTTTGGGCCGGGCGCGGTGGCTCACGCCTGTAATCCTAGCACTCTGGGAGGCCGAGGCGGGTGGATAGCTCAAGGTCAGGAGTTCGAAACCAGCCTGACCAAGAGCGAGACCCCGTCTCTAAAAAAAAAAAAAAAAAACTTTTCATTTTGACATAACTTGAGATGCAGAAGTTCCAAAGAGAGTTCCTGGAATTAATGTTTTTGTTCTTGTTTTTCAATTTGTAGGTTCCATCCACATCTCTATTTGTCCTTATATTTGCCTGGAGTGTTTCCCACAATTCTACCCATATCCCTGGGGAATCCTTTAGTGTATCGTTGTCTTCTGAATTTCCAGTAAATGGGTTGTTCGATCACTCTGGTGGGTTGATCACATTCAGGTTAAATTTTTTCTGGCAAAACTACTTCATAGATGGTGTTGAGTACTTCCGATATCTAACTTCTTTTTATAATGCTAATTAGCAGACATTAATGTAATAGCATTGGTCCATTAATTCATTAGGATGATTTTTTTTTTTTTAAAGAGATGGGGTCTTGCTCTCTCACCCATGCTGGAGTGCAATGGCAACATCATAGTTCCCTACAGCCTCCAACTCCTAGGCCCAAGCCATTCTCCCACCTCAGCCTCCCAAACTGCTGAGATTACAGGTGTGAGCCATGTAGCCCGGCTCACTTAGTGTGACGTTTTAATCCTACAATTTCTTCTTCATTTATTATTGAGAATACTTATATAATGAGAAAACTCCCCTCACCCACTATTTGGTTACTCTGTTGTAACTTTTATAAAGAAAGGCAGGATAAATGCTTAATTCTTTCCCTTTATTAACCAGTCAAAAAACTCGAGTTTGGTTTGTCACCATCCTTCAAAACTGAACAAAGACTTAAAATTATATCATTATGAATTACAGGTTGAAACCCCTTATGATTTTCAATTCACTGAATTATTGTTCTTATTGATGTGGAAACCTTTTTCTTTTCTTTTTTTAATTTCAGAATATTATGGGGGTACAAACGTTTTCATTACATAAATTGCTTTTGTACAGTTTGAGTCAAAGTTATTGTACCCATCAGGTGTGAATTTACCCAACACCTTTCTCCCTCCTCCCACCTGCTTGATTTCCAATGAGTGTTATTTCCATATGTGCACATAAGTATCAATAGATTAGTTCCAATTTAATGGTGAGTATATTTGGTATTTGTTTTCCCATTCTTGTGATACTTCACTTAGAAGAATGGTTTCCAGTTCCATCTAGGTTAATACAAGTTCACCATTTTTTTATGGCTGAGTAGAACTCCATATATATACATGTACCACATTTTATTTATCCACTCATGTGTTGATGGGCACTTGGGTTGTTTCCACATCTTTGCAATTGTGCATTGTGCTGTTATAAACATTCAGGTGCAGCAGTCTTTTTTATAAAATGTCCTTTTTTCCTTTGTGTAAATACCAAATAGTGGGATTACTGTATCAAATGGTAGGTATACTTTTAGTTCTTTGAGGTATCTCCACACTACTTTACACAGAGGTTGCACTAGTTTGCAGTCCCACCAGCAGTGTGTGAGTGTTCCTATCTCTCCGCATCCACGCCAGCATTTGTTGTTTGGGGAATTTTTCATAAAAACCATTCTAACAGGAGTTAGGTGATATCTCATTGTGGTTTTGATTTGCATTTCCCTGATGATTAGAGATGTTGAGCATTTTTTCATATGTTTGTTGGCCATTAGTCTATCTTCTTTAGAAGAATTTCTTTTCATGTCTTTTGTCCACTTTTTAATGGGGTTGCTTGATTTTTTTCTTGCTGAATTTCATGATTCCTTTGTAGATCCTGGTTGTCAGCCATTTATTGGATGTACAGCACCCAAATATTTTCTCCCATTCTGTAGGTTGTCAGTTCACTCTATTGATTGCTTCCTTGGCTGTGCAGAAGCTTTTTGATCTGATCAGGTCTCATTTATTTATTTTTGTTGTTGCTATGATTGCTTTTGGGGTCTTCATAAATTCTTTGCCTAGGCTGATGTCTGTAAGAGTTTTTCCAACGTTTTCTTCTAGAGTTCTCATAGTTTCATGCCTTAGGTTTAAGTCTGTTATCCATCGTGAATTAATTTTTGTGAGTGGCAAGAGGTGCAGATTCTCTTTCAGTCTTCTACATGTGGCTGTCCAATTTCTCCAGCACCATTTATTGAACAGTGATTCTTTTCCCCAGCATATGTTTTTGTCTGCATTGTCAAAGATTAGATGGCTATATAAGGATGGTTTTATACCTGGGTTCTCTGTTCTGATCCATTGGTCTATGTCTCTGTTCTTGTGTCAGTACCATGCTATTTGGGTTATTATAACCTTATAGTATAGTTTGAAGTCTGATAAATGGATGCTTCCTGATTTGTTCTTTTTGCTTAAGGTTGTTTTGGCTATATAGGGTCTTTTCTGGTTCCATACGAAGTGTAGAATTATTTTTTTCTAGATCTGTGAAAAATGACACTGGTATTTTAATGGGAATTGTACTGAATCTGTAAATCACTTTGGGTAGTATAGACATTTTACCAATGTTGATTCTGCCAATCCATGAGCATGGTATGTTTTTCCATTTGTTTGTCTCCTTACCTCAGTGTTTCCTAGTTCTCCCTGTAGAGGTCTTTCACCTCCTTGGTTAAATATATTCCTAGGAATTTTATTTTCTTCACTGCTATTGTGAAAGGTATTGAGTCTTTGATATAATTATCAGCTTGACTGTTGTTGGAGTATAGGAATGCTACTGATCGATTTAAATTGATTTTGTAACCTGAGACTTTGCTAAATTTGTTTATCAATTCCAAGAGTCTGTTGGCAGAATCTTTGGGGTTTTCTATATAAGATCATATCATTAGCAAATAGCAATAGTTAGACCTCTTCTTTCCCCATTTGGATACCCTGGATTTCCTTCTCTTCTCTGACTGATCTGGCTAGAACTTCCAGCACTATGTCACTATGGAACTGGTGACAGTGGGCAACCTTATCTGGTTCCAGCTCTAAGCAGAAATGCTCTTAATTTTTCCTCATTCAGTATGATGTTGGCTGTGGGTTTGTCATTTTGAGGTATGTTCCATCTATGCCTACCTTGTTGAGTGTTCTTATCATAAAAGGGTGCTGAATTTTATCAAATGCTTTTTCTGCATCTATTGAGAGGATCATGGTCTTTATTTTTGCTTCTATTTATGTGGTGAATCACGTTTATAGATTTGAACATACGTATGTTGAACCGTCGTTCAACCATATGTTGAACCATCGTTGCATCTCTGGGATGAAATGAACCTGGTCGTGGTGGATTATTTTATTTTATTTTATTTTTTTTTGAGACAGAGTCTCACTCTGTTGCCCAGGCTAGACTGAGTGCCGTGGCGTCAGCCTCGCTCACAGCAACCTCAAACTCCTGGGCTCGAGCAATCCTTCTGCCTCAGCCTCCCGAGTAGCTGGGACTACAGGCATGCGCCACCATGCCCGGCTCATTTTTTTTCTATATATTTTTAGTTGGCCAATTAATTGCTTTCTATTTATAGTAGAGACGGGGTCTCGCTCTTGCTCAGGCTGGTTTCGAACTCCTGACCTTGAGCAATCCGCCCGCCTCGGCCTCCCAGAGAGCTAGGATTACAGGCGTGAGCCACCGCGCCCGGCCATTGTTTTCTTTTTTGTTGTATCCTTTCCTGGCTTTGGTATCAAAGTGATATTGGCTTCATAGATGAGTTGGGGAGGATTCTTTCCTTCTCAATGTTATGAAATAATTTCTGCATTATAGGTACCAGTTCTTCTTTATATGTCTGGTAAAATTCACCTGTGAAACCATCTTGTCTGGGACTTTTTTTGTGGCAAGATTTTTTTTATTGCTTCAACTGTTTTACTTGATATTAGTCTCTTCAGGAGTTCTATTTCTTCCTGACTGAGCCTAGGGAGGTTATGTGTTTCCAAGAATTTGTCCATTTCCTTGATGTTTTCAAGTTTATGTGCATAGAGATTTTAAAACCTTAAGGACCGCTCACGAGTTTTCTCCTGTTTCGTGCGTCATCTGTTAAGGACCGCTCACGAGTTTTCTCATTTTTCACTGTAGTTATAATGATTTAAATAACGTGCAGTTTGCCCAAAAACGTGCGGTCTCTGGCGTATGTCTTAGAGATTTCTATGCGGTAAGAAAGGTGTTAATAGTATTCAGAGATACTTTGTATTTCTGTGGTATCAGTTGTAACATTTCCTTTTGCATTTCTGACTGACCTTATAAGCGTCCTTTCTTTTCTGTTTTAGTTATTCTAGCACGAGGCCTGCTGATTTTGTTTATCTTTTCAATGAACCAACTTTTTGTTTTATTAATCTTCTGTGTAAATCTTTTGGAATCTATTTCATTTAGCTCTGCTTTGACCTTATTTCTTTTCTTCAGCTGAGTGTGGGATTGGTTTGCTCTTCCTTTTCCATTTTCTTGAGAGGATTCACCAGCTATGTGACTCCTGAGTAGCAATTATAGGAAAGCAAACTAGGGAACAATGGCTGGTTATATATATATATTTCAACTGTGCCTATATCTTTGCAGAGTTCAGGCTCCTACCACAGTTCCCACCTGTGATCTTTTATTAATGGTAGTGGGTTATCAGAACTTATTAACATTAGTGTCACTAAAGTTGGTATTCAGCCCCTCACTGCTAAATTTGACTGGCTTTAAAAAAAATTTTTATAAAGGGTGGTTTTGAAAAGACAAAATACAGTGTTAATTTACACTGGTACTTCTAATTCAAATCCAGGAACACAGGGTTCTTATTTAACCTTGTTGATCTTACATTTGTGACTCTTGTGAACTAAAATAAACTCTTAAGCCCCCCCAAGCCAACTGAATGGACCCCCTCTTGGCCAAGGGGACCCCCCACACACACATACAAAAGCCTTAAAGTTGAATTGCCGGCAATGAGGAGAAGGGAGGTCAGACACACCTAGTTATACCCTGTCGCTTTTGGAGTTACTCTTTTCAACAGTAAGATGCAAAATCATTAACAAGCATAAGGCCATGTAAGGCAGAGGTTAAACCACACCTGTAGGTCATCAATTTACTTAACACATCACTTGAGTCTGGGTAGGTGTCCAGTGGCTTGTCTCTGATTAACAGACTTCCTTATGTTAACTTAGAACATTCTAAGCCTTCAGATAAAGCTTCATTTCTTCAACCTATTACAAATCAAAGAATCTTTAAACCCACCTATAGCCTGTACGCCCCTGCTTCGAGATGTCCTGCTGTTTGGGGCCAAACCAATGTATACCTTTTTGTATTAATTTATGACTTTATGTGTTAATTCCCGTTTCCCTGAAATGTATAAAACCAAATTGTAACCCGACCACAATTGAGACCACTTGCCCAGGGCTTCTTGGCCGTGGCTGACAATAAACCACTGAAAATTATTTTACGAAGTTTGGGTTCTTTTCCATTGACAGTCCTTTCTCCCCTGCTGAAACTCCTGGTTCCCGGTAGCACCTACATAACTACTCATTTGCATTCCCTCACATTACACTGACATGGTCTCACGCTAACAATGCTAACTCTATCAACCATAAAAATACGGGCCGGGCGCGGGGGCTCTACCCGGGAGGCCGAGGCGGGAGGATCCTGGAGCCGAGGAGGTCGAGGCTGCAGCAGCTGTGGACGCACCGCCGCGCTCCGGCCTGGGCCAGAGTGAGGCCCGGTCTCCACAAAACCCCCAAACTTACAATTTTTACCACGAAGCTGCTGTGTATCTTTTGTTAGATTACTCCGCGGCGCTCCGTGTCTCGCCGGGGCTCTGAGGCGACTTTCCCGCGTCCCCGCGACCCAAGGGTCTCCTCCCCGGCGAAGGACAAATTATAAATACGGACACATCCGGTGTTGGCCCCGCCCCGGAAGCCAGCCCCGGCCTGTCCCCGGAAGTCCGCCTCGATCCCGGAAGTCCGCCCCGTGCTGTCCCGATCCCGGAAGGGCGCGCCGTCCCGTGTCCGCCGGTTCGTGTCCCTTGGCCTCCGCGCGGGCTCGTCGCTCGGTAGGCGGGGGCGGGGCGGGCTCCGCGCTTCCCTCCCGCGGCCCTCGGCCTGCCGGCCACGCGTGTCCTCTGCCCGTCGCTGTGACCGCGCGCGGTGGGCGCCGCCACCGGGGCCCGTCTTCGCCCGGGCTGTCGTGTGGCCGGCGGCGCCCATTGGCCTTGGTGTCGGCGCCGTCGTAGCGGGGGCGCCCCGGCCCGGGCAGAGGCGAGTGTTAGGTGCGCGCGCATATGTGTGCACGCGTGTATATGTGTGCATGCGCTTGTTTGTGTATGCACGTCTGTGCACGCGTGTGTCCGCACGCGTGTATATGTGTGCATGCGCGCGTTTGTGCATGCACGTCGGTGCACGCGTGTATGTGTGTGCACGTGTGTGCACGCGTGTTGAGGGGGGCAGGGACGTGTTTGGAACCTTGTCGGTAACTGAGGCCAGGAGGGAGGTGATTTAGGATTCGTTTGTGTGATTTGAATCCACTATTTAATGTGAGGAATTTGATTTGACTTTGCAGGGAAGTATCCAAGAAACTTCCCAGAGCTGGGTCCCGGGAGCCAGTGTTTTGAGCGCATTGACAGCGTGCGGGGCTGCTGTATCCCTGGCAGAGCGCTGGGGAAGATAGCCTTTGGTGACTCGCTGATTCCAGCGGTGCCTTCGGTCCCTCTGCTGAGTAGTCTGGAGTTTCAGCAGGGGGAGGACAGTGGAGACAGAGGTGGCTTTCTCAGTCCTGCCAGGGTGGACTTGAGCCATGATGAGACTTTTAGTTCCCCTTCTTGGTGGAGGCCAGCACAGCGGAGAGCTGGGATTCTGGGAGGGTGCCGGAAGCTGCTGGGGTCTCACGGCTCCTTGAGACTTAAGTTTCCAGGTATGGGGGCCGTGGTGATCAGGCTGGCGCTTCTCAAGTCTTGGTGGGGGAAGTAGCCCCAGTGCAGTCACTGTAACTGTGAGCACAAGAGGGCCTTCCGCGCAGAGGAAGTGGAGTCCCTGGGGGATTGAGTGACTCACCTGACCGCAGAGACCAAGTCAGGCAGGCTGACGGCATGTGCGCCTGCAGGCCCCTTTGCTGGCGGGTCTGCACCTGGCCTCCTGTCTGCACCTGGTGCGGTGGGTGCTTGCCTGTGTGCAGCGGCTCCAGGCGTCCAGCTGTCTGTGTCTGCTCTTCCCCAGACCCCAGCTACTGTGGAGAGCGCACCTGCACGTTCCAGGGATGTACATGCAGGTGGAGATGCGCACCAGCTCCCGCCTCCATCTGAAGAGGGCTCCTGGCATCCGGTCCTGGTCCCTGCTGGTTGGTAAGGCTTTCTATCCACGTTTGTCCTTCAAACAGAAAGCCTAGCCGGGCGTGGTGGCACACGCCTGTAGTCTGGCTACTCGGGAGGCTGAGGCAGGAGGATCGATTGAGCCCAGGAGTCTGAGGCTGCAGTGAGCTACGATGAGGCCACTGCACTCCACCCTGGGCAACAGAGTGAGACCCCGTCTCCAAAAAAGAAAAAAACAACACCGGAAAGCCTAACTATAAAAAAGGATGAAAATGAAATGAGGTATTTCCTCTTTTGTACTGTTACCCTAAAATAAAGCAATTGTTGTGTTTCTTTGTATCCATTTAGATTTTATTCAATGTGCATGGTTTTATAGATAATGCACATCTAGTTTGTCTTTTTTTGTCGCTAACAGGTTGGGCTGGCTAGTTGGGTGGCTTTTCTGAGTCATTGTATTTTCCTTTGTACTTGCTTTGACCCCTGTGCTGGGCCACTGGGACTTGCCCCTTTTTTCTCTCCTCTTTTTTTTTTTTTTT
>VBSM01003152.1:467991-486056 GCA_008086735.1 Cheirogaleus medius
AAAAAAAAAAAAAAGAAAGAAAGAAAGAAAAAAACAAAATCCGAAGTGCTCCAAAATCTGAAACTTCTTTTGAGTGCAAACATGACATTCAAAGGAAATGCTCGTTAGAGCATTTTGGATTTTGGATTTTTGGATTAAGGATGTTTGACCGATAAATATGTAATGCAAATATTCCAAAATCTGAAACACTTCTGTCCCAAGCATTTTGGATAAGGAAAACTCAACTTGTACTATATATATGTGTACACAAATATAAAGAGAGACGGCTCCACAGATGATGATCAACTAAAAGATACAGTTACTTTTAGTGCTTTTCATCCTGTGTTTAGGTCCAGACTTCATCTGGCATGAGTTCCCTGCCCGAAGGACTTACCACGCCCACTCGGGCAGGTCTGCTGGGGATCCTGCGAGCTATGGGACCGCGTGTGTCGGTGCACGTCGTGGTCCTTTGCTTGGACTGGGCTGAGCTGCTTGGATCTGTGGGTTTTCATCCAGCTGTTTCTTCCAGTGTGGCCCCCAGTCTTCCCCTTCAGGGCCGCCAGTCATTTGGGTGAGGTGGCTTGATGCTGTCTCTTGCCCACGTGTGCTTTTCTCTGTTTGCTGTTTGATAATTTCTATTGCTCTGCCTTCAGGTTAGTGAGTCTTCTGCAGTGTTGGCTCTGTTGTTAATCCCACCAGTGTAGTTTTCATCTCAGACAAAGTAGTTTTCCTCTCCAGATATTAGATTTGGGTCTTTCCATATCTCCCATGCTTTTGTTTAACTTTCTTGACATGGAATTCGGTTACAGAACTTTTTGACATGGAATACAGGTAAAATTTTTAATAACTCTTTATGCCTTTTTCTGCTGATTCTAACATCTGGGTCAGTTTTAATTGATTGATTGCTCACTCTGAGTGGTGTTTTCTGTTTCTTTGCCTGCCCGGTAATCTCTGGGTGCCAAACACTGAGAATTTTACTTTCTCCCATGCTGAATGTTTTATCCTGCTCAGCTGTTTCTGGGTGGAGTTATGGCGTGTTGCTCTGTGCAGTTCCTGCTTTCGTGATGATGCTCATGGCAGTGAACTGGGGCACTTGGGAACTGGCTGCTGCTTCCTTCTCTCCGGCATCAGTGTGTCATCTGCCAGATGTCCTAGAAACCACCTTTCACGGTTTACATTTTTTTTTTCCATGTATTTCTGAGCATCTAGACACATTTTATGTTTTGTTTCCTTAGTTATCTCAAGTGTGAGGGTAAATTGGGTCCCTATTACTCCATCTTTGCTGGAAGTAGAAGTAACTTTTACACTTCAAAAAGACAATAATGACATCTTTTTCTGATTCTGAGGTCAGAAATGACTTCTTAATATAAGATACTGAAAGCATTACTCATGAAGAAAAAGTATGATGAATTTATCTTTGTTAAAACTAAGCACCTCTTTTCTTCAAGAAACTCCAAAAGAGAATAAAAAGCATGCCATTAATTGAAAGAAGATATTGGCCTCACATAAAGCCAATAATGGTTTGTTTCCAGATTTTTTTTTTTTTTTTTTTTTTTTTTAAGAAACAGTCTTGCTCTGCCACCCAGACTGGAGTGCAGTGGCCTGATCACAGCTCCCTGCAGCCTCCCACTCCTTCCCGAGTAGCTGGGACTATGAGCATGTGCCACCACACCCGGCTGTTTTTTGTTTATTATTTTTTATAGAGACAGGGATGGGGTCTCCCTATGTTTGCCCAGGCTAGTCTCAAACTCCTGAGTCGTCCTATCTCAGACTCCCAGAGTACCAGGATTATAGACGTGTGCCACCTCATCTGGCCAGTTTCCAGAGTCTATAAGTAACTACTATAAATAGGAAAAAGATACCATAATAGAAAAAATTGGCAAAAATATAGGCACAAGCATTTCAGAAAAGAGGTAAATGCATGAGAAGATGCAGATAGAGCGTTTGGTGAGAGAGCATTTTGTACCTACTGGGTGACAAGAGTCTGGAGAGAATGTGCACCAACAGGAAGTCACTCTTGCCAGCCACACTCTAAATTGGTTTATCCATTTTGAAAAGCAGTTTGGTGTCATCTTGTGTGCCTTACGTAGTCAGACAATTTGTACCCTACGGCTCAGCAACTGTGTTTCTAGGTATGTACCAGAAGAAGAAAAAAAGCTGTGAAAAAGGATTTCATGTGTAAGAATTTTCATAGTAGGCAGGTGTAAGAATGTACTTAACAGCATCTTTTATAATAGGAAAAGCAAACCTGCACCATTCCCATGACAGGAGAGTAGGTGGACTGTGGTGTGTTCTCTGAATGGAATGTTATGCAGCACGTTACTTAAGCAGGAAAGTTTCTGGGGAGTGGTTATCTGGGGAATGGGGGATGAGATCAAAAGGTAGGGGGGCTGGGTGCTTTTGTCAGGAATGTTCCAGGTCTCAGTTATATGATGCTTTATAAGGACAATATTTATTAAATTTGTTTCCAAGTAAAATGTTAATATTATCTATTTTAAAATAATGAAATCAGTTTTAAAATGAAGGGAATTTCTTGATTGGCATTAAAACTTGCTATAAGGCTATACTAAAAATCTATATATCTTTATATCTTTGCCATGGAAGGACATTAAAAGGTTGATCCAGCTAATTCAGAAAGCTGTGTACAGAACCATATGTATAGTTAGGGTCTAATGCTGTGATAACATACTAAAAAATCATGTGCTCTTGTGGATATAGGAGGAAAAGGACGACCAAAGAACATATTCTGGGGACAGTATTTTGAGAAATTCGTCTATTTCTACAGCACTTGAATTTTGACTCTACAGTAAGGCTGCTGTGCACATTCTTGGACAAGTGCACGGGCCTCTCCTCATGGCCGTCAACTGTCCGTGCAAACTCTTTCTGAAGTGTCCGGGTCGTTCACCATTTTCAAAAGTGGATTGTTTGTCTTTTTAGTGTTGATTTGTATCTTCAGAGTTAATATCTTGAAACCATCTTTAAATTCTTTCCCTTGTTTGGGCTGCAGGATTACTTGATTCTTTCTGTTGGGTATGTCTGTATATCTTTGTTCTCACTTACAGTGATTTATGTACTTAAGTCTGGGTTACTGTGTAAATCTCCAGAGAGTTTTCATTGCTTTTGCTTTTCTTTTATCCAACCAAATATTTAGGTTGGTGCAAAAGTAATTGCAGTTTCGGACCATGAATTTTGAATCATAACTAGGCTTAGACACATCTTTATTAATCAAAATAGGAACCATTACAATCAACACATTTTTGCCAACAAGAAATAAGTTTGTTTATTCCTGTAGCATAAAAATCCGTGCCTGGGATTCGATGAACTCTTGGAAAGCATTTTCTGCATCCTTCTGGGTGTGGAAGCTTTTTTCCTTGCAAAAAGTTGTGGAGATGCTTGAAGAAGTGGTAGTTGGTTGGTGAGAGGTCAGGTGAATATGGCGGATGTGGCAAAACTTCGTAGCCCCATTCATTCAACTTCTGTAGCATTGGTCGGGCATTGTTGCGGAGAAGAATCGGGCCCTTTCTGTTGACCAATGCCGGATACAGGCATTGCAGTTTTCAGTGCATCTCCTCGATTTGCTACATCACTTCTGAGACGTAGTGATTTCGCTGGGATCGAGAAAGCTGTAGTGGATCAGACTGGCAGCAGACCACCAAACGGGGACCGTAACCTTTCTTTGGTGCAAGTTTGGCTTTGGGAAGTGCTTTGGAGCTTCTTGGTCCAGTCACTGAGCTGATCGTCACCGGTGTCATATAAAATCCACTTTTCATTGCTTGTCACAATCTAATCGAGAAATGGTTTGTTGTTGTTGCGTACGAGAAGAGAAGGCGACACTTCAAAACGACAATTTTTTTATTTTCGGAGGCACCTGCTTATTGAGGTTTTTCACCTTTCCATTTTGCTTCATATGCTGAAGGGCCATAGAATGGTTGACGTTGAGTTCTCCAGCAACTGCTGGTGAAGTTGTAAGAGGATCAGCTTCGATAATGGCTCTCAATAGCTTGTTGTCAACTTCTGATGGCTGACCACTATGTGCTCTTCATCTTCAAGGCTCTCGTCCCCTTTGCAAAACGTCTTGACCCCCTATTGCACTGTGCATGCCTTAGCAGTTCCTGGGCCAAATGCGTTGTTGATGTTGTGAGTTGTCTCCACTGCTTTACGACCCATTTTGAATTTGAATAAGAAGATCGCTTGAATTTGCTTTATGTCTAACATCATTTCCACAGTCTAAAATAAATAGCAAGTAGTAAGTCATTAGCAAAAAACAAAGTGAGAAATACGCATGAAAATGGTATACAACGTAATCACATTTAGGAATGTATTCTAGTATCAAACGGCAAATTTCAACAGTGCTAAAACCGCGATTACTTTTGCACCAATCTAGTATTTCTGCCAACATCAGAGTAATTAAAAGATTTTTTCTCTCTCATCCAGCCCCTGGTAGCTGCGTTTCTCTTCTTTTTCTCAGCCTTGTGTTCCAGATCTTTCTTCTAAGCCTCCCCTCTTTTCTGGTAAACTGGTTTCCAACTGGCTCTGCTGGTCCTCTCTGCCTAAGCAGCGCCTTCTCCCTGCATTTCCCACTCCCCTGCCCTGGCTTTGATCGTCTACTGCTCATCTGACCCTGCAGTTGGCTTCGTGCCATCTGTGAACGGACGTGGCCTCATCTCTGCTACAGGTCCTGAGGACGGGCATTGATGGGGCCCCCTGAGCCTCTTGACACCCCCCCCCCAAGCACACATGAGGATGAGGACAGCGAGTGGGGTGGCGGGGCTGAAGGGCTCTGTTTGTCTCTCCCAGTGGGCATCCCCACCATCAGGTGGTGCGGAGCCGAGGGGGACTACAACGTCATGGTGATGGAGCTGCTGGGGCCCAGCCTGGAAGACCTCTTCAACTTTTGCTCCAGGAAGTTCAGTCTCAAGACGGTTCTGCTGCTTGCCGACCAGATGGTAAGGACCCAGTTTTCTGATGCCCAAGCATCGTGAGCACTTGGTACACACCAGTTGGTCCGATAGAATTAATTGTCCCGTTGCTGTTCTGTCCATTTTTAAGCCTATTAATTCACAGAGAGAAAAGGGAAATGGGTTTGATTTTAGCCTCAAGATAGTGACATAGTTGATTGGTTTGGGGACCCACCCTCTCAGCGTCACATAGCACATTCTCCTTGAGTGGTCTCCCTGATTCTCTCAGGAACACATGTTTGATTTCTAACAACTTGTGTAGTTTCTGAGCAAATTCTTGTACGTATCCTGTGCAAGAATACAGCTAGTAGAGACCATTGTCTAGTAGCAACAGTCCTCTCCCCGAGAGCCAAGAAGACAGTGACCGGGCCTGGGGATGCAGCGGGGCTGAAGGTACCTGGGGAGGTGACTTTGGTTCACCATCCACCCTTCCTCGTTAAGTTGCTCTTCTTTGGCGGGAGGGTGGAGAATGTGCAGCTCCTGGCATGGCCCTCTCTCTGCCAAACAGGCTCCTTCCCAGATGTGCTACTCTGGGTGCCGTCTCACGTTGTGCTCTGCTTGCAGATTAGTCGTATCGAATACATTCATTCAAAGAACTTCATCCACCGAGACGTGAAGCCAGACAATTTTCTCATGGGCCTGGGGAAGAAGGGTAACCTGGTCTATGTCATCGACTTTGGGCTGGCCAAGAAGTACCGGGATGCAAGGACCCACCAGCACATCCCCTACCGGGAGAACAAAAACCTCACAGGGACGGCGCGGTACGCCTCCATCAACACCCACCTCGGCATTGGTGAGCCCCTGGGTGTGGGGTCACTGACCTAGGGTGTCTCTGGTCATGTCTGTCCCTCAGCCTGGGAAGGCTGGCCTCTCCGGTGACCTCAGACTCATGAGCGTGGTTAGTGATCACCACTGGGAGGTCTAGAGCTGTCATCAAACCTTTGTAGCAAGCAGGCTGGTTTCAGTGACTGTCAGGTGTGCAGGGCAGGTAAATGCTGAATTTTGCAAGCATTTCTCTGTGGCATTGATGCTGTTCCATCAGGGGAGTTTAAGAATTTGCTCAGGAGCACATGAGGGGCAGCTTTTGGTCAAAAAGTAATCCAAGCATATTTTTCTGTTATCTCTGAAGTTTTTTTCCATTGCGCACGTTTGCTGGGTATTTTGCTCTTACATAAGCACACATGCTGTCCTTTACACGTTTCCCTTTTCTTTTCAGAGCAATCTCGAAGAGACGACTTGGAGTCTCTGGGTTATGTGCTGATGTACTTCAACCTGGGCTCTCTCCCCTGGCAGGGGCTGAAGGCTGCCACCAAGAGGCAGAAATATGAAAGGATTAGTGAGAAGAAAATGTCCACTCCCATTGAAGTGTTATGCAAAGGCTACCCTTGTAAGTGTCCTCCAGCCTGTCTTTTCGGTAGAGCTGGTTCAGAGGGTCCATGCAGGTGTCTGGCTCACATCAGAAGACTCGCTCACCTTCTACAGAAAGGGTGGCAGGAAAGAGGGGTGCTTGTGTATGGAGGTAGTGGGTGGCCACTGTGTTCCAACTTGCCTGCCGAGCGCTGTCTGTGCGGCACTCTGAGGCCCCGGAGCAATGGCGAGCGAGGCAGGCCCGTGCTTGAGGCCAACACCCAGAGCCAGGACTGGGTCTCAAGGAGACCCAAGTGGCTGGGCAGGTAAGGGCGGGTGGTCAGTCCTGGCCTTCACACTGGCCACAGTTTGCCCTCCCTGCTGCCTCCTGCTTCTGCAGCTGTAACTCAGTGTGTGTCCCTTTGTTTTTGTGGGACTGCCCCTGGAATACATGCCGTAGATAAAATCAAACTGTGCTCTGTGATGTTGGATATTTAGAAACTCTTTCCTAAGGCCTAGGTTCTTAAAGCGTGACTGATATTTTAGATTGCGTCTTTCACACCTACAGTATGTATAGAAAAGGAGGTAAACAGTGATGCTAACAGACACCACTCTGGGTCTCGGTCAGGAGTTCACTCGTTAGCTTTGAGTTTCTTGTTTTACAGCTGAATTTGCCACATACCTGAATTTTTGCCGTTCCTTGCGTTTTGATGATAAACCTGACTACTCATACCTGAGGCAGCTCTTCAGGAATCTGTTCCACCGCCAGGGCTTCTCCTACGACTACGTGTTTGACTGGAACATGCTCAAGTTTGTAAGCGCCGCTGCCAACTCCTTCACCCCTGCATGTGCAGTACGGGAGGCTGGCGGCTGCCTCGTCCGGGCTCGGGTCTCTTGTGGGCACTGCGCCGTGCGTGGTTCAGGCCAGACAGGCGTGTCTGCCGAACCATGAGAGGCAATCGTCCCTGGCAGACTTTGGCTTGAGAGGACGAGGTCTGGCTGAGGGTGACGATGCTGGGAAGCCAGATGCCCGCCAGGGAGAGTCGGGACCTATGGCCTTGCCCCCATGCAGGTCTGCCCAGGACAGGCTCTGCCTGGGGGTTTGATCTGCTCTCGCCAGAGGGTGGCTGTGTGGTGGTGGTTGCCGATGCTGAGGAGAACCCTGAGAGCAGCTTGGGTCTGTCCGCCTGTGGCGTAGCTGGTCCTCCGAGGCTGCTGTGCGGCTGGAGAGCTCCACCCAGCTGCTCCCTGCCCCTCCTGCCTCTTGCCCAGCCGAGCCGGGGTGGGGGCAGTGGGGGCAACAGATGTCTTTATTGCCCAGGAGGGGTTGGGGCCTGGTGGAGTGTGCTCTGCCTGCCTGACCCTATAGTGAGCTGGTTTTGCTAGGCGTGTCCTTGGTTACCCACGGTACTGTTCTTTGGGCCTTTGTGTGTGAGAACGTCCTGCCTGTGGCCCAGGAGAACCTAGAGCCTCTTTACAGGCAGGCTGTCCCTGGGACAGTTGTGTGAGTTTAATTAATTAACGTTTGGACACCACTGCCAGAACTGGCGCTTTCGTTGAACTTTTATGTTCTCTTTTATTAAAAATTTATTCTGTTGTCAGTTTGAAGAAGTTGGAATCTTTCCAGATGACAAAAATCTGGTGGACGGGCAGAACTGCCTCTTCGGGGAGTGCAAGACGCACAGCCTCGTGAGCGGGCTGTGTGGGGGCCAGGCCGGGCAGGGGTGCCCGTCAGCTGGCCTGGATGTGCTCTGCAGGGTGGGCGTGGGCCAGGAGAATGGCCCGGGGCCACAGGAGCCCAGTCCCTGCAGGGCTGGACGCGGGAGTAGTCGTCCTGCAGTGCTGTTCTCGGTATCCCTCCCTCAAGCATGGGACAGACTTTGTAAAGGGCCAGATAGTGAATCATTCCAGCTCAGGTGGCGTGGCTGTGTGCAGTGAACTGCAGAGACAGGTAGCGCCTGGGTGTGGCGCCACATGCAGGCCCTGTCTTACGGCATTGGTCATTAGAATGTGACCCTCAATGGCCGGTTCCTCAGCTTAACTGCTTACAACCCGGTGCCCGCTGTGTCCAGAACATGTGGCTCAGACCTGGCTGCGCCGCCTGCATGTGCCTGCTGCTGTTGGGGACCCTGTGGCATGGCGTTCCTGCTGGGGCTGGACTCTGGCGGACTGTCACCCGACCAAAGGCTACGCCCTCCTTTCCTCCCCCACTGTGGGCATTTTGGGCTCGTCCCCTTCTTGGTGTCAGGGTGCGGATGTGCACAGAGGAGCAGGCCACCCAATTGCTTTCTGCTTTGAAGTTTAAGGAAGTTCTGAGCCACCAGGCGCCCCAGCATGGAGGGGTTTGCTCTGGTATGTTGGGGAAGGACACGAGGGCTGCGCACCCCCAGGGGTTGTGCGGTCACGCAGCAGGAGAAAGGTCATTTTCTGGCTCACTGTGCGTTGCGGACAGCTTCTCGGGGCAGTCTTGTCCCAAAGGCCCCTTGGTGTTTTCTCACATTACCAGGGGACAGCCGGTGCCGTCCTGGTCTCACCTCTTCCCTCCTTAGGGCGCCAGCCGTGCTGCTGACGACACTGAGCGGGAACGACGGGATCGAGAGGAGCGGCTGAGACACTCCCGGAACCCAGCCACCCGGGGGCTCCCTTCCACGGCCTCGGGCCGCCTGCGGGGCACCCAGGAAGTGGCTCCCCCCACACCCCTCACCCCTACCTCACACACGGGTGAGTGCGCCCCTTGCAGAGCACCCTTGGAGCGGGCTGTGGGGAGCTGCTGGGGGGGCTCTCTGGCCTGTGAGTGGGGGGAGCCCTGGCCCAGGCCATGTCGGGGCTGATACTGGGGGTGCGGGTTTCTGTTGGTTCTTACTCCCGAGAGCAGGTGGGCTGGGGGCAGCCAGCCTGCGATGGTGCCTTTAGGTGGTTCACAGACTTGGTCTCTTGAGTTGGTCTGATTGAGTTCCTGAAAGCTGTTACCGATGTTTGTAATCGCTTATATACATAAAATTTTTTCTGTCACTACACAAATTTTTCCTCCACGAGCCCTTTGATGCTCCTGTGTCCCACATGCTATGGGCATGTCAGAGCTCTCCTGCCAGCAGATATTCCTGGCTGGCTGGCGGGCGTGTAGGACGGGGCTGGGTACCTGCTGGGCTGCTCTGAGTGGCTGTGGCTGTCGGCCCTGCTGTCCCTGCAGTCTAGTGAGATGTTCAAGCCACCAAGGGTCCTTGCTGGCCGCAGCTTCCCAGGGGAGGCCCATTGCACAGGAGGCGAGGCAGCATGCAGGGTGCTCACTCCGCTTCTCTCCCTCCTCCCAGCTAACACCTCTCCTCGGCCCGTGTCCGGCATGGAAAGAGAGCGGAAAGTGAGTATGCGGCTGCACCGTGGGGCCCCGGTCAACATCTCCTCGTCTGATCTCACAGGCCGACAAGATACCTCTCGCATGTCCACCTCACAGGTACGCGCTCTGAGCTCACCGAGGCCGGGGCGTGCCAGGCCCAGGTGTGGGGACGTGTGTCGGCGTCGGCCTCTGCCTTACCCTGTCTTAAAAGCTCAAAGTCGAGAGTAAGATGAGTTTTTTTTGAAGGGTTTGTTTTCTTCCTTCTTTTTTTTAATGTTCCCCATTTTTGTTTTTAACCTCTGGGGAAGTTGCGTTTGTAGTTGCTGATTTGGCTTCTTGGTTGAGAGCCTGAGAGACAAGCTGTGCTGCTAAAGGGCTTGTTGCCCAGTTGCTGTGTGGCAGGTAACGGGCCTTGCCACGAGGGCTGTTCCTCTGCTGCTGCTCGGGCCCCCAGCTGTGTGCCCCACGCAGACGTGCACCTGCGCACACCTCGTCAGGAAGGGGGTGTTGTGGGCACACCCCGTCTCTGGGAACTTCCTCCTTCCCGCTGGCCAGGGAGGGTCCCTGTGCGGGAGCTGCCCACACCTCTGGCTGGGGTCGGGGCTGTAGGAGCCTTCGGTGGTGGCAAGCCTCGGCATGCCACGTGGTGAGGCTTCTCATCTTTGATGACCCTGTCGACTGTGCGGCTCTGTCACGAGGAAAGTGTGCTCAGAGAAATATGCCTGCTGCGCCCGGCAAAGGCAGGGTGGCGTGGCCTGGCCACAAGGGCGCCTCCTCACGCCCATCTTTCTCTCCCAGCATCTTTCCTCTCACTCTGGCTTTTGTTGTTGTTGTTGTTTTGCATCGCTAACACGCTTCTTTCAGTAGACCAGAACAACTTTTTACATACATACTGATTCTTTCTCTTGAGATAGTTTTCAGGGTCCCGTGCGGGGGCAGGGGCTAGGGGTCAGAGGTGAGCCCCGGAGGGGCTGGCGTCCTGTGGAGTGCTTGGCTCACCCTCAGTGTCTTCCTAGGTGAGCAGGAAGTCGTTCCAGAGGCGCGTCCTGTCCCTGACGAGAGGGGCTGGGCCCGAGTAGTGCGGGCATTCTTGGCCGCCTGTCGTCTTATCAGAAAATGATCCTTTCACTGAACACTTCTAACTCACTAACCATTTTACTGGAAGTAGACTTTTTGTGTGATTGATTTTCTTCCAAAGAGACCAAGATGCAGGGAATTTGAATGAGTGGTTATTTGAATCGTGGGGTAAAGGGGCCTGGCCGGCGCTGTGAAACTGGGCCCCTCACGTGCACACCCCTGGCCTCCGGCCTCGCGGCCCTGCAGCACAGAGGGTCTCAGCAAGCTTCTCCGTGATCCCCGGAGTCCCACGTCAACAACTGTGAGCAGGTCCTGGGGGGCCGCCTGGGCCTGTCCATTCTCACCAGGCCCCTCTGTGGTCTCCCAGTCTGCGAGGAGGAATGAGTGCGGCCTGTGTGATGGGCTCTAGCAAAGATCAAGGAAGGGGCAGGCCTAGCTTTTCTTTTTTCTTTTTTTAAGAAAATAAGGCATCTGGTGGTTTGGGATTTTTGAGGAAGATGAAAGAGTCAGGAGTTCTCAAGGGTGCTGGGCAGTCTCAGGCAGCTCCTTCTGGCTATGTGGCCCTGGCCAGCACGTAGGGCGTGGCTGTCTCAGCCCACCAGCCGCCAAGGGTGCTGAGGGACTGCGCAGCGGTGCAGGGTGGTGGAGAAGAGCGCGCTTCCTTCCTGCCATGAGCTGTGGCTTGTACCTCACGCCAGTGCTCTCTGGGCCGTTTGTTTTCCATGTGAAGAAATGTAACATGGACTGTAAGAGCAGGGATGAGCCTCCAGAGAGTTTACTTAGGGGTGCTTTCCCTCCAGAGGAAGCATCTTAGCTTTTGTTCCTGGTCACCCAGGGTTTTCTTAAGACGCCTGTGATGAGAGCAGGGCGCCCACACCGCCTCCAGCATAGGCTCCCTCCTCGGCCACCCTCAGGAGAGAGGCTTTTCCTGTCTCTTGGAAGGCTGCTGCCCACACAGCGCACCCCTTCCCTCCAGCCTCCGTCTGCACCAGCATGCTCCGTGGCTCTGTGACCGGCAGCCCCGGTTCTGCATCCAGCGGATAAACAAGGCCCCTTCTGAGACCCACAGATGAATGTCTGCCGTGGGGGGTGGAAGTTAAACGAGGAGTGGGATTGCTCCGGCTTTTACAGTTCAGCAGCTGTTATACACGCCCTTCCCAAACAAGAAAGCTGAGGACTCTGGTAGAAGTGGCAGCACGCTTGCTCCTCCGGGTGAACTCGGGGGAAGCAGGCAGCCCGGGCGCAGGGACTTGTGGCGTGGCCCATCCCCCGGCTCATCTTCTGCATGGGCTGCCGTTTCCCCAGTTCTTTGTGCCCCTCTCAGGAGTCGGTGCTCCCGGTGGAGAGGAGACAGGTTGGCAGAAGGGCTTCCTGGTGCTTGCTGGCCCTGGGCAGGTCTGGACAGGTGACTAGCATCCAGCATGCAGTGGCACCCAATGTGTAGGTCGCCAGGGCAGCCTCTGCTTGCTATGGGGCCTCTCCCTCCCAAACTGCAGGGCCGTGCGCCCTGCGTCCCCTCTTTGAAGGGCAGTTTGTGTCAGGCCAGGCCTCTTTGGCCAAGTAGCATGGTGAATCTGTTTGGTTTTTTTTTTTTTACTTTGTGAGAAGAAAGGCCTCATTGGTCCAGAATTGTGTACAAAGATGCCAGTTATTTCTTTTGAGGCCATGCTTTAATCCACACTCTGCCCCAAAATAAGGTCTGCAACCCCGGCCTTCATAAGAGGAAGTGTGTCCTGGGGTGGTGCTGTCGCCCCCACTTGCAGGGCCTCACAGCCCCACAGCCTGCTGGCATCAGGTTCTCGGTCTGAGAAGAGCTAGGAGGGTCTGTCCTGTGCCCCCGTCTAGAAGAGGAGCAGCCGCCACTCCAACTTGAGGGCCAGTTGTGAGAGGCCAGTGTGATTGTGGCCGTTCCCTGGGTGCCCCCAGGTGGACCTGGCTGAGGTGAGGACGCCTGTCTGGACACGGGAGACGTAGGCAGTCAGAGGGCCGGGGCCTCGCGTGCTGGCCGGCTGGTGGGACGCTTACCAACAGCTGTCTTTTCCCCACCTCAGAATAGCATTCCTTTCGAACACCACGGCAAGTAGCTGCTCGTCTCCCGTCGGAAGGCAGCACTGGGTGAGTGTGCTTATGGTGGGCTCGGCAGGTGGCAGGCGCCGGGTGGGCTGGGAGCACCACCCCCACCCCCAACCCCGCCTGCGGGCGCTCTCAGGTGGGGCTGGGCTGCATGCCAGGTGTGAGGTAGAGTGAGGCTTCTTCTGCTTTGTTCTTCTCCTCGTGGGGGTCCAGAGCCGCTGCCGTCAGCTGCCCAGTCTAGGGGAATGCCGTGCATAGAGTGTGTCTCTGAGCAGAGTGACTGTCCTGCTGTGCCCTTGGCCTTTGGGGGCCCCCCCCGTGACTGCATTCACTGTGCCAGTGCGCCCCTTCTGTCCCTGGGTGCCGTGTGCAGAGCGGGAGTGCCACGGCGCTGCCCTCAGGGCTGGCTCCAGGTGCCCCAGAGCACTTGAGCCGCCTTGTCTGGGGTCGGTGGGGCCTGGAGGAGTGTGTGTCGTGCTCAGCTGAGTGGCACCTCGCTTGGTGTTGGGGGCTCTGAGCTCTTGCTGCATTCAGACTTCTTGGTCTCTGCCTGTCCTGGCTTTTTTAGTCGTTTCTCTTCCTATCTCATTTATTTCTGTTCTCATTTTGTGTTTCTTTCCAAACCTGGTCTCTGCCCAGCCATCTCGTCCACGCAGTTGTTGTCTGTAATGACCCTGCGGCCACAGTCACCCGCTCCCCTGCGTTGGTGCATGGCTGGGCGTCCACGCTGTGCTCCCTTCTTGTCAGTGACGCAGCCCTTGGTGGCTCCTTCTAGCAGGGGCTTGAGCTTCTGTCAGGTCTGGTGCCGCTGGGAGACCTGCTGCGGCTCTAATGCTGTGCGCGCTCTTGGAGACATGTTGACAGGAACTGCTTTTCACGTCTTCCCCCAAAGGGACACTGTTTTCAAAACGCCCAGTTACTTTCCAGGAAGGGAGGCTGGGAGCAAGTGTCTCTCCCCCTCGGATCCTCGCTGATGGCTGCCGAGGTGGCTCCGGGGTCACCTTCCTGCATGCCTCTTCCCCTCTCCCAGCACTCGTTCAGAGCATGCGGCCTGGCCACGGAGGTCCCGTCTCGTGGCCAGGGGTACAGGCCTCCAGACGGGGGCACATCGGCGGTGGTTGTCCCCTCCCTGCCAGGCTCCGTCACTGTGGTGTCTGTGCCCAAGCGCCCAACTGGCCCGTTCTCTGGCCTCATGCTGACCTTCTCCTGTGCTTTGGCTCCGACAGATTCCCGGTCGGGTGGCTTCCAGTGGTCTTCAGTCTGTCGTGCACCGATGAGAACTCTCCTTCTTGCTGTGAAGGGCAGACAATGCATGGCTGATCTACTCTGTTACCAATGGCTTTACTAGTGACGCGCCCCCCGGTCTAGAACCGAAGTGTTAACCGGGAGCTCTGCAGGCCACTCACCCAGCGACGCTCATGGGGGAAACAAAATACAAACTAAACGGACAGACTCCAAGAGCTGCCATCACCGGGGCTGCCACCGAGGCCCCCCACGGGAACTGAGTTGTGACGGGGCTGGGAAGAAAGCAGTGAGAGACGGTTGCAGAGAGACTCAGACTCCCTTGCAAGAGCTGTCAGCCCCTCCATGGTGGTAACCTGTGCTCCCTGACGATTCCACTGTAACTACCAGTCTTCTACTTGGTTAAGACAGTTTTGTATCATTTTGCTAAAAATTATTGGCTTAAATCTGTGTAAAGAAATCTGTCTTTTTATTGTTTCTTTCTTGTCTGTTTTTGCGGTCTTATAAATAGATGTTGACTTTAAAGAATCCTGAAACAAAGACACTGGCTTGGAGTTTCTGTGTGAAGTGGAGTCAGGCAGGGAGAGGGGTGCACATGGATCTCGAGGGTGTGTGTTGTGTTTGTTTCGTTTGTTGTGTTTTGTCCACTTTAGAGAGGAAGTTTCTCGTCAGTTCTGTTACGTGTGCGTGTGTGTCGTGGGTCCTCGGTAGCCTGGTTTTGGCAGCTCTCTCACTCTTGCCCACTGCAGACCGAAACGCCTGCCTCTGGGAACCTTGCCGACCCTCGGAGTGGGCGGAAGGGCGCTGTGCCAGGCCCCTCGCGCTGCCCTCCAGGGGAGGGCGCAGGACTCTGAGGAGCTCGGGAGCAGAGGCTGTGAGCCCCGTGAGACAGTGGGGCGCTCCGGGAGCGAAAGTTGAGTGCATCTGTGGTTCGCTGGGAGAGGACTGTGAATCGAGACTCCTTGGGGTCGTGTGTGGTACCTTGGTGGTGCTTCTTGCCTCACCGCCTTTGAATTTGGGAACTTTTCTGAACAGACTGTAAATACTGCCGTGCGGATTGGCTGTTAATCTGTGCTAACGCCTGTGTGCTCAACACCACGGAGCGGGTCGTCCCCACAGATGCAGAGGGTGCTGCCCAGAAAAGCTGGTGCGCTGAAGGGCGTCCACCCTGAAGTGCCGAGAAGCGGGTGACCCTCACGGCCTGCCTGGCCAGGAGCTTCAGGTCCAGGACGGGTGGCAGCACACACCTTGCAATCCTCGGTCGGTGGACGTGAGCCAATCAGAAGTGGAGCAGGGGTGGGCTGAGTCTCACCAGAAAGAAGGTGGCCCCCGGGGCTGGTGCCCCCTGCGGGGCTTGCTCCCATCTGCAGATGTGTTTCTTGCCTTTGATTTTGCAGCCGTCTGGCCGCACGGTGGCAACAGCCAGTGGAGGTGAGCTCTCCTGTCTGCTCATAGCTAATTCTGCCTTTCTTCCTGTCACCTGTGAGGATGTTGTGTTTGGAAACGGGGCGTGCATTGGGAGCTGGGGACCTGAAGGTGTCCACCTTGGATCCCTCCCTTCCCCGTGGCCCCAGCACAGGAGCCCTGGCCCTGGGGCACCATCCTGGTGGGCCTCCCAGGGTGTGGCCCTTTGCCGTCCTGGCCAGACATCTGTTCTTTCTGAATCCTGAGCTGGTTACTCTGTAAGCATTTTGAGGTGTGGAGTCTCGAGTGGGTGGGGCTGTGTGTCAGGGTGCAGGGGGAGGCTGGGGCGGGTGGGGGTGAGTTTGAGATGTTCTTTGTTGCCGATCGCCTTCATCCGTTACGCTTCCCCCACCCCGCTGGCGGTGTGTGCAGTGACAGCCTGTGTGGCACGAGCCCTGTTTGTAAATACCTGTGGTCCCGCTGTAGCGCCAGCTAGATCGTGCAGGGCAGCCTCCGACCTCTGCCTCCAGGCTCCAGCCTGAAGTTGCTGGATTGCGGCGAAGTGGGCTCGCGCTGAGTCCTCGGTGTGTGTCTGTGGCAGTTCTCACCAGTGTTCTCCCCACCCGAACTTGCAGGAAACATAGTTAGAACGTCTGTGTCGACCTGTGTAGTGGCAACAGTCTAAGCTGTGCGTTTGTATCACCACTGTACTTGTGTACTCTAACAACTGTGTACATAATAAATTCCTAATGACTTCTACCTTTCTCCCCTGCCCCTTCCATGTGGTCTTTATTTCGTCGACTTGGGAGTTTTCAGTGTGTTTCAATCAACTGCGTGAAAACTGCTATTTGGAGGATGGGCGTTCCCGTCTGTCCTCAGCCTAGTGGTGTCTGAGCCTGGGGAGTGGGCGGGGGGGCCACGCCTGGCAGCCTTGCCGTTGGGTGGGTGAGTGCTGTGCGTCCCTCAGCCTCGCCACCTCGAGGAAGTAGGCCCCCAGCCTCCACGCGCTCTGGCCGCCAATAGTGTGGTGCTACTGGCGGGGGGCTGCTTGTTGTTTCCTGTGTGGCCGCCCTCCCCGTCCCTGGAGAGGTCTCCCCTCCCCTGGGCATGGCTCTCCTTGTCCCTTGGTCTGGCTCACGGCCTTGGGCTCCCTCTGCTGCGGCCTCGTCTCAGTTCCTCACAGACCCTCTGGGGTCTAGGGGAGGGTGTCAGCTGTTGGAGGGGGAGGGGCCTGTTGCCAGGGCCTATGCTGTCCCACAGACCCATCTGTGCTGATGAGTGGAGAGCTGGGCCAGGCAGCCTGCCCTCCCCTGTGCTAGGGCCCCCCGGCCACAGCCCTGCTGCAGGGCCCGCTGCCTCCCGACTCAGCTGAGGACGTGCTCTCTGTAGTAGTCAAAGCACAAGCAGGCCTTCCCGGGCCACACACAGGTTGCTGGAGCTGCCTAGGAACAGGATGGGTTTGCACGTGGCCACACTTACGCGTGTGCTGGAGGGGCAGTTCCACAGCCATCCCAACAACTGTTTTTTTTTTTTTTTTTTGAGACAGAGTCTCACTCTGTTGCCCGGGCTAGAGTGCCGTAGCGTCAGCCTAGCTCATAGCAACCTCAAACTCCTGGGCTCAAATGATCCTCCTGCCTCAGCCTCCCGAGTAGCTGGGACTACAGGCGTGAGCCACCGCGCCCGGCCCTGACAACTCTATGGGTTGTGGGAGAGGGCTGGCAAAGGAGTTTCCCGGTCCTTGCTCACTCTTCACTGCCTGGGACAGAGAAGGCGACGCGTGGAACCTCTCTGTGGTCGTAGGATGAGGCACCACCCTCACCCCACTCGCTGCCACATGGGCCCCAAGCTTAAGCCCATTCTTGCTCCTGCCTGGCCTTTCCAAGCCTAGAGCCTCCCTCCTGGCTTTCTGTCAGGGCTTGTGTGTGGGAGTGAAGGGAGCTGGTCCTCTCTGAACCCAGGTCTGGCCAGACCCCAGTCCTGAGGACGTGGCTTGGTCGTGAGGGTCAGGTGCTTCCTCGCTGGGCCCCTGCCTCTGCCCCTGGCTCCCTAGCGCGGCTGCTCATGTCTGTCCCCAGGTTTTTCTGTGAGGGCCCAAGGTGGACACATCCCTCTGAGACTCAGGGCAGGGGTCAGAAATGCGCCCCTCAGGCCTGACAGCTGACACGTGGTCAGGGTGGGGCAGCAGCCCAGGTGCCAGGCTCACTGATCCCCCACACACAGGTGTCCCATTTGTCCTGTGCTGCTGCCCTCCACCCCCCAGACCCATGCAGAGTGTCGCTTCGGGTGGGTCTAAGGGCGTTAGAAGGAGCCTTTGGCACCAGAATTTGTCACAGGGTTGGGCTGCAGCTCTGCTTACAGGCCATGCCACCTGTCGCAAGGGCAGGCAGTTTCTTGAGGACAGGAAGTGGTCCTTTGTGGCCGTCCATAACCAGAAAAGTATGCGGAGGAGACATCTCTGCACCCTCCTCCCCTCCCTGAGTAGTGGGCAGTGCAGACGCTGTGACCAGGCCGGGGTGTTTCCACACAGCATCTCCGTGAAGGCCCTGCCGAGGGAGGAGGGCAGCAGAGTGTGTGGACCCCAGTTCCCGCCCCTGCCACACAGCACTGTCCTCCCAGAGCCTGCTGTCCTACCAGGGCACAGTCTTTTTTTT
>VBSM01003152.1:531148-546783 GCA_008086735.1 Cheirogaleus medius
AAAAGGCTGTGTTTTGCTGGACAGGGCATGGCAGGGAGCAGGGAAGCTGGCTGCCCAAGTGGTCTTGTTCTGGGATGAGCCTCAGGGAAGTTTTTTATTTGCATATTGTTTTATTTGCATATTTAGGGACAAACCTGTCCCAGATCAAACAGGCAGGGCCTGGCTGCATTTGACAGAGATTCTCCCAGGTGCAGATTTCTCCCCAGCCTGCCACAAAGACAGCCTTGCAGCGAGCTCCTGTTTGCCCACAGCCATCTCAAAATAGGACAAAGAAATGTGTTTTGGGGTATGTGGACGGAAAAATCAAAACTCTGAAATATTTGAAAGAGGTTTACTCTGAGCCAAATTCGAGGACCATGACCCAGAGCCACACCCAAGAAGCCTTGAGCACGTGGACTCGCTGTGGCTGGGTCACAGTTTGGTTTTATACATGTCAGGGGGACAAGGGTTACAGGTAAAGTCATAAATCAGTACGTGGGAGGCATACATTGGCTTGGCCCAAAAAGGTGGGACATCTGGAAGGGAGGGGAGGCTTACAGGTTATAGGTGGGTTTAAAGATTCTTTGGTTTGTAATTGGTTAAAGACATGAAGCTTTGTCTAAAGGCTTGGAATGTTTTAACATAAGGAGCTGTTCTCAGAGATAAGCCGGGGGACATACATTTGTTGTGTAAATTGAGGACCTGCAGGAGTGTCTTGCACTCCCTTAGGCCTGTTAATGGGTTACAAAGGATGTCCCCAAGAAGGGAGGGGGCATGATAAGGCAGGTCTGACCTCCTTCCTCCTGGCTGGCAATTTAGTTTTAGGATATTCCTTTGGCCACGAGGGGGTCCATTTAGTCAGCTGGTGGGGGCGGGGGTGAGCCTTAAAATTTTATTTTAGTTCATAGGTAAAATATTTCTTATTTCCTTCAGCCCTAAAAAACAAAAAACAAACAAAAAAAAAACCTTCAAGATGTGCAGCCCCTATCAAATTAGTGTGTGGTCAGTTATCACCTGAGGACTGTGGCCTGAGTGAACTCCTCAACTTCCATTCACAAGTTTATCTTCAGGATGCAAACCCAGGAGAGATAAGGTCACTTCTCTACCCACCCTGAGATTCCTTTTTTGAATGTTCATCTTATCTCAAGCAGGTTTACTGAGCTAGAACACAGGCCCCAAGAACCATCTACCGCCTCAGGCTCCCTTCTCCTGTGCTCCCTTCTCTTCCTTGAAATTGAAGTTCTCAGCCCTTCCTTGAGAGAGCCCCTGCGGGGGGGCTGTGCATTTTTTCCCCAAAGTCTTGGCTTAATAAACCTCCGTTGAGTGTCACTTTCTTTTTCTGTCACTTATTATTTAAATTAACACCGTTTCAATTCTAAAATTTCCATTTTGATTTTCATCACATCTTCCATTTCTTTGCTGAAACTTTCATTTTGCCATTTGTTGTACGAGTGTGTTAAATTGCTCGTTGTAGTCTTTTGTGGCGGTTGCCTCATCGCTTAATTCCAGCATCTGTGTCATCTTGGCGTTGCCTTTTTCATTTACGTTGAGATTTCTTGGTTTTCAGTATGAGGAACAGTTTTTAGTCATATCATTCTATCTTTCCTTTTATCAGGCAGTCAGCATTGCTAGGTGCGTAGTGCCTGTCCTGGCCCACGCTTGGGGCCCTGCCGGGCCCTGCCCTGCCCTCTCCTCTCGAGAGCCCAGGGAACTACTGGACAGGATTAAGCTCAGAGCTGGGTTCCCAGAGGTTTTGCTCTGTTGCCTCTGGCTGGTCTCACGCACAGATCCCCCCCTCCCCGCCCGCCCGCCCCCCAGGACCCTCCGGTGCTCTTCCCAAAAGGGGCTGTGCTCTGTATACAGCAGGCTGCAGGCAGGGAGGGTGTGGGGCTTTGTGGGTAGGAGAAGGGGCTGAGCCACTGCACCCAGCATGTTTTTCTAATTTTTTGAGATGAATTTTAGCTCATTGATTTTCACCTTTTCTTCTTTTCTAAAATATGCATCTAAACATTTATATTCATAAATATTCTCCATATTCTAAAATATGCATATAAATATTCTTGAATGGGGTTGAATGTGGCAGCTCACGCCTATAATCCCAGCATTTTGAGAGGCCAAGGCAGGAGGATGGATCGCTTGAGGCCAGGAGTTCGAGACCAGCTTGGGCAATGTAGTAACACCCCATCACTACTATACACGCACACACACACACACACACACACACATTCAACCAGACCTGGCGGCAGGTGCGGTAGTCCCAGGTACTTGGGAGGCTGAGGCAGGAGGATCACTTGAACCCAGGAGTCTGAAGCTACACTGAGCTATGATCACACCACTGCACTCCAACCTGGGTGACAGTGAAACCCCATCTCTAAAAAAATATGTGTGTGTGTGTGTGTGTGTGTTTATTTTCTTGAATGGACAGCTTTAGGTGCACTCCCTAAGTTTGGAAAGTAGTGGTGTTATCATTTAGTTCAAGATAATTTGTAACGTCCATCGTGATTTCTTCTTCGAACCATGTGTTATGTGGACATCTTTTTCTTGATTTTCAAAAAATGGTCCCAAATTTAAGTGGAGAGACTAGAGCAATTGGTCTCTGTCAGATACTACATGGTAAGGTTGGAGTTTTCCCTACAAAGATTCCTTTCTTTGCATAAGGATCGTACTTTACGACACCTCTCTGACCCTCGCGTGGACCCAGACCTCTCGGCTGCCTGCCGTGAGGAAGTCTGCGCTGAAGTCAGCAGCTGGTCCCTCCGGAGAGGGCAGGAGATGAGAGTGACGTTCATCGCCCCAGAAAGACCTTCCTTATATTTTAAGATCTGAGCCTGACAGAAGTCGCTTTTCTCTGCAGCAGGATCTGTCCGAGCTGGCCAAGTGCCCACCGGGTTGGCGTTCAGGAAGCTCGGAGACAGAGTGCGTCTCTTGAACTTGCTGGTGACCCGGCTCAGGCAGAAGGTGAGTTCATCCTGCAGACACTTGAAGTCGTGAGGTCTTCCTGCTAGAGAGCTGTCCCCACGGGCGGGCACACGTGCGGGCTCTGAGCCCCTGCTGGGTGCAACCCTGTGTGACCTCAGACGCCCACGTGACCTCTCTGTGCTTGTTTCCTTCCTTACTAAGGAAGGGGCTGTTGTGAGGAGCAGCCCGTGTGTCTCGTGTGTGGTCGCAGAGGGTGCAGAGTAAGCATCTGCTAGGAGAAAGGTCCAGGCCGTGGGAGCAGCGCCGGTGGGCAGGACACCCGCTCCTTGCTGGGACCGGCCCCAGGAGTGGCCAGCAGGCCACGCCCAGTGTCCGTGACGCTCCCCCCATGTCCTTTGCGGTCCCCTGGTCCAGTGCCCCTCTGGGGGTCGGGTTGTGGTCATGCTCGGCTAAAGGGAATCCCAGCACAAATCCCGTCCTGTTACACGTGTGGCTGGAGCCACAGCCCAGGTCTGATTGCTCCAGATTCATGCTATCTTTTTGCTTTTCACTTTTAAAAATTATTGTAGAATATGCATAACAAATGTTGCTGTTTTAACCATTTTTAAGTGCACCATTCAGTGGCATTAAGTACATTCCCAATGTTGTATAAATATTACCACTGTCTGTTTCCAGAACTTTTTCATCCACCCCAAATGGAAACTCTGTATCCATAAAGCAGTGATTCCCCACCCGCCAGCCCCTAGTAACAGCCCCTAGTAACCAGTGGTTCCCTCTTGCTCCCTATATATTGTCTATTCTAGGTGCCTCATGTGGACAGAATCGTACAGTGCTTGTCCTTTTTTTTCTGAGACAGAGTCTCACTCTGTCCACCAGGTCGAGTGCAATGGCGTGATCACAGCTCACTGCAGCCTCAACCTCCTGGGCTCAAGCGATCCTCCTGCCTCAGCCTCCTCAGTAGCTAGGTGCCGAGCGTTAATTTTTCTATTTTTGATAGAGAGGGGTCTCGCTCTTGCTCAGGCTGGTCTTGAACTCCTGAGCTCAAATGATCTCCCCCCTACCCCGCCTTGGCCTCCCAGAGTGCTGGGATTGCAGGGTGAGCCACCGCACCCGGCCAAGTACTCGTCCTTGTGTGTCTGGCTTCTTTTGTGTAGTGTGAGGTTCTCAAGGTCCCTCTGTGGGTCTGTCAGAACTGCCTTCCTGCCGATGGCTGAGTGATACTCCACGGTACTAATCCACCACATTTTGTATATCTGCTTGTGTATTGGTCAACATTGGGTCGTTTCCACTTTTTGGACAGCAAATAACACTGTTATAAACATTCCTGTATGAGTCTCTGTGCGGACTTGGGTTTTCAGTTTTTTAGGTATATAACTAGAAGTGGAATAGCTGGGTCACATGATCATTCTGTATTTAACATTTTGAGGAACCACCAGACTGTCTTTCAGATCAGGTGCGCCGTTTTACACGCCCACCAGCGGTGTGGAAGTTTCCAGCTTCTCCACATCCTCCCGACATTAGCTGCCGTCTGTCTGTGATTCTAGCCCTCCTGTTGGGGTGAGGTGCTGTCTCATTGTGGTTTGCTTTTGCATGTTCTTGGTGACACGTGATGTTGAGCGTCTTTTCATGGGCTGCTTGGTTGTTTGTTCACCTTTGGAGAAATGTTGGTTTAGATCCCTTGCCCATGGGGTTATTTGTCTTTTCATTGTTGAGTTATGAGAGTTTTTTCCTGCATTCCTGGATACAAGCCCTTATCAGATACTCGATTTGTTGATTTTTCTCCCACCATCTTGTTATTCTCTTGGTGATTAAACGTCTCTAATTTTGATCAAATCTGGTTTATGCATTTTTCTTGTCACTCGTGCCTCTGGGCCATTCTGTCCTGTTACCTTTTATTTCTCAAGAGGCAGCCTGAAGAGGGAACTGTCACAGGTCCTCTGAGTCCATACACACATAGATTGCGCCCTCCCTGTAGACGCTGCGCCCTCGCTAAAGCGGAGCCTCCCCGTGGAGCGGAGACCACCCCGGAATTCCCATCTGCTGCTGGGCGCAGGCCGGGCTCCCGCACTTGGCCTTATCTTTTTTACTTTCCAAAGATTTTTGATTTATTTACTTGCTTGTCTTTAAATGCCAAATAAATATTGTATATATTTGTGGTATACAACGTGCTGTTTCTAAATACATGTCTGTTCTTGAGGTTGGAGGCCTGTGCACACGCACGAGAGAGGGAGGGGAGACTCCAGATCCTGACGCTTTGGAGCTGCCCCTTCCCAGTTCTACCCATGTTGGGGTTTCACACGCACACGTGTGTACATGCACACGACAAATAAGAAACATTTATTTATTTATTTTGAGACAGAGTCTCACTTTGTCACCTGGGCTAGAGTGCCGTGACATCAGCCTAGCTCACAGCAACCTCCAACTCCTGGGCTCAAGCGATCCTACTGCCTCAACCTCCCAAGTAGCTGGGACTACAGGCATGCGCCATCATGCCTGGCTAATTTTGTCTATGTATTTTTAGTTGGCCAATTAATTTCTGTCTATTTTTAGTAGAGACGGGGTCTCGCTCTCGCTCAGGCTGGTTTCGAACTCCTGACCTTGAGCGATCCTTCCACCTGGGCCTCCCAGAGTGCTAGGATTACAGGCGTGAGCCCCCACCGCCCGGCCCAAATAAGAAACATTTAAATAAAGGCTTGTAATTTTATCTTGGTGTAATATAGATGATGTGGTTATCCTAGGAAAAATGTTCACCTCAAAGTATTTTTTGTTTGTTTTTTGACTTAACGGTGCCTGTTTACCAAATGATCACCTTGGTTTGTGTATGTGACAAACTCAAACCTAACTCATTCATCAGGAATTCTCTGTAGGAGTCCCTGAATAGGAAAAGTCATATTTTCTTTCCTGAGAATGAAGTGGGAGAGTGAAGGGTGTGGGGAGGGGGTGTCTTCCCGTCTGCCCTGCCCCATGCTCCCCTGCGTCAGGCGTGGGGCAGACGCTGAGAGCGGCACCCGAGGGAGAGGCCAGCCCAGGGGCTCTGGGGAGGCTGTGGGGGGACCCCGGCTGGGAACCCCGTGGCCAACCTGCAGCCACCGGAGCTGTCCCTGCCCCGTGGCTTCCCTTTCCAAGCCGTCTGTTCACTTCCACCTCTCGTCTGCTTCTGGGTCTCCCTCCTGCCTCTTGGGAGCCTCTGCCTCAGCCCTCCCAGCTCCCTGGCACCTGCCTCCCCAGCTCTACCCCTTGATTAACGGGAAAGAAAAATCCATAGCTCCGACTGGTTACCTGCCGTTTTCTAGAGGCATTTGTTTCCCCCTGGGACTAGGGCTCAGGAAGAGGGTTCTGAGGCCTCTGTCCCAGCACCTCCAAGCACAGACTCGCCCTCAGCCCCGGAGTCTGAGGCACAGCATGGCGGAGCTGGCAGGCAGCTGGCAGGTGGGAGCAGCGGCCCAGAGGTGAGGGAGCGGGTTTGTGGGTGACCCAGGCAGCTGGCAGGCAGGAGAAGCAGCCCAGAAGTGAGGGAGCGAGTTTGTGGGTGACCTAGGCAGCTGGCAGGTGGGAGCAGCGGCCCAGAGGTGAGGGAGCGGGTTTGCGGTGACCACATCCAGCCAGAGGAGACACCAGCTCATGGCTTCTCTCAGGCTTCCTGTCCTTGCCCTGGGCCCTGACTCCCCCCCGCCTCCTGCCTCCTTCCTAACGCAGCTCCTGAACGGCCTCCTAGGTGTTGCAGAAGCCCCTGGACGCGGACACCGTCCAGCGCGAGCTTCCTCGCGAGGTGAACCAAGTGCACCTGGAGGTTTTGGAGCTGCGGACGCAGGTGGCTGAGCTGGGGGAGCATCTCGGGATGGCCCGGCAGGACGGAGGGGAGCCTTCAGGCGGGGAGCAGCCTCGAGCCTTGGACGCTGCAGCCCTCAGGAGAGAGGTGGGTCCCCTGCTCCAGCGGGCCCAGCAGCTCCTCCGGCCACCGGCCTGTCTGGGCTCCTGCCGTGACAGCCGTCCTGGCTGGTGCTCCACCTGCAGCGGCCTGGGCTATGATCAGGGTGGTGCCTGGACCGCCCGCCTCCACCCTTTCTCCTCCTCCTCTGCCTTCTTCCTCCATGGGCTTGCTCTCACTCTGGTCCTCTGCTTCCACTGTTGCCGCCACGGGCGGGGTGCGGCCCCAGCCGCCTGTTCTCCCTTCAGTTAAAAGCATCTGACGTGGGAAACTCACATACCGCTGACGGCTTGCTGGGTGGCATCCCCGTTTCCCGTGAGCAGGCCCTGCCCTGGCACAGTGTTGTGGGCCCTCCAGGGTGCGGAGGGCCCCGTGGTGCTCGCTGCAGCCTTCAGAGCCGCCTGGGACTGCCCCGGGCGCGGCTGCCCCCCCCCCCAGCTCCAGTCAGGCCCGCAGCACGAGCGCCCCCATTACGAGCGCCCCCAGCTCCACGACGGGGTTGGAGCCGAGGCTCTGAGCTGTGGAACGGGCTCTGGACCCCGGCTCGGTGGCGTGGCGGAGCTGACCAGCAGTCCCCCTTCTTCTTACCCGGGGCCACGCGGGAAGGTCGGGCTGCCTGGTCCCTCATGCACACCCTGAGACCGTCAGTGGCCCGTGGTGACCTGTGGTTACTGTTGGTGACCTATTAAAAAGCCAGTTTTAGGGGCAGTACAGTGATGTCTGGAAGCTCTAGGAGTTCCCTGGCAGAACCAGCGCAGAAACCGAAGGCAGTATGTCGTCCCCAAGGCCGGGACACGGGCCGCTGCTGGAGAAGAAGGTGTGGCTGTGGCTCTCTGGGGCTCTCAGAAAACGAGGAACAGGCCAGCTTTGCCTTTTTGTGGGCAAAAGTGTGAGGACGCCGAGGAGGAGACAGGGCCGGGGTCAGGGAGGCCGGGGAGCCTGCGGTCGCCACCTGGCACACAGCCGTCGGGCTCCAGGGGGGCTGAGCTGGCTGGTAAACGCCGGACCCCCCGGAGTGCAGCAGCTGCAGGGCTGGCTCTCGGCCCTGTGGCAGCCCCGCTGGAAGCAGGTTGCAGCCCTGCGCCTCTGTCACCTGCAAGGCAGGCAGACTGGGAGCCAGAGTGGCCCGAGGCAGAGAGCTCTCGGGCCACAGTGTCCACGTTCAGAAGAAACGGCAGCCAGGCTCTGGGCTCCCTGAGGGTCTGAGTGACCTGTGACCTCCGCGAGGTGAGAGGTCACTCCCTGTGTGGAAGATGAGTGGCCACTCTTCCGCCGGACAAGGTCTGAGCTCCTGGAGACAAGGGTCTGGGCAGACAGGGTCGGGGGCAGGGAGACACCACTCCAGAGCGGGGTCACCAGTGCAGGGACAAATACAGCTGTTGTTTCGGGCACATAAAGAAACGGGCGGGCGCAAGTGTGCACCAGCCCCCAGCAGGGTGCCCAGTGCCCAGACGCCGGCACCCGCGTTTCCTGCTCTGCTCACGGGACCCAGCTCCAAGGGGCTCCCCTGGCCACCTCCGGGCCGGCGGCAATGATGGAAGAGATGGCGCTCCACGGGGTTTCAGGGGGAGGCTCGAGTCCTCACTGGTACAGACACATGAGTCGAGGAAGAGGAGTGTCAACTGACAAACCAAAAGGAATGGTGGCTGGACAGTCACGGATGAGTGCTGAAATTAGAGGTGCAAGTTGGATGGGAAACAAGGTGTTTATTCAGCATCTCCCCACAAGTCACTGCTTTTTTCTTGACAGAGTCTCACTCTGTTGCCCGGGCTGGAGTGCAGCAGCATCATCATAGCTCACTGCAGCCTCCAACTCCTGGACTCGAGTGATCCTCCTGCCTCAGCCTCCAGAGTAGCTGTGACTACAGGCATGCGCCACCACACCTGGCTGATTTTTAAATTTTTTGTAGAGACAGGGTCTCACTATGTTGCCCAGGCTGGTCTTGAACTCCTGGCTTCAAGTGATCCTCCTACCTTGAGCTCCCAAAGTGCTGGGATGACAGGCATGAGCCACTGTACCCTGCCCACAAATCACTTCTTAATTACTGAGAGAAAACAGTAACTTTTCGGTGGAGCAGCATGTGGGACCCCCCTTAACCGAACTGTCCGAGCTCACGTCCCAACACTGGGACAGACAGACACCACGTGCCTCTGGCTGGGCTGCACCGAGAAAGGCCCGGCCTCACGCCTGGGGCTCGTGCCAAGAACGCAGACCTGAACCTCAGCGTGAGGAAGCCTCAGGCCAGACGGAGGGACGGACGTGCCGCAAACGAGCTGGCCCAGGCCCTCCAGAGTGGGTCACAAAACACAAGTGGAGTCGTCCCCCTGCCTGCGAGCGCCACGCGGCATCCTGGATGGGAGAGATGGGCTGCGCAGAGTCATCCGGACAGCGGCCGCAGGTCAGGGCCTGTGTCGTGTCCATGCGTCCCTGTCTCAGGAAGCACAAACCCAAACGGTGAGGCGGTAGGCACCGGCATCCCCAGCTTACTCTCAGATGATTCGGGGAGGACGTCCTGGAGGGGCTGGTGCCGACGAGGTCTGGGGGACCGTCCTTGCGCTTCTCTGTCACAAGTGGGGCCCCTTTGCCCCCACCAGCCAAGGGACGAGGAGTCTGCAGAGCTGGAGACCCTCACACGGCTTTGGGGACCAGGCGTGTGCAGTGTCGCGTTCCCGCTTGTCTGGTGCCGCGTGAGCTGCCCGGGGCCCACCAGCCCCACCTCGGGGGAGACACTGCCGGCAGCGTGGGGTGCCCTGCGCCCAGGCAGGCCCAGCCACCTGCCACCCGGCCCAACACCCAGAGCACCTGCGCCTGGTCCTGGAAGCCCAACCTGCCCCCAGGCCTTCCCGCCTGCCCTGCTGGTGTGAGGGCAGAGAGGGACGCGGGCGTGTCCCAGGCCACTGGGGGGCAGTGTTGGCCATCGAGCCGGCGCCGGCTGTCCTGGGGCGTCGCGGCTACCGTGCTGGCCAGGCTGGTGGAGCCCTTTGAGCCGGCCCAGCCCTCAGCCTCCCAGAGGACTCCTCAGGTCGGTGCATCGCAGAATCTGTATTTTGGGAAAAGACTTCAGAGAGTCGTCAAAATGAACTTTCACCAAATAAAATTTCACCAGGAACTGAACCCAAGAAAGGTGGAATCCTCACCGCATGGCCCCAGGTCACTGTGTGTGGGGTCACGGTGCATTTGGCACCAACGGCCTGAAGGCCTGCAGCGTTGTGGGATGGGGTGTCTGCTCTGAAGGGCAGATTTTCTCTTCACTCTGCAAGTGCTCTGAGGTCTGCAAAGTCTCTGTTTTCAGGATTGTTCTTTTTTTTTTTTGAGACAGAATCTCACTCTGTTGCCCAGGCTAGAGTGCCGTGGCGTCAGCCTTGCTCACAGCAGCCTTAAACTCCTGGGCTCAAGGGATCTTCCTGCCTCAGCCTCCCGAGTAGCTGGGACTATAGGCATGTGCCACCATGCCTGGCTAATTTTTTTTATGTATATATATTTTTTAGTTGTCCAGCTAATTTCTTTCTATTTTTAGTAGATACGGGGTCTCTCTCTTGCTCAGGCTGGTCTCGAACTCCTGACCTTGAGCCATCCTCCTGCCTCGGCCTCCCAGAGTGCTAGAATTACAGGCGTGAGCCACTACGCCTGGCCAGGATTGCTCTTTTCTTCCTTGAAATAACAAAACAATCCAGTGTGTTCCTGTGGAGGACCCGGGTTCCTGCCTGCCTGGGCCTGGCTCTCCAGGTCGTGGCGCGTCTCACTGGGCCCAGATGGGCCCTCGGTGGAGTGGGGAGGCCCCGGCCTTTGTCCTGCAGGACCAGAGGCCGCTCCCAGAGCAGGCGTGCGTCAGGCTGGGAAGCGCGTCAGGATCCGGGTGTGTGGGCCTGCGGGGAGAAGAGACTTCTCTCCTCTGTGCTGAGTCACCCCTGTGACCCTCTCGGTCCCACACTGACCTGCGGCACATGCCCGGGAGGCGCCGTGCACGGGACTGCGCGGCTGCCAGGCCGCCGAAGAACGGCAGCGCCCGGAGGGCACAGGCGCCTGCCAGCCCTGGAGAGGCTCACCAGGAAGCGGGCAGGACAGTGTGTGCCTGTCCGTTCCCGGGACTCGGAGCCCCGAGGCCAGGACAGGGCCGTGGCACAGCGTCTCACGGGGTCAGCCACGGCGAGGCAAAGGCAGGGACAGGTCAGCATTGCCAGGCAGTGGCACCCATTTCTGTCCCAGGCGTCCCTCCGTGTTGGGACTGGGCTCGAGTGCGGCGGTCGTGTGGTGTGGACGGTGAGCCGGCGCAGTGCCAACAGGGCTCGGGTCTGGACTGTCTCGGGCCCGGGGCCCTGGGGTCCCCGATGGCTCCACTGTCCCCTCCTCAACAGCCTCCTGCCTCAGCACCTTCGCCTTTTCGTTCTCCCTGTGCCTTCCGCAGGACTCCGGGAAGCCACGGCCCATGCAGGGTGGCTGCAGGCACACGCCGGCAGGCGGGGAAAGGGGAGAACCAGAGGGGCAGGGAGGGCGGGTCCCGCCAGCACCTGCAGCGCCACTGAGGGCAGGCAGGGCGGCCTGTCTCTCTGCTCTCGTGTCCGGCATCCTCATCATCTTCCCTTGAAAGACACGAAGGCAAGGGTGGCCGGAGTGCGGGACAGTGGCGGGTGCGAGGGAACGTGCAGGGCGCTGGGCTCCCAGGAGCAGGAGGTGGGGAGGCCACGACGAGAGGGCCCTGCAGTCAGGCCTTGGCCTGGGAGATTCATGGTAAGTGGGGTTAATTTATCCTGTTTGTGGAAAGGAAGAAACCCACCAGAGCTCAGAGACAGTGACCCCTCCTGTCCTTCTCTCAGAGCGCCCCGTGACATAGATGGCGGTGCCGGTTCTGGGGAGCAGTGGGGAGGCCCCGTGGACCAGGCAGTGGCTACCTGCCACCCGCACCCCCACTTAGCCTCTTCCAGCAAGAGCTCTGGCTGGGGCTGGCCTGGGGCCATCGGCGTGTGGGTCTGTCCACAGGGAGTCGAGGACGGTGCGCCCACGCAGGCTGAGGGCCAGGGGGAGCTCCTCGTGCCCCTGCGGCCAGGGCCACAGCCCCCGTGGACCCCGTCTGTGCACCAGCTCCAGAGGAAGCTGAAGGAAGCGGCCAGAAGAATCCTCAGCCTCCACCTGGAGAAGGAGCAGCTCATGGAGATGGGGAATAGACTCCGCGCGGAGCGTGGCCATGCGAAAGGTGAGTCCTCGAGAGCCGGAGTGGTGGCCTGGGGTCAGGGGCCAGGTTCTGGGGCATGCGCCCCGCGGTCCAGGGGAGGAGACCCAGATCGATCCACTGGCACCTCTGAGAGCCTGGGGTCGGCGGAGGGTTCTGGCCCCAGACTTACGAGGAAGCCGCCGGCTGTGGAGGGAGCCCAGACGGAAGTCGCAACGGCCACCCCGGCAGCGGGCGATCTGCGAGCCCGCTGCTCTGGCAGCGCCCGTGAGCAAAACACCCCCGGGTGGCGCAGCGGCTGGTGCCTGTGCGGCCTCGTGGGGAGCAGCAGAGGCTGCCGCGTCCCGCGGGGCTTCTGCAGAGAAAGCAGCGATGTGTCCCGACGGAGACCAAGGCCGGGACCGTGGCGCACACAGGCGTGGGCTGGCTCAAGTCTGAGGCACTCCCATTCCCAGCACGCACGGCAGACCGCGCTCAGAAATGCCTGGCGCCACCACGGGCGGGGTGGGGGGGGGGACTCCAGCCTGAAGACCCGTGGGAGATCTCCCGAAGTTGCCACGTGCAAGTGCCAGCGGCCTTTCGTGGGCAGAGTGGCTGTCACGCACTCCTGGGTGTGTGCCGTCCGGTGACGTCAGTCGAGCAGCGGCTCTCAGACTGTTCCTATCAAGTCCGTGTCAATTTTCCCGCACGCCAAAGCACGCGCCCGCCTCTCACCAGCCTCCCTCGCCTCGCACGGCCTCTGCCGCACCTCCTCCTCCAGCCAGACCCCGACTGCCCAGCTCCCAGTGCCATGGTGGCCCCGGAGTGTGGGCGCTGGGTTCCGCCCTCCCCTCCCCCTGTCGAGGGGCGTGTAGGCCGCAGCCGCTCCAGCCCGTGTGCTGGCAGCTAAAGGGAGGCCGGGGCCTGGGGACCACGCCGTGGTACGGGCGTGAGCCAGACCTCACCCGTGACTTGGCCCAGGTCCTCCTCAGACCACTGTTCCCTTGAGCGGCTTGGCAGAGGGCTGTCGTACAGGCTCTGTCCTACTAAGAACCCGGCCCTGGAAAGAGGAGTCGCAAAAGTTCCTGGTGGTTGGTATTTCTAGAAGGTGTGTTAGTGGTAAACCAGTGGGCTATGGACCGTCACTCGCCCTGCCTGCCTTGTCAGGGACCCGTGAACGCAGGGCAGGCCTGGGCGGGCTGGCTCCCCAGTCACGGCCTGGCGTCTCTCAGGACCAGGGCTGATGGAAGCTGCTCTCGCCTGTCCCTTCTCTGGCCGTCTTTCTGCCAGGCTGACAAGGGCCTGGTCAAGTCTGTGCTGGGCTCGCGCCCGCCTGCCTTGTCCCTGTCGCTTCATGGTTGTCAACTGCAGTGGGACTGGAGCACTGTGGTTCCGTCTTCCCTCTCTTGATTCCGTCCTATTCTATCTTCTAGATGGGCAGCACCCTCCGCCGTCCGAGCCTTGCCACTCTTTGACCTTGGTCTCCATGCCTGGTTCTGCCAATACCACCACAGACTCTGACTTCAGCCGTGCCTCTGATGCTGACCCTTCATTCCAGGGAATTCGTCTTTCTCCCTCATTGTAGCTTCTTTAGCTGGACTAGCCTATGGCCAAGCGTTTCAGTGAATCATCCATCCATGTGCCCATCCATCTGCCCACCCGTCCATCCACTCATCCTTCCATCTACTCACCCATCCATCCACTCATCCTTCCATTCACCTACCTGCCCATCCATCTACCCAGCCATCCACCCATCCATCCATCCACTGATCCTTCCGTCCACCTACCTGTCCATCCACTCATCCTTCCATCTACCCACCCATTCACCCATCTACTCACCCATCCATCCACTCATCCTTCCATCTACCCACCCATTCACCCATCCATCCACTGATCCTTCCATCCACGAACCTGCCCATCCATCCACCCATCCATCTACTCATCCACCCATCCATCCATCCATCCTTCCATCCACCCATATATCCCCCTACCCACCCACCCATCTACTCATTCTTCTATCTACCTACCTGCCCATCCATCTACCCAGCCATCCACCCACCTGCTCATCCATCCACTCATCCTTCCACCCAGTAGAGAAGCCCCTGTTGGGACCAGATGCCTCCTGCCTTCCTCAGTGCCTGCCCCTCCAGGCCCAGATCTGGCTGAACCCTCTGTGTCCTCTCACCACGCCTGCTCCCCGGCTGCCTCACAACCTCAGAGAAGGCCATGAGTCCCTAGTGACTAAGTTAGCAGCCCTCTCTGAAGGTTAGAGAAACCTTAGCAATAAAGCTCTCCATATCTGGTACCTTTGTTAATGGTAGACTTCAAATTATCTTTTCATTTTCTTCCGTAGTGACATGTCTGTGTGGCTTTTCTGCCTCTTCTTGGACCAATTTTGGCCATTTACATTTGGCTGGAAAGCGCCTGTCGTCTTAGCCTTGAGAGCACCACAGAGCACACGGGGCCCTATCACTCCTGTCCCCTCCTGCGTCCGTGACTGTCTTTCCTTCGTTTTATGAGACTTCTGTCGTTTCGCATTTTGATATTTAAGTCATCTAGTGTTTACTTCTGCGTGTGCTGTGGGGTCCAGCTCTCTGTCTTTCCCCCGCTGCTGTGCATACATCGACTCAGTTCATCTTCAGGAGAAAAGCTCCCCTCCATCAGACGGAAAAATCTAAAGCCACCAAGGCATGGGAAAGTTAACGATCCACAGATTAGATATCATCACATTTTAAAACATCTCTAAGGGAAAGGCCTCAAAGAAAAAAGATAACAGACTAGGTAAATGTTTGCAACAAACCTGGCAGATAAAAAGAGTCAATACCCCTGACGGGCGTGGAGAGAGCTTGTGGGCGCGGGGCCCGAGGCAGGTCCAGCGCGAACCCGCACAACCGATGAGGATATCGCTTGGCCCCCAGGAAATGTGTCTCTGGTTTAAAAGTGTCACGTTTGGTGTTGAGGGTACAGGGGACCCACCGTGCTGTGTCGGTAGGAATCTCTGTCGGAAAAGCCTTCTTGGAGCACAGTTTTGCTGCATCTGTCCAAGTTTTACATGTTTGGGCCCTTTGAATCAGTGATTCTTCTCCTGGAAGTCTATTTAAAAGATATTCTGACAGACATAGAAAAGCTAAATGTGAAGGATAGTCTTAGCAAAATTTTTGCAATAGCAAGAAAATAATTGCGAACGGTCTGATGGGAATGGTCTGTGCTGGGGGCGTCGGCGTCGGCCCTGGCTGCGCTGCCTGGCCCCTGTCGCCTGCAGAGACCCCGCCCACCCTTACAGGTGCCGTGGGCGGGTGCGTCTGTTGAGTGCCACAAATGCTGTGGCTGCTCCACAGAAGTTCCTGGGGCTGGCTCTCACTCTCCGCGTTGTCTCACGTGGGCCTGGTGCAGTCTGTGGACCAGCGTGGCCTGCTGACCACACTCCCCCACGACACCGGCCTGGTCGTGTCATCACGTGGAAGCTCAGCCTGCCCAAGAGCATGTTTAGATCACATGAAAGGGTGTATGCAGGCGCACACGTGTGCGTGTGCAAGGCTGCATGTGTGTGCATGCACACAGCCACGGGAGGGCTGGCTGGAAGCTCGTTGATTTCCTGGCACTTTCGGAGGAAAATAGAGTGAGGAGAGAAGAATGAAGGAGGGTTTTCTTTTCTTTTTTTTT
>VBSM01003153.1:12284-41685 GCA_008086735.1 Cheirogaleus medius
TTAGAAATATAAATAGTAATGTGGGGTTTTTCTTTTTTTGCTTTCAGTAAATGAAATACGAAACCCCACCTTTTCTCTCTGGAGTACACGTAGTCAATGGTAATGATCCTTGAAACAGAAAGGATGACATCCCAAAAGTTTAGTTTCACTGGCGACGTTCATCTCCGAGGAGGACGTCCCCCAGGAACGCGCGCACGGATTCTGGGCTGAGGACTGCCGTGCCTCCAGCTCTCTGTCCCCGGAGCCTCTACCTGCCACTGCCTGCGCAGCGTCACCTCACCGGTCTGGACCATCCGGAGTGCGGCCGTGGCTCGAGAGGCCTGGTGTGGGAAGCCCGTGCAGCGTGCGCACGGCCAGCAAGGAAGGGGCTCCCCTTGCTCTTTCGGGGGGCGGGGGTGAGCGCATAGTATCGTCTTTAGATGGCAGTCCCCTAGCCATCGGCGCCAGAAAGAGCTGCCGCGAAACTGCCCGGCCGGAATTCTGACCGAGTCTGTGAGATGAAGGCTGCTCTAGAGTTTCTATCCTTTGAATCCAATGTTTTCATATTTTTAAGATTTTTGGTTGTGGAAAAATACACATAACAAAATCCGCCATCCCAACCTTTGCTAGGCGCACAGTCCATCAGCGTTGCGCACATTCACATTGCCGTGCAACCGTCCGGAACTTTCTTATCTTCCCAAACAACCTGTGTCCCTGCTACCCACTAACTCCCCACCCCCACCCCAGCCCCTGGCACCCCACTCTACTTCCTGTCCCTGTGGATTTGACCCCTCCAGGGACTCCAGGAGTGGACTGCAACGGTGTTTGTCCTTCTGTGACTGGCTTGTTTCACCCACCACGTCCTCAGTGTTCACCCGTGTGGTAGCAGGTGTCAGAGCTTCCTTTTCAAGGCTGAATAATATTCCACTCACTCTTTGAAGGACATCTGGGCTTTTTCAAGTTTGGGGCTATTAAAGACAAAGCCGCCAGGAGCATTATAGTACAAGTTTTTGGACGGACATAAGTCTTCGCTTCTCTGGGATACATGCACAGGAATGCGGCCGCCGGGGTGTCTGGTGCTCCCGTGTTTAGTTTTATAAAAAACTGCCACAGCGTTTTCCAGAGTGGCTGCTGTATCATGTCACTAACACGTCCCCACCCGCAATGTGTGAATCGTCCGGTTTTTCTGCACATTCACCGCTATCTCTTACTTTAGCCGTCGTGACGGGTATGTGGTGATGTCTCCCGGAGGTTTTAGTTTGCATTTCCCTGATGTTCAGTGACGTTGGGCATCTTCTCATGTGTCTCTTCCCCATCCGCGTGGCCTCTTCAGTGAGATCTCTGCTCAGGTACCTTCCCACTTCTATTTTTTTCCCAATAATATCACTTACGAATATATCTGCCCACTTCTAATAGAACTGTTTGTTTGTTTGTTTTCACTGTTCAGTTTTGAGAGTTCTTTAGATGTCCTGGATCCTAGTCCTTTGTCACATACGTGGTTTATAAATATTTTCTCCCTGTCTATAGCTTGTGTTTTCATCTTTTTAACAGAGCAAGCATTTTTAACTTCAATGAAGTCCAAATTATCAATTTTTCCTTTTTTTGGATTGAGATTTTGGTGTAAAGTCTGAGAACTGCGTGCCTAGCCCTAGATCCTGAAGATTTTATCCTACTTTTTGTTTAGATTTTGTGGTTTACATTTTACATTTAAGCCTGCAACTCATTTTGAATTAATTCTAGTGTGTGAGACTTAGGTCAAGGTTTATTTTTTGGTCTATTGATATCCAATTGCTCCGGCACCATTTGTTGAAAAGGCCATCTTTCCTTCATTGCTTTTGCACCTTTGTCAAAAATCAGTTGGGGCCGGGCGTGATGGCTCACATCTATAATCCTAGCACTCTGAGAGGCTGAAGCGGGAGGATTGCTTGAGCTCAGGAGTTTGTGACCAGCCTGAGCAAGAGTTGAGACTCTGTCTCTATGAAAAATAGAAATATTATCTGAGTGTCATGGCTTGTGCCTGTAGTCCTAGCTACTTGGGAGGCTGAGATAGGAGGATCGCTTGAGCCCAGGAGTTTGAGGTTGCTGTGAGCCGTGATGAGGCCACTGCACTCTAGGCGGGGCGATAGAGCGAGACTCTGTCTCAAAAAAAAAAAAAAAAATCAGCTGGGCATGTCTAGGTGAGTCTGTTTCTGGGCTCTCTACTTTGTTCCATTGATCTATTTGTGTGTCCCTCCACCAACATCACACAGTCTTGATTGCTGTGACTACATAATAGGTCTTGAAATCAGGTGGACGGATTCCTCCCATGTTATTCTTCTCTTTTAAAATTGTTTTAGCTATACTAGTTCCTTTATTTTCCCATATAAATTTTCTAATAATCTTGTTTGTATCTACAAAAATATCTTGTTGGGATTTTGATAGGAAATGTGTTAAACCTGTATATTGACTTCGGGAGAAATGACATCCTGGCTGTGTTGTCTTCCAATCCATAAACACGGTATGTCTCTCCATTTATTTAGATCTTTCATTTAGTTCGTCAGTGTTTTGTAGTTTTCAGTATATAAGTCCTCTGTGTGTGTTGCATTTTTTTTTTTTTTTTTTTTTTTTTTGGAGACAGCTTCTTGCTTGAGTGTAGAGTGCAGAGCTCAAGGCCGGTGTGCAGTGGCTCAATCATAGCTCACTGCAACCTTGAGTGCCTGGGCTCAGGCGATCCTCCCACCTCAGCCTCCCCAGCAGCTGGGACTACAGGCATGTGCCACTAGGCCCAGGTAAATTTTTTAAAGTATATATATTGTAGGGGCTGAGGTCTTGCTATGTTGCCAGGTTGGTCTCGAACTCCTACCCTCAAGTAATCCTCCTGCCTCAGCCTCCAAGAGTGCTGGGATTATGGGTGTGAGCCACCGTACCTGGACGTTAGATCTACATCTAAGTATTTTATTTAGTTTTAAATAAATAAATCAGTGGCATAGTATTTTTAATTTCAGTGTCCACATATCCACTGCTAGTCTATAGGAATACAAACAACTGGTTTTTGTTTATCTTGTATCCTGAAACTTTCGTGAGTGCCCTTACAAAGTTTCTTTTATAGATTCCTCAGGATTTTCTACATGGACAGTCAATCGTGTCTTCTGCAAACAGGGGCAGTTTTATGTCTTCCTTTTCAATCCATATCTTTCCGATCTTTGATTTCCTTTTCTTTCCTTATTGCAGTGGCCAGTACTCAGGGCACCATACTGAGTGAGCGTGGTGAGAGTGGACATCCTTGTTCCCAATCTTAGCTTTCCCACTAGGTATATGTTACCTGTATGTTTTTATGTAGACACTTGTCTTAATTTGGGCTACTGTAACAGCAAGACCATAGACCGGGTGGAATAAACAGCAAACATTTCCTGCTCACAGTTCTGGGGGCTGAGGAGCCGAGAGTAGGCACCGGCAGGTCTGATGTCTGGCAAAGGTCCCTTCTTGGTTTGTAGGCACTGCCTTACTGTGCCCTCGTATGGCTGAGAGAGATCATCCCTCTGTGTTTATTCTTTTTTTACTTTTTATTTTTAAAGACAGATTCTCGCTCTGTTGCCCAGGCTGGAGTGCAGTGGTGTGATCATAGCTCACTGCAGCCTTGAACCCTTGGGCTCAAGGGATCCTCTTGCCTCATCTTCGAGAGTAGCTGGAACTACAGGCATGTGCCACAACGCCTGGATGGGTTTTTAAAACAATTTTTTTGTAGAGACAGAGTCTCGCTATATTGCCTAGGCTGGTCTTGAACTCCTGGGCTCAGGCAGTCCTCCTGCCTCCCAGAGTGCGGGGATTACAGGCGAGAGCCACTGCAACCAGCCTCTGTGTCTGTCCTTATGAGGGCATTAATCCAGTTCATGAGGGCTCCATTTTCATGACCTAATCACCTCCCGAAGGCCCCACCTCTTAATGCCATTATGTTGGGGATTAGGGGCTCCATACAGGAATCTGGGGGTCACATTCGGTCCGTGGCAAAGCTCTTTATCGAGTTGGAGAAGTCAGTCCATCCTGTTGTCCCTTGTTACACCCTTTGCCCTCCTCTTTTATAATACAGCGTGTTAAACATTCCTCCATCCCTACCTTCACTCATAACTGAGTGTTGCTGTCCGAGCCGGTCTCCAAGACCGTCCCGTGGTCCTCACCTCCGTGTGTCACGCCCTCGTGCAGCCCTTCCCACGTGGGATGGGGCTGACCGGGTCACCAAGGGGACAGTGTGAAAACGGTGGAGCGTGACTTCCAAACTAGGCCATGGGAGATGCTGCGGTTTCTGCCTCGTTCTCTTACCTCGTTTGCTCTGAGAGAAGCCAGCGCCCTGTCATGAGGACACTCGGGCATCCTGTGGAGAGGTCAGTGGCAAGGAACTGAGGCCACTCGCCAATAGCCGTGTGAGCAAGCCACCTTGGAGAGAAATCCTCCACCCCCCGCAAAGCCTGGCTGAAGTCTCAACTGAAACCTCGTGAGACACCCTGGGCTAGAACCGCCCAGCTGAGCCACTCCCAAATTCCTGATCCTCAGAGACAGTGTAAGGTAATAAATATTTAGGGCTGTTTTAGGACACTAAGTTTTGGAACATTTTATAAGGCAGCACTAGGTCACCATTAGAGATGCTGGAATTCACTGGAATCCAGCAACGAATGGGCATGGCTCCCACACAGATGTCACTATGCTGATGGGAGTGCCCTGAGGCCACCTGGGAGGGGGGCAGGTAGGCTCTCTGAAATATTCATTGAAACGTCTAGAATGCGCTTTAGCCCACAGTTCTACTTCTGAGGATTGATCCTAGCGCACTTGCATGTGTGCATAAAGGGGACAACCTCAGTGTCCCTCCACAGAGGACTGGGTCGATCCATTGTGGAACATCTGTGCAAAGGAACCGGACAGCTTAAAAAGAGCAGTGACCACCTGGGCGCCATGGCCAGGCTACGAGGACATTAACTCACAGCGCAGGGCCTGGTGGGGAGTGATTTGGTCACTCCCAGGAGAGCAGGAGGTGACTCAGCAGTCCCACTCCTGACAGCATCTGAGAGATGCTCTGATGATGCACATGGACTTGGGCGTTCACAGCAGCACTGCTTTTTAAATAAACTTAATTCTGGAATAATTTCAGATTTACAAAGACATTGCAAATTCAACAGAGAGAATTCTTGTATACCCCCCACCCGGTTTTCCCCTTTGATTAACATCTTACTTAACTGCAGTACATTTATTAAAACCAAGAAATTAACATTGGAATAATGTTATTAACTGAATGACAGAGTTATTAGAATTTCATAAATTTTCCCATGAATGTTCTTCTTTTGTTCCTGGATCCAACCTAGGATCCCACATTACATTTAGAAAAACACTGGGTTTTCTTTTCTTAAAAATAGATCTATTGAGATATAATTTGCATACCATAAAATTCACCTATTTAGAGTGTACAGTTCAATGGATTTGAGTGTATTCATAGAGTTAGAGAAATATCATTACTAATTCCAGAACATTTTCATCACCCTCAAAGGGAATCCCTACCCGTTAGCACTCTCGTCCCACCCCCCTCCCCCAGCCCTGGCAACCACAGCTCTACTTCCTGTCTGTGCGGATTTACGTGTTCTGGACGTTGCATGTAACAGGAATCATGTAATATGTGGTCACTTGCGACTGGCTTCTTTCACTTAGCATAATGTTGAAAAACACTGCTTTTAAATTTTTAGTGGAGACTATTTTTTTGAGCAGTTTTAAGTCTGCAGCAAAATCGAGCAGAAGATACAGATATGTTTCATACACCCCTGCCCCCCCTAGCACTATCAACATCCCCTGCCAGAGTGGCACATTGTTACAATCCATGAACCTACACTGACAGATCATTTACTCAGAGTCCACAGTTGACACTGGGGTTCACTCTTGGAATTGTACATTCTATGGGTTTAGACAAATGAATAATGACGTGTATTTACTATTACGGTATCATATGGGAGAGCTGCACTGCCCTAAAAATCTGTGCTCTGTCTACTCATCACTTCCCCCAATGAGCATTGTTTATAATAGCGAAAAACTGGAAACCTAAAGAGTTATCTACAGATGAACAGAGAAATACATTTTGATATATTCACATAGCGAAATACTATTCAACTGTGAATATGAATGATTTAGAGCTACATCTGTCATCTTGGATGAATCTCAATACTATTGAACAGAATAAGCCAGCTGCAGAAGAATTCAGGATTGCCAATAACTATCATAGTATTGATGATGTCGTGGCCAACATGTAATTGGGCAGTGACTATGTGCTGGGTACGGTTCCCTTTATAGGGATTGCTGACTTATTACGCATGCAGTAGAGAACATTTATATAAGGTTTTAAAATGAGCACAATAATACTACATATTCTTTATGGAAGTGTGTGTATGCAATAAATATATAAAACCATGCATACAAATGATAAACACCAAGTTCAGGGCAGTGGTTCCCTCTGGGGTGGGAGGAAAGAGGGTGGAATCAGAGTGGGAGGAAGGGACTTCGATCGTACCTGTGATGTTTGTTGTCTTAAACTGGGTGGTGGCTGTGGGTGTTCGTTATTCTCCATCTTTGTGATGTGCCTGATCTATTTCATAATAATTTTTAAAAGAGCAAGGCTACTGCAGAACAGTGTATGGAGCGAGCTATATTTGGGTTATTAAAATGATTCATACGTATATGCTTACAGATGCATGCACTAGCTCTGGAAAGGATCACAAGGAACCCTTAATAGGCCCAGGATTTGGGGAGAGCCCAGGGCCTGGGGACCAGAGGTGGAGGGGAGACACGCTTTTCCCTGATACTTTTTGAATTTTGTATTGTGTGTATTATTAATTAAAAAAATAATCCAACCTTATATTTATATATTTCCTTTTGCTTTGCCAGGCAATTTCCCACCCAGAACCTCATTCCCTCCACAAAGGTCCTGGGGCTCCCATGATCGTAGCATTCGGATGAGAACGCTGAGTTGCAGACAGGTGCCTGGGTTCCTTGCCTGGTGGCTGGTTCCCAGGTGAGGCTCCTCCTGCCCTGCACGAGTTCTGTTAAACATTAAAAGCCAGTGATGGGGAACTTGTATCTTTTCCTCATTCTGTTTTTACGAAATGCTGAAAATAAGCAAATCCATAGAGAGGTTAAGTAGATTTGTGGTTGCCTGAGGCTGGGGGCAGGGAGGGGGAATGAGGAGTGACTGTTAGTGGGTTTCTCTTAGGAGTGATGGAACTAGATAGTGGTGATGGCTGTACAACATTGTGAATGCACTCAGTGCCACTGAATTGTATACTTAACAATGCTCAGTTTTAAGCTCTTTATATATCAGAACAACAACAACAACAACAACAAAACCCAACCAAAAAAAACAATGCTCACTGAAGACACTCCACCTGAACACACTCTTGCCAGTATCCATCACCTGCCCACCTGTTCTCCATTACCCTTCTGCCCTGCTCACATTTTGTTCCTCCCCGACTTTGTTCCTGGCAGCACTGTGCCAAACTAACTGCGTACTTTCCCAGTCTGCCTTGCTTCTAGGGGTGGCCGTGGACACCACTGTGGCTGGTGACATATTGGCAGACATTTCTGGGAAAGCACTGGCTTTTCTGTTGAAAGAGAGACACAGCTGAATAGTCTTGCCCCTTCTTCCTGCCTTGGAAGGGAATGTGATGTGTGGAGCAGCAGCAGCTGTTGGTTGTCACGAGGTGAGAAGTTTGAGGGCAAGGCTGAAAGAATCTCAGACTGGACATTGTTGAGCTGTCAGACCAAAGCCAGGGGCCACCCAGCTCTTGTCCAGCACATCCTTAGTGAGAACTTTCTGTTCTAGGTGCTGGGCAGTGAACAAAGGCAGACAAAATCCAGGCCTTCCTGGAGCTGACATTTTCATGTCATATGAAAAGAATAAACCACTATGTAAGCCACTTTTAACTGGAGTTTTTGTTATTTGCAGCCAAATATATTAGTAGTATTAAGTGATACAACCATTTTCTTAAATCGTTCGATCTACTCCCAGGGGTGACAGTGAAGATGTTCACATCTGTGTTAAGGTGCCCTGGCCACACAGCTAACAAGTCCCTGAACGTGGATGTGGAGAAGTTTCTGGAGCTGGAGCCCAGACTGTACTTCCCATACATGTCTTTCTTATATCCACCCCACCTCTCTGCACGGCACCTACCCAGGGTCTGTCCTTGTGGGGCGGCAGGACCGTGATGATGTGAACACCATGGCCTCAGAGAGCTGGATGTAGGGCGACGCTGTAACAGTAAAAATTGGAAATTACCCTACACGTCCAACTAAAAGAGGACCGTCAAGGAAATTAGGGCGTACCCACGCAATGGGCGGCAGGGCCACCGCTTCCGTGAGGGCTGGGGACAGGCAGCCACGTGAGCCGGGCTTAGCGTGTAAAGGACAGCCGGGACAAAAGTGGGCGTGCATCACGATTCGAGCTCAAGTAGGGGAAGACGGACGTCGGAAGACCGGAAGGGGTTCGCGTGGCTGGATGCTAACCCGGCTGGGGGCAGGGCTGTGGGTACCTCTCTATTTCTCGGTGTGCGCCTAATGTGGTTTCGTGGCTTTGAAATTCAAACCCGTAACTCTGTTTAGAAAACAACTTTCAAACACGTGCACTCCCGGCGGGAAGATGGGGTGTCTCGCCACCCCCTTGGGACAGCGCAGGGCACAGGGGTCCGAGGGCGTCGGCACCCTCGGCGCCGCCCTGCCCTGGGCTGGGAGCCCAGCCGAGGACGCCTGCCGACACCTGCCGCTGGGCGTGGGGCGAACCGGTCCCGGCCCCGCCCCCAGGCTCCGGGATTGGCTGAAAGACGCCCCACCCACTCCAGCCAAGCCAATCACGGGTCCACGATCTTTGCCAGAGATTGGCCCACGTGGGGCACGTGACTGGCAGGCCCAGCGTCCCCTGCGCGCGCCGTGGTCAAATGCGAGGCGGGAGCGGAGCGGCGGTCAGGCAGCCGCGGTGGGATGAGGGCCGCGGTCCGGCTGCGCCTGGGGACGGGGACCTGGGGACGTGGGGAAGGTGGGCCCGCTCTCCACCGCGTCCTCCAGCCCTTTCCCCGCGGGGCCCACCGTCCGGGAGGAGCGCATACGTCCAAGGTAAGGACAGACTTGGCCGCGGCGAGCTGTGGCGCCGGGAAGGGGCGACCCGCGTGGTGGAGGGAGCCTGAGGGGAGGCGGCGGGTGTGCCGCTGGGCCGCCGTCCCGGTGGGGATGTCCGCGCGACGGCTCTGGGGCCTTGGAGGCCTGAGCGGCGGGATGTGCCGCACACCTGTAAGCCCTCTGCGGTAAATGCTCCAAGGAAGCCGGGCGGGCCTGTGGTCAGTTCTCCGGGCAGCCTGGAACTTTCTCAGGCTGGTGCGTTAAGGTGGGCTGGGGTCCTCCCAGGGCCGTGGCTTTGAGTGGTTGGAAACCCTGTTAGTGCTTGAGTCTTCTGAAGTTGAGGGGGAGGGGTGGACACAACTACAGAAGCGGTAGTTTGACAGGCCAAGGCTGAGGCCTAGTGGAGATGATAGCTCAGAGAAGCCTGGCTAGAGTTTGGCTGAGGATAGAATGTTAGTCATCACCCAAGGGTGTCTTTGTGGTCTTTGCAGCCTCTCTCAGGCGAGCTTACAGCAGAAATACGTGCCTTCCTTCAGAAGCCGGGCATTGGGATAAGTTGCTCAAAACACCTGATTGTGGGAGGATGGCTGTGCTCCCTGCCCGTCCTCTGTGGGCGGCCCCGTGCCTGCGAATCCTCTATCCTTCTAACATTCCCCTGGTACCACGGGGAGCTGTGGGGTTTGCCACTCGCTGAAACAGGGCTGGTCTTGGCAGGTGTCTTTCCCTCGTGGGGCCCATCCCTGTGTGCCACAGAACTGAGGCCTGTGGTGGGTGAGGGAGAGTCTGAAGGGTTTAAGCCCAGGTGTCTGTCTGCCCAGGACACAGTCTGCTTATCCTGCAGCCACTGATGAGGGATTTAGGAAGTGCCCCTTTCCACACCCTGGGGTAGGACAGGAGAGGTGTGTAGCTCTACACAGAGGTTAGGAGGCATCTGGTGGTACGGGGGAGCAGGGGCCACAGAGCAGGGGTCGGGGCTAGTGGAGGCTTCCCAGCAACTTTCCAGGCAGGGGACAAGGAGAGTCAGCATAGGGAAAGGCAACGCACGGGAGGAGCCCTAAGCCTCTAGGGAAGTCCTTCCTTGCCAGGTGTCTGAGGACCAGATGGAGGCCACAGGAGCTGCAGTGGCTGTGAGGGGTGAGCGGGGCCTCTGGGAGGTGGAAGGGCTGTCTCTGGCGTGGAGGGCTGCAGGGTAGTACTATTGCAGTGCATGGACTTGGCAGACCTGCCCCCATGAGGCTCATTTTCTAGAGGGGTGAGTGCAGTGGGAGGCAGGTGATAATCAGTAAGCAAATAAGTAAAGAAATAAGCCATTTGGGAGTATTGACAGGTGCCATGGGAGATGTGAGAGTGTGTGATTAGAGTGAGTCCTCTAAATCTGGTGGTCCAGGAAGCCATGCAGGCACAGGGGAAGAACATCCCAGGTACCAGGAGGAGCCAGCAGAGTGACAGTGTGGCTGGAGCAAGGTGAGGAGGGCCGGCAGGGGCCCAGGTCTCTCAGGATGGGGCGGAGCTTAGTCAGCGGTGGCTTATGTTTCATGCTATGTGCAGCCCTCTTATTTTGTGATCTTCTTTCCTCCCACCATAAGGAGCCACCACACTCCCCACTTAGTGCTCCTGGCTGCTGCCAGAGAGAGCTGGTCACATGCCTGTGAGGGGGAGGGAAGCTGGTCTTTCCCAGCAAGCCTGCCGGTTGCTAAAGGTCTCAGGCTGTGTGGTTTTCTCTGGGCCCCATGTCTCTATCAGGGCCTTTATAGTCACATTTTATAAACTCCTGCTTGAAAACGGAGTCTTTATTTTTAGCCTGCCCAGATGGCAGGCTCCAGGCCAAGGAAGGCTGCTGCTGCTGCTCCCTGCCTTTGGCTTTAAGTAAAGCTTCAGAGCTGTGTGGGTCTGTTGTGCTTGTTTCCAGACTCCTTCTGTAACCGTGGGCTCTTTATCTCATCCTTCATTTGCTTGGCCTCTCTCCTCTGCCACTGAGGGTAAGAGCAGAGGGAGAGGAAAGGGCTGCCCCGTTTTATAATAACTGGCAGAGGGAGGCTGTGGGCTGGGGGAGAAGGCACCATCATCTGGGTCAGGAGCTGCACCAGGCATCTGTGGTTGCAAGCAACAGAAATGGGCTCTGGCTGACCTAGGCCACAAAGGAACATGTTGGGAGTGTTCTGGGTCATTCACAGCCATGAGGGGAAGAGTATAACAGGAGGGAAAGATGGGGCCCAGGGCAGCTCTGCTCCCGTGGTGAGGACTCAGTCTTCAGAGTGACTTGTTCCAGCTACCTGTAGGCCACATGGGACGGCATCTGGTTCTTTGAGCTTCAGTTTCCTCATCAGTAAAGGGGATAATCACTGTGGTGAGACTTACCTCATGAGAATTAAAGCAGATGCCACATGTCACATGCTCTCTAAGCCATGGAGCCTTTTACAAATGTCGGGTCCTTTCTCTGAAAACCAGAGGTTCCCTAGGCCTTGCTTCTCCTGATCTCAGTTGAACAAATTAAGGTAACCAGATTCCCACCAAATTAAGTCTCCCTTTTCCACAACTCTGAGGTCCTTTACCCAGGAGACGCCTGCACCTTGCCCAGCTTCCTGAACCCCAGCCCCTGCGCAGATGGCTTCAGAAGGGGACAGGGAGAGGGAGTGCCCTGTCAGCAGGGCAGATTCTGACCCAGCCAACGGGTCCCAGGACACCTGATTGGGTTCTCTCCTACAGACTTAGGGAAGCTGTATGGCAAACCCTTCTCTACTTGCTGTGGACCTTGGCAAGACTTAAGTTTCCTCATCTGTGAAGTGGGGCTCTTAGTTTCTACCTCACAGGGCTGTCAGGCACTCCGTGGGTCAGTACTCTGAGCAGGCCTGGCACACAGCACTGGGTGGACTGACTGCTGTTCCCCGCCTGTACTACTTCTTGGGCTCTCACACAGACCTAAGTTGACATCTGCCTTGTGCTTGTGGGCCCCTCCTTGGAGTGTCAACGGCTGTGTGCTCCTCCCACGCTCTGGGGTTTGGAGAACACATTTAATTCCATTTTTGCAGTCCTCGGGCAGGGAAGACTACAGGTGGGCACGATGGCTTGCCTTCTAGGAGCCCCAGGACAGGGGTGCTGGCTACCAAATGCAGGTGGCTGATGAGCTGTGTTCATACTCAGTCTGGCTCACCAGGCTGTTCCTGTGATCCCCAACTCATATAGGGCCCAGTGGTCATGGGCAGTGTTCCAGCTCACCTGTTGACTCTTGGACATGTGCCACATACTCTGAGCAGAGGCAATGGCATGTGGCTGAGAAGCCCTGGCCACCTCTCCCTGACCACCCCTTCAGATTCTTGGATCATTGGCTACGTCTGTTGCCTGAAACTGAAAAATCCGGTTATCCAATTGACTTCTGGCCTGGCGAATAGCAGCACTGTTGGTAGTCTGGCGAGGTCAACAGGCACAGGGTAGAATTCCAGATCTGAGCAGCTCCTTGCTCCCTTGAGATATGTGTGGCAGGACAACTCAAGGACATGCTGACAGACACGGCACGTGGTATTGCCCTGCCTCTGGGCATGTCAGCAGCCTGAGAAGACCCGGCTGCTGCTCCCATCTGGCTGGAGAGTCCCACAAACATTCACTGCTGTTGCCGTTTCCTGGTCCACAGGCAGATGTGGGTTCCTGATATGTGTGCTACACCCCAGGCTCGTCTTTCAGGATGGGAAGGGATGCTCGGGAAGGCTGACATTTAACGTTAAGTGGAGCGCGACGGTGTTGAGACATTTCTTATGTCGTTTTTCTTTTAAAAGAAAAACATGTTGCCATTCCTTGTAAAAAAAAAAAAAAATGGAAGTAGTTTTTCTGTGATGAGTGCCCTCAATCACTAAAAACAAATACTTTGTATATTTTTAACAAAATGTGAAAATGATTGGTGCTGCTGATTTGGGTGAGCATTACCAACAAGTGCCACCAGGGGACGACACAACACAAGGGAGGAGGGTCTGAAAGCCCAGGACTCTGGGTCAAAATGTTTTAATTAAATGAAAATACTGAAGTGATATAGTAGAGAGTGCTTTTAATGGAAAATTAATTGATAACACAATCTTATTTCAATTTACTTTTATTTTTAACTTAAATGACTGTGTATATCACAGTCTTATGATGAGAAAGGCTCCAGAATCATGTCTAGGTCTTCTCAACATTTCATATCGAATTGTTTTTTTCTTTACGATGTGCATTGATATGGGCTTCTCAGTTCAGAAAACAAGGCACTATAACTATTTTATTAGCTACATTAATACATTGAAGATATATTTATCCTTTCATTAAATATACAGCATTTGAATACAATATGGTTTTATGCAGATCAGGTTCAAAACACCCAAGGCACACACTTTATTTTTTTCCTTTTTTTTCTTTTATGTATTTATTTGAAGGCTCATATTAAAGTTTCGGAATTGCTATGAACAAAGAGTTCCAGAGTAGAAGCAATGGACAGTGATTGTTGTAATTTTAAACATGAAATGCTAAAGACTGTGAAATGTAGAAACATGTTACAGGAACAATAAAGAAACAAAATCACTGATACAGCATGGATTAAAATTGAAGTGATCAGATCTTCTGAAGTCTGAGAAACAAGTTTGGAAATTATCTGATTTCCCACAAAGCCCGGGCAGCCCGTATGCATGCAGCTGCTGTGGTCACCCAGCCATGGTGGAATTTTCACCTACTTGCATGTGTACGTGGATATCTACAAATACAGAAACACATTCCAGTTCACTAGTTGTTAAAATGCCTCAAATAAAGTTCAAGTAAAAGAAAACATCTTCCAATATTTTTTCCCCCAATAAGACAAACTAATATATTCATCTAGGAAAAGAGGTCTGGAAAAAAACCATTGGACAGTAAAGTTTGGGGACATGTTAAGGTTTGGGAGAAACTATTGGATGGTGAGGCAGGAGGGCTTTGTAAAATACAAAAGATAAGTGGCTTCAAATTTTTCATGGATATGGAAACATAGTGCTCAAACTGCTGCTCAAATGGAGAATGTGCCAAAATAGAAGAAACCATTCAGAAACTAAAGACAAGTTTTCACTGATGAGACCAAAGAAGAGGTTCAATGTTTAAGTTAAAATTTGCTTCCCTCAATTGGAAGGGGTGGCCTATGTCTTCCTGGCTTAGTTCTTTGCCAAAAGACACAAGTGCTCTCTTGCTCCAAGCCTTATTAGTACCTTGTTGCTTCTCAAAACATTGTTAGATTTATGTCAAGCAGAGAGGCTTCCCAGTTCTGCAACTCCCATGGCTAGAAGGCAACCAGCTGGGGCTGAGGGGAGCCCTATACTCTGAGGAGAGAGATCCAAACCCGGCTCACCTCTGTGGCATCCCTGCTTCCTCCCCAAAACAAAAACGAAAGCCGATTCTGACATTTTTCACAATTCTGAACTAATATACATGTTTCCATTTATACATTGAGAATACTTTAAGGAAATGGAACCAAGGCATCGTTTTAGCTCAGTGGGAGGAGCGCTTTTACTCTTTGATGAAAGATATTATCTGGTCAGTTTTATAGAGGTAAAGCCGGCTATGATGCTTCAAATAACCTGCATTAGATTGCAGATTTGGCAACTTTTTGTTTGTTTAATTCAGACAGTTTTCACTGTTTGCAATCAGAACCACAACCTTAGTGCAATAGTATATTTATTTTTTTTACAGTAATTTTGGTTGCCATACAAGAGATTAAAGGATTGGGAGAAAGTGCAAATTACAGGAGCTTGGTTTTGTTTTTGTTTTTTTTAATAAAGTCTAAAAAGAATAAAAGCACAAAAGTAACAGCAACATAGATAATGCGAACACGTGTTGTTACACAAACTATAGTGTGAAACATATTAGTATTTAAAAAACAAAAAAAAATTGTTAATGGGAAAATCAATATTTGTGGCCCACACACAAAAAGTCATTGCCAGATCAATTGGGTAATGCTTGTTCAATAACTGAGAAAAAAAATCCACCATTTTATTAACTAAAGTATCACAAATAATTCACTTTGTGATATGTAAAGTTCAGCAAATCAACAGTCACATTGAGTCATTTTTATATTATATGAATTAACTTAAAATGTGCACAGACACCCTGGAGAAGGTATCTTGGCAGGTATACATAATTTACATCTTGATAGATTTGGGTTTTGTATACACGGTATTACAGAAACTAGGTATGTAAATGCAGTTTATTTAAATTACAGTATATAACAAAAGTTGATCTTAAAACCTGGAATAATATTAACATCTTTAAATGAGCAGTTTAACATTTGTCCCACCATTAAAGAGGGTCATGGAATAGGGCCTGGTCCTTACATGTCCTAGAGGGGGAGAACAGTGGGTGGCGATTTGAATGAGGAACTATATTGCTCTCTGTAGCAAAATCAGCAAATAGAGCTAGAGACCGATTCATCTTGGCAACATGTTTATTGGTCAGTGCAGGTTCTGATAGGTCTTATTACTTTTCTATAATAAGACAATGTAAAAACAAACTATTTTATCAGCTATTTAGCCAGCTTGCTTCTGGCTAGTGGCATGTGGCTTGAAGTCTCTTAAGAAAGGGAGTAACAGCCAACTCTCACCACCTGGCTGCCAAAGTTTAATGAACCCAAAGTCACCACGTTGTGATTGGTTACAGTCTACCAGAGGTTTCTTTTCTCTTATCTAGCATTTTGCCTGGCACTGAGCACAGAGGTAACACCAATAGTAGGCAAAGCAAAAAGAGCCATGGTGAAGTGGTGGGCTTACTAAATTTTGCACTGTCATCAAATGGAAGACAAATTAATAGCCAAACCACCATTTTTACATTTTTTCTAAAATATTGGGCAGCCCAGCAGGCCACCTATAGTATCTTGGCTGGAAATTTCTCTAGAGTAATGTTCGTTCATCCCCCAGTGGAAAAATTGAAAGTACACGGAAGTAAAGCGCCTTAATATTCAATTATTTCAAGTTGGATTGGATCATTCAAATATAAAGATTGACCTGCAAAAACATTTTGGAACAGGAGAAGGTCTAAAGACTCAGTTTCCAAATCAGGGGCATGTAGCTGGAAAAGTTGTGTGTGTGTGGTGTGTGTGTGTATTTTGGTTTTATTTTTAGAGAAACTGCTGCATTGTGAATTATAACCACTTTTGAAGAAATTGTCCTTCAATGATGAAGTTCTAGCAAAGATAGAAAATATAACACAGCTCTGCTGGTTCAGATGCATCCAAATAAGGTTGATTTAAAAAGGTCATACTTTTATAATTATTCCACAGAAATAGTATTATTAAATCACAAAAGTTTTTTTTTTTCTTTAACTTTCTAGCACTGAAGTGGCACAAAGGCTGCCTAGTAGACCAGCCACTTTTTTTTTCTTAAAATATTGTGCTTGTAAACTATCTGTACAACTATTCAAACTTGCAGTAAAGAAAGAGATTTTAAATTTCTAAATTTTACGTATTCATTCTAGAGCTGTTCCAGACCTAACCAGATACTTGGTCGTGAGCATAAAGAAAAAATTAAAAAAAAAAAATCATGTTTTATAATTAGAGATGGGCTGAGCTAGTTCTGAAATCATAATAAAACCAAAAACCTGACATTCGAGTATCCTCCAAATGTGGGAGAATGTGCTGGAAGCCTGACTGGATGTTTTGCAGCCCATGTGCAGTTGGTGACCTCCCTTGGCAATCAGCGGTATCCTTGCCGGGAGCGGGGCTGCAGGGGAGAGCCTGGGGTGCTCAAGGAAGCCTCGCCGGAGAGGCCGGGCTGGCTGTCCAGGAGGCCTCCCTGCTTTCCTTGCCTTACTCGTCTGCTGCTCACCCTGATCCTGCAGCCCACCTGTGTTCTCAATCCTGGGTTCCGTCTACACTCCATACCCACTGTGTCTTCAGAGGACCTGCTGTACTATTAAGACAAGCTGGTGGGATTCCTAGACACCCAGAGAAAAAGGGGAAAAGCCCCAAAGTACCATCTTCCCTGGCCTCTGAGAGCAAAAGGACCATCTCGGCAGAGATGCTCACCCGTGGCCGGGCTCAGAACTGAGGGTCCTGCACCCCCCCAGCTCCCAGAGAAGACACCGTCTCACAGGGCAGCAGTGATGCCCACCGTGAGCTGTGCATCTTCTTGTCCTTCATGTCAGAGTAGATGCTCACCTGCTCTGGTCTTTGCTGAGCTCAACACACCTTCATGAAAAAGAATTCTGAGAGGCAGAGAACCCCTTTCTCCATCCTGGATGGATACTCCTGGCAGACGGCAGCGCTCGTCCTTGAGGAGACCTGGGACCGAGGCAGCTGCACACTGGCTGCTTCCATGGCCAGGTCTCCTCTCCTTTTTGGGATCGTGGCTTTGTGCTTTGGCTAACTCCATGTGACATCTGTTTGGCCACCTTGGAATTATGCTAGTAGATTTGCAGAAATAAAGAAAGAAAGCTAAGCAAAGCTGGGCACGATCCCTTTCAAACTCCCCACCACTGCCAAGGACTTCATGGTCAAAGAGCCATGGATGCTCATCACAGGATGAGATGGGGTAAAGAATCTGTATAGGGAAAAAAGTTTCTCTACCTTTCAGGCCCAAGAAGGGGCACCAGACAAACACATCTGTGAGCATCTCACTGCAAGCAAAGTGCAGGAGAGAGAAAGGAGCAAGTGAGCATCGGGTGTCCTCTGAGGCCACAGGACTGAGGAAGGCCTCGTGCTGGGGCCTAGGGTGGTGAGAGCTGCCCGGAACGCAGAGGAGGGAAGTCTCAGGAGGTATCTAGAACACACTGGTGTCTGCCTACAAGAGCAAGGATCCCGTGCGAAATCGACGGGGAGCTTCTTGGACCCGGCAAGTGAGGTCACCTGCATGCTGGGAGGCAGGCTGGGAATCTCTTTCCATGCTAGAAAAACACTCTCTCCTTGTCCCCTGTTTGACAGAAACTGCCCAAGAAACCCCTAGAGAGCTGGAGGTTTCAAGGCCTCTGCTCAGCCACACCGTGGACACACACAGTATTTCTTTGGGTATCAGGAGACAAACCCATGGAACGGGGTTGACGCTCACAGACTTGCTTGGCCATTCTAGTATTTCAGTGCAAGCCCATCTCTACTTATAACAAGAAGTCTATAAAGGTAAAGCGCAGCCGTCCTTATCTGTCAAGCAGCTGTTTCAAAGCCCTTTCTATGTTCATTCTGTGCCCAACTCGAGTCACCCCCAGGTCGATTAGGTCTTCCTTCTGAAGGTTTGGTAAGTGACTGCCATCGATCTCATTGTCCATGAAGGTCTCTTTATGTTCACCCAAGTTTAGACTTTCCAGCCAATCTGCCACATCTGGTTTAGTCCACAGGTGGACAGGTTTAGTTGTAAAAGGCTTATTTGAGATTGGCTGTTGCAGTATCGAGGGAGATGGCGACCTGCTGCGTCCCACTGGGTTCAAGCCAAATAGGTCCCCGGAGGGGGGCTGGCTCGGAAGGCTAAAGACATCTGAGAGAGTGGGAGAGGGAGAGGCAGCAGCAGCGGACAGAGGGGCAGGCAGAATCTCTTTGTTCATCTCTGTTGGCGAGACCACAGGGCTCGGGGCACGTCTTGTTCCTGAGGTCCTACTTTCATAGTCGTGGGGCCGGCTCTGCAGGGTGATGGGCTGGGAAGTGCCAGGGCGGACAGTGAAGGTGACTGTCGTGCTCCGTGTACCTGAGACGGTGCTCATGACCTCTGGGCTTCTGAAACGGCAACAACAGAGAAAATCATTACAAGGCAGGTTACCGAGCCAGGTTGGCAGGATGCAGATCACTGAGGAAGGTGAGGGGGACACCCAGACCACACCAGAGCATCCAGTGGCAGATGTGCTCACGTGGCAGTGAGCAAATGATTTGCCATGCCAGGACAGGGAGGAAAGGAGCAGAGGCAGAGTTCTAGGGAGACACCAGAACACACCAGGGTTCAGTCCCACTCCCCTGAACCCAGGATGGAGGTGCTGGGTGGGTGTGCCTGGCTAGGTGGGAGGGGGCCAGTGAGGCCCTTGTAAGGCTCGAATAGGACATGAAGACAGGGCTAGAATGGAGTCCTGTCCCCTGAGTGGGATGTGCCCGGTGACCTCATCAGTACCCCTTGAGGAAACGACATGCCCCTTGTCAGTGAGCAGGAGGTGCACCCTTGAGGAGAGAGCCTCTTCTCAACTGCCCAGCTGTCCTCCGCCTGTTGGCTTGAATGGACGAGTGCAGGGCGGGATGTCCCCAGGCCCTCTTTCAGTAAGCAGAAAGCCCTGTGGCTACCTGGGGGCACTCAGGGTTTTCTAGGTGATTTTTAGCCCCTTTCCTGTGAAAGATTCTTTAGTAAGATATACAATCCTTTTCAAAAAGCAGAACTCTGAAAGGAGCCCCGTTCTCCCAGCGGCCATGGCAGTCCTTGGCAGTCCCCTGTGCTCCTCCTGCTCTGGTTGGGCAGATAAAACCCCTGGAGCCAGAGAGGGGACAGGCTCAACTCTAGGTCCAACCTTGACTGGCCCCAGTGAGGTGGTTGGATGACTTCCATGGGAAGGAGGTCACAGCTCAGTGCTGGGGAAGTCCCCAGTCCCCACGCTCACTTACGTGGAGGTGGTCTTTTCATAAACCACTCCCCCACTGGTTTTGGCCAAGGCCCATGGCGGGCTTTCTCACCACACCCAGAGAGGAACCCCCCCACCCCGGGCCTGGTGCACATTCTGCTATCTGCAGACGGAAGGCATGTCCATCCCACTGGCCCTGGGAGAGCCACAGCCGCTGGGGAGGCACAAGAGTAGGTGTGCCTCTCTTGCCTTTTGGGCTCATTTGCATGGATGTGGATAGACCACCTACCCCCTTCTGGAAAGATCCATCCTACTACAGGCCTCTCCCTAGGATCTGTACCCTAGAGATGTCTCTTGGAGTCCTGGCTCTGCCAAATACTGGCCCATGAGCCTCCATGTCTTCATTTATAAAATAGGCTCCTCCCTTTTTAAGTGGGGGGACAGCTGGGAGGAAGCGCTCTGGAGAGTGCGAGGGGCGGCTCCGGAGCGGTGCCGTGGCTGTGAGTGATGGCGGGCGGCTGAGGCGTCTCAGTGGAAGGGTCGTGGATGGAGGAGTGTTCCAGCAGCAGCTGAGATGCCACCGTGTGGGGAGACTCCCCAAGGACAAGACTGAAGCCCCGCGCGTCTGCTGTTAGCCAGTCTTGTCAGTTTGCATCACAGTTGTTGGGGATCAGCTGCTGCCCACTTAGAGCAGCAGTGCTCAAAGAGGAGCCCACAGACCCTTCATAAAAGTCACCCAGGACACTGGTCAAGTGAGGACTGCTGAGCCCCTCTCGAACCTACTGAAATAGGATGGCTGGGGACAGGGACCAGGTGCCTGCAATTAACCAAACCCCAGACATTCTGATAGACTCTGGACTTTAGAAACCACTTGGGTAGGCCTTGGTTTTTCTTCCAGGACATTCAAAAGGCTAAGGGGCCAGAACCTGTAAGGAAGCTGATTGAAGGGAGTGTGCTGGAGACAGGCGAGGCTGCCAGTCTGGTCTGCCTATCTCTCGTCTGTTCCTTTCCTTTGCTGCTGTTTGTTTTCTTTACCACTGTTGTGTATTTGGGTAAAACCACCAATTGGTTACCTAGGCGCCTCCAAGCCTTGTGACACTTCCCTACTTGTTGTTAGTCCTTGTTACTCCAAGTATGGAGTATTCCACCATGAAAGGAAAGAGCAGATCTGAACAGGAGCTAGTGCTGTGGACTCAAGCGTCCATCCTGTCGTGAGAAGTGTTTCCAGGGGCTGGGAGGTGCACGCTGCCGGGCCAGGCACACCTCCACCCACAGAGTGCTCACAGGCAGTTTCCTGGAGGGTGGGGCGCCCCCGGTGGGACTTGCTACCAACAGGGTGTTCCTACCTGGAGCCTACCCATCCCCTCCTCCCGAGGGGGTGCCGGTCACTGGTGGTGCTGGTGGACTGTGTATAACAACAGGTGTGAGGCAGCCCCAGGTGAGACTGAGGACTGCCACTACTGCTAGGCTCAGTTGTTCAAAATTAAGAAATTGGAGTCTACCTGGGCTTCATGTGCAGGGGAAGGGGCTGGCACTCTCTGGTGTCTAGCTTTAGATTCTCAGGAGAGAGGTGGGCTGTGGACACAGGAGAGAAGAAAAAACTCACTGATGCTCAAGTAGGATCCAAAGATCTGCTCCAGTTCCAACCTGAGCAAGCTAAAACCGGTAGGGAGTCGTGGTATGTCCATCAAGATGGCCTGTCTCTGTGCGCCACAGCCATAGGTGTGTGTGTTTGGGGGAAGGCTCACTTTTTTCACTTTAGTAAAATAAGCTAAGATGATTGAAATAAGATGAGAAAGTGTAAAGCCACTGCATTCAGAGGCTATCTGTGGTGTTAATTAGGGCCAGGACCTTTGGGGAAGAAGGCATGCTTTTCGTTAAGTGGGAATTCATCCTACAAGAACACATTTGCTCAGGTACGACTGGGGTGGGGGAGGTGCTTTCTCTGAAGCTGACTTTGCTTGGTGACTGCCCATGACCCCGGCTCTGGGTGGATCCACTGAGGCAGCACAGCTGGGGAGCAGCCCTGTTGTCCATTGGGCTTGTGAAGTAGAGGCAAGTTAATTCCCCAAGTGACAGCGACTGCTACAAACCTGGGCAGTGTTTAACAGTGGGTGTCTCTGGCCCAGGGGATGGCAGCAGCGCCAGCCTTACTGTGGAAATACCCCAACCAATCGCAGGCAGGGAAGGGCTCTACAGGCAGGTGTGTGTGTGGGAAGTGAAGAGGAGGCTCTGCGAACACCCTCGTGGGCAGCAGGAGCGAAAGACAGTGGCACACACGAGAGCGCGCGGCATCACCGCAGGCGGCACTTACTTCTGTTCAGCATGACCCTCTTCTGTTAACACCCATCATGGGAGCAAATGAAAATGACAAAATGCAATGACTTGAGACAACACTGCAAAATTAAGAAAGAAAAAAAAAAAGCATCTTTCGATGGATGGAATGAAAACAGTGGTACAGACATTGGCTGAGAATCCATCCAAGGCGGTCCCTTCTGGCGGTCCACTTTGAAAATCAATATGGGCATCACTTTCACATTTAGAACAGGAAAATAACAACCTTGCCTTCTTTGGCTTGGGATAATGTAACTCACTTAAAAAGAGGAAATATATCCAGGAAGAAGTTAAGAAAGAGAAAATAGTGACATTGGAATGCTGTTAGCCTCTGCCCGAAGCCCTCTGAGAACCAGCTTACTGCTAATTCCCTAACTCGGGGCCTGAGCCGTCTTCTCTCTTCTGCAGCTTAGGGAGGATAAACCAACATTCCCAGTGGGGTAGGGGGAGGCCACCCTACAGGGACGAGGTGATGGATAGCCAGCAGCTAATCACGGGGCGGGCAGATCCTGGCCATGTGCGTGGGGCCTGCTGGTGCCCTGCCCAACATGGCTAAGGAAAGAACCGCCACCGAGTCCCGGAAGCCCAGCGAGGCCTGCCCTGGCCCCCTCCCCCCCGCCCTCCTCCTCAGTGCGCGATTCTCTCCTGCTTCATTACACCCATGTTCACTGGATCCTCCCGGTTGCATAGATCGTTATGTTGCTAAGCAACCACTGGGTTCCTAGGCGGAACACATGGGAATCTGATGCTCTGATTTAGAACAGACGCATACACACTCACACACACCCTCTCTTGGACTATCACTTTCTAGCCTGCCTTTTAAATCAAATCCATATAGAAACATGAGAATTAAAAAAAATCAAGAGGTAATTGAGACACTCAGAGATGTGCTGTTATTCCATCAGTCAGTACAAGTTAAATGGGCTGGGGGAGGTATATGTGCGGGCGGCTTTTGCACTGTGTATACAAATCCAGTTTGGCTCTTGGACGGTGACTGACAGTGGGCCAGGGGCTGTTCAGCGTGGCCCACTGCGCCTGCTCCTTCTGTTCCCCATACAGGCTGCCTGGCAAGAGCCCGGCCCTGGTGCTGGGTTCAGAGTCCTGTCAGCATAAAATTCTCTCCCGCACACCAAGTAACACGTCTGCGTTTTAGTGACAAGCCACCATCCTACATGTAAAATAGCGCCAATTTCCAAACTGCTCTCCAATCGAGTTACTCTTTCTTTACAGCCTCCTGGTAAATGGGGCACTGCAGACTCGGAACTGGGGTTGCGGAGTCGCTAACCGGTTTGCCCAAGGCCTCAGTGTTGGGAGAGGGGTCAGCACCTCTCCCTTGTACTGAGCCTCGCGTCCATCTCGGCAGCTGGGCTGTGTCCGCGCTTCTGTACACTCAGGCCTCGCTGCCATCCGCGGGCTGTGAGGGGCCCTGGTCTGTTGTCAGTCCTCAGTGCCTGGCCCACAATGGGGACGTAATAAATCATCGTTGAATGAACAGTTAAAGGATGTTATGTCCATGTCCCAGATCACTTGGTTAAGTGACTTGACCAAGCTTACAGAGCCAGACCCGGGAGTGGGCTGGGCTGCCCTGGGTTCAGCAGCCATTGTGGGAATCCAGGGCTTCCTGCTAGGAGATTCACGTCTAAGATCAAGAAGGTGCCCAGCTTTCAGGGGGAAATGGTCACCCTGTGATATGTTCTTGCCAAATGTGTCTCGCATGCAAAATGGGAAGGAAGCATCTGATTTGGGACCTGGCCTTTGATGTGCAAGGACAAGGTGCTCCCACAAGACTGGACTAGCCCTTTCCAAATATGAGTCTAGAGAAAACACACTCTAACGAGTGTTCACCAGATTATCTACAATTTCATTCACTGCCATTATCTTAACGTTTCAATTGGTGCTGTGAAATGATAAAACCACCCTGACGGTGCTGAGGTTATGAAGATGTCATTAGGCAGCTTCTATTATTGAGTCTGCTTTGAAGTCTGCTCTGGGACCAGCTGGGCAGAGATAATTTTTTAACAACCCAAATTGATTTATTTAAAATCAGGAGGCGCTCAGGATGATACTGCAGAGAGCCGGTGAAGAGCCGGAGGCACTGGGAGGGAGGGAGGGGACGCAGGTGCTGCAAGTCAGTGGGCACAGGGACGGGAAGCTGGGGCTTGAGAGTGACTGTTCTGGGAGCCGGCCCAAGCCCCCAGGCAGCCCGAACCCCCTGCAGTGGCCCCTCACACCTGGAGTTCCAGGGAGGAATATCCTCCCCTAAGTCTAGCCATGCCTTGGAATGTCCCTTCTGGACCCACCAGAAAGGCTGGTGATCTAGAGGGGACCCTGTGGGGGCCAACATATGCTGTGCCCTCTGATGGAAGCCACAGGGGACCCCCATAGCATGCACTCACTGCTCTGCCATCCCCCCCCACACAGGGTGAAAGTGGAGCTGACCTTTTCCATGGATGTATTGACAAAGAACAACAAGATTATTTTGCTGTAAAATTAGTGTCTGGTATTTGTCAATTATATCTCAGTTAAGCTGGGGTAAATGATGCTTAGGTCTCCTGGGTCATAGCTAGTTTGTTTTGGGTCAAAGCATATAAGCCAAGCGAACTGTGCTGTGTTTTTTGGGGTTCTGGAGGCGCTTATCCCTGGAATGCACCTGCTTGTCTCTAGAGTGCAGGCCTGTGCCTGGGCTGCCTGGGCCTGGTTTTCTGCATAGCTAGCTCCTTTTTGTATTTCAGGTCATTCAAATATCACTTCCTTAAAGAGTATTAGCTCCTTTCTACACGTGGTCACTCTAACGTGTTAGCACCTCTTAGCTCATTGGCAGCATTTGTGACATTGGGGTTTATCTTGTTCATTATTTATCGTCTGTGTCTCTCCTCAAGAATTTGAGCTCCCCAAGGGAAGAGAGACCTGGAATGTTTTCCTTGTTCAGTGATAAATTCTGGACTCAGCATGGTGCCTGGCATATAAGAGACGATCAGTAACTATTTGTTGAATGAATGATTAATGACAGACTCTGCTGCCTCACTTTGGAGGGCCCAGGCGTCCTTGTGGGTGTATTCTTTGTTACTCTCCACCCCAGAAAGCAGCAGTTCAACGAACTCCCAACCAGCGAACCAGGGCACCATGGGGCTGGGCTGTGGATCCAAGCCTGAGGACTGAGTGTCCGGTGGTCTCCCAGGTCTGCACCTGGCTCTGTGACTTTAACCAAGACAAGTGCTCTGCTCCTTGGTCCACAAAATGGCGAGAACACCAGTCAGTGGCTAACACCTCTCCAGGGTTGTGAAAATCAAGTGCATCAGTAGATTACTAAAGGTCTTTGAAAAATAAAAAGCACAGTGCAAGTGAAGGACACTATAGTTGGGGCTAACATTTTCACACGCCCATCTTAGTGTGAGAGCTCCAGGCTGTTGCTGGTACTACAGGTTCACCCTCTTGACTCTGAGCTCCTGGGGGAGGGCAGGGGCAACAGAGCACTAGGATCCTGTGCTGGGACCCCCCAGCTGGCGGTACTGCAGGGGGTGTGCAGGGAAGCCCACAGGCTAGCGGCTGCAGAGGGAGAGTCCACTGACTCTTCATGGAGACTCACTTTTCCCAAACCACAGCTTCCTGCACTGATCCGGTTTGCGATTCCCTTATTCCATTCAAGGTGAGATTACCTCCTGGGATGGATGATCAGGCTGGGTGGCCATGGGGACGCTTTTCCCAGAACTGCTGACTCCATTCTTGGCAGGGTGTTTTTAGACCAGGCCTAAGAGATGCCTCGAGCGTTAACGTACTAAAGAAAATGACTTGACAGGACTCTTTTCAACAATGTATTCGTAATTAAGACATCTCCAAATTCCACGCCATCCCTGATTTCAGGGAAGAGCTTTTAGCAGCAGAAACACATTCGTTGCTCAAGTTAAATCAAATGTGCCCAAGAAAGCCAGGATCTAGTCATTTAATTTTCTTCTTCTTCCCTTGATCCTGTCCTGTGTTCTAGCAAGAAGTAAAAAGAGAACAATCTCCCCTCAGAGTTGTTGAGAAAGAATCCAAGGGTGAAAGTAACTTTAAAAGGGTCAAATTCAGCTGAGGTTTTTGCCCACTTAGCGAATGAGCAGCTATGGAATAACTCTGAAAATCATCCCTTTCTTGGGCAGTCAAAACTTATTCCTGTGGAAATGGATTTTTGCACCACCGCTTGTCTGTCATGTCAAAAAGCATGGCCGACTTTCAATTTTCCCTGGAAAAACTCATTTCTTTTTCCCCAGTAGGAATTCCCTTCATCTAATTTCGTGCCTCATTTTGCCCAGGGCCATTCACAGCTCTTAATTTTTAGATGTGTTTAAAGGGGTGGTGAGCCCCAGCTGGGAGCACACCAGGTTCTGTCTGATCCCAAATGGGCGGATACCAGGCCTAACAACAAAGGCAATGCCCCAGCAAATGAGACGTGCCCGGGGGTGCATCCGTGTGTGTGGGGGGGGGTGGGGGAAGGGAGCTGAGTGCTGCTTGTTTGTGAGAAACACAGCAGCTCTGGGCTAGGGGAGCGCTTCGTTACACCTTCAGTAACTGCCCTGGACTCATGGGTGGGTGTGCTGTCACTCCAACTTGTCCTTGTCAGCATGTCCTGTGGCTGCAGCTCACATCCACTGTGGTCTTGCCTCAGGTGCTCAACGTGGTGAGGTCGTAAGATCCAAAAAGCGAGGATTAGAGGGCCTAGTTCAGTGTCCAGAGTGAATGACCTCCATTTTCATCCTCTGGCCCCATCCATAGGGCCATCCTGTGCCTGCTCCAACTCTGAGTATAACCCTTGGCCAGTAGCAGGGAGGAATGTACACGGCCTCTGGGGGCTTGGCGGCACGTGGGTGACCCCTAGTGACTAAGCCTGCCTGTCTGTCATTAGCCACAGGGTCACCAAAGAGCCATGGTGCTCAGCTCAGCCCAAGGGGAGTTAGAAGGCCTGAGAGCTATCTTGCCGTTGGCAATGTCAGCCTTGTAGACGTTCAGTTAGATAGTTGGCCCTTTCCTCCAAGGTGATCCCTGCCTCCTACCAGAGGTCAGGAGTTGACCCCGAGCTATTTGAGTTGCAGGGCTAGTTCTGTGCCTTTCAACTAAGCACCCTTGGCCAGGGGGCTTCACCACTCTGACCTTCCATTTCCTTGTCCGCATGGTGGGAATCGACACAGACCCTGCCTCCATGGTACCCATGGAACACGATGCCTGGCATTTGGTGGGTGTTTAACAGGTGTCAGCTAATGATCTCATTGTAAGTGAGCTGCATTGTAAATAATAGGATGGCTGGGAAGTGACTGTCCCTGGCAACCAAGCACCAGTCCAGTCGGAGGTGGTCATGCATCTGTTCTCCTTAAGAAATCCAACAGGATTCTGCCCCATGGTGTCTGCTCTGAGCCCCTTCCTGCCCAGCGTCACCTAGAGAAATGCAGGGCAGGGAAGCCCTAGAGACACGTGCAAGTTGGAATCCTACTCTGCGAGCACCCCAGGAGCTCGTCCAGCCCGAAAGTGATCAGAGGGTGTGAGCTATCCAGCTGCTGTTGAGAGAGAGGCCCATGGAAGAGGTCTCTGTGCTCACCAGGTGGGAGTGCTTAGGGGGTCACGGCTCGGTACAGGCTGCCCCACTGGCCTGAACAGTGAATTCCTTCCTCCAGCCTCAGAATCACGCCCTTCCAGCTCCATCCTTACTGTAGACATTGCTAACATGGGGAAGCAGGAGTCAGAAAACCTTAGCCTGAGTCCTGGCTTCGTCTCCTACTGTCTGTGCTTGTGGACAAGCCACTTAGCCTCACTTAAAAATGGGTCTAATTACTACTCACCTCCCAGCTCCCCGGTCACCATAGGGATTATTCACCCATGTGAAAGTCGTGAAATGTGAAACACTAAGATAAGTCCTCTTAATTGTTATTTTCACATGATGTAATCACTAAAGAACCATATTATGTAATGGGAAAGGGCAAAACTAGTTGGTTTTTAAGATTTCTTTGAGACTTTTGAGTATATAACATTAATATTTGTAGCTACGTATGTACATATGTCTACCAGAAACGGGGAATTTTGAAGACTTTCTCTTTGACTAGAGGTACTATGTGAATGTCACAGCTGGCGGCAGGTGCCTCATCCAAAGACAGCGGCGTCCACGTCTTCTCTAACAAGGCCGCCCGTCAGTACTCCTCTGGGAGTAATGGGAGCCATCCGAGTAGTTTATTTACATCCACACTGAAGACAGCTGGGAAAATTGTGGCTCTCAGCCTGCATCTCAAGACCCAACTGTAGTGTGATATCACTGATTAATGGACTTAGTTGTTTGACTCAAATGCCTGCCCAGCAGGGGTATGAAGAAAGACTTCATTAGTCAAAATGATGAAACCCGAGATCAAACACCAGAGGGGAGATGGAACACTGCCACCTGGGGAACAGCAAAGTGGCGCACGTCTCCGGCGATCTCGGGAGCAGATGGGGCTCCAGTGGGAAATACCCCGAAGCTGCAGACAGTGAGGGGCCCGTTCCATACAGAGCCTTGGACAGGGCCTCCAGGTCGGGCTTAGAAATGACTCCTCCTTTATACCCCCTCCAGTTCCAATGGAAACAACTCAAACCCCGCATGATGCTCTGAGTGGCGACTTGGGACACCTGGAGGCTTTTCCTCCCCAGTGTCTGCCCCTGGAATGGGAGGGGCTGGCAGGGAGGAATGCATTTTTACCCTGAATTCAACAGTAAAGCCACGGCCCAGCACCTCCCTAGCCCTCAAGCCTGCCTGGGAAGGGAGGGGAGAAGAACCCGCACGTGCAGACGCCCACCTGCCCCCCAGCTGGCGTGGTGGCTCCTGCAACCAAGCTTGGTTGGGTCTTGGTGTGGCTCTAAATGGCCTTTTACACGGTCCTGGCAAAGATGTGGAGGGCACAGAGGAGAGAGCAGAGCTTCTCTTTGGAAGCCAAGGTGGAGGTGGCTTTGTGCGACCTCATTTACACGTCGGTACGAGGGAGCACCAGGTCCTGTTGGGATGCCTGTGGCCATCACTCCTCTGTCCCAGAGTCCGGGAGCATGAGGAAAGCAGCGCAGTTACTGGGTAACAGATGTGGCCAACAAAGAGGCTTTACGGATCCCCTCTTCGCGTCCACGGGGGCTGCTCCCCGAGGGCTTTCCCAGTCAGCCCTGGACAGTGTGCACACAGAGCACCATGTGCCTGAGCCGACCGCAGGACTTACCTTGGAGCGAGGCTGGTGGACTTGGCTCCCGTCGGTGAATCCAGACCTTCCCCCGGCTTTGCCGATTTCTCTCGGTTCATTTGCTGCAGGATTGAGTTCAATTCACTAATAACATTTGCCTTTGGGCCTGAGAGAATTGGGCTTTTGACCTCTGTGACGTCGCCCCACAACTTAGAGGTCCTTGGCTGGATAACCTTGGCCATCCCGGGCTGGGCACTGCCCGGTGGGGGTGGGGGGGCGGGTGGGGGGATAACAAAGCTATCTACATCCTCTTCCAC